>JARHVA010000295.1:1585000-2185000 GCA_037957365.1 Torreya grandis | reverse complement strand
TGAACATATAATGTATTTTAATTATCCTAAGACATATTTATCTCAACTCTAATCACAAATTTATAGAGATATAATGGCACATATGAAACATATAGATAATTCTTTGAAACATACACCTTCACTGTCTCAACTCACTCAAACAGGTCATCTTGAGAGAACTTTATTGAATGCATGTGAGTATATTAAAAATTTATAAACCAAGGTAACATGAGGTATAGGTATTAAAGAAAGACCCTAAATAATTGGATTCATCCCTAATCATCTGAAAGCAATCCCTAATCTCTTTCTGACTTTGACTGATTTTTCTCACTATTTTCACTCTTTGCCAATTTAGTGATAAGTCAACTTGGGTGACCAAAATAGTTGAAATGGATTATATAATTTGAAAAAATAAAATCATGGACAATAAAAACAATTCTTTACCTTCAATCTCCATCCACTTGCATGCATTGACTTGGTCAACCCTATCTATAACATCAAATTCTTTAGAAACAAGGGGTTTTATATAGGTTTTGCTTACTACCCCATCAAACCACTACAATTTAGAGATTCTTAGAGGAGTATTATACATGATTCAAACATACAATTTTCCTTAAAAATCAATTCTAGGTCATTTATATCAATATCTCTCTAATCAGGTCACTATGAGGGTTTTGAGAAGGTCTTAGACCAGTTATGGGGTTAGCAATTGTTCATATAGTATTGTCCCTCAAATGTCAAACAAATTCTTAGAGATGTAATATAGTACCCTTACCCATATCTCATAAAATACTTAGGACACCATGAAAATTTTACACGTGCCAATGAGCATCAACAATTCCTTCTCGGGTTTGGAAACTGTATTTTTTGAGCTAGAGAGACTTCAAAACACCATTTCATGCATTTTACTTCTCTTTAAGACCTAAAACTTCATGATAATTCTTAAAACAACCTATTACACCTCAATACATGATCACATGTTCTCTATTACCTTGGTAACTAACCTTGACCCCTCATTAGTCAATATTAGGTCTCTATGCACATTAGGTCTTTGAACTACCAGTTATGTTTGGTACTTGAAAACACTTGGAAAACTCTTGAATCAATCTTAGCATCTCATCCACATGTAAAATTTACTCATACCATGCTCACATAATTCCATCCATGTTCACACAGGTCTCACACTTCTCTTCTCAATAATCTACCAAGCTTGTGCCTTCTCACTAGGTATCTCATGTAAGGACTAAGCTTAATACCTAACTTTGGAGTTATTCTGAAGGCTTATTTGACTTATACATATTTTTACATAGTGTCTAACATCCTATAACATGATATACCACTAATTACTCACCTTCAAGATCAAACACATATGTATCGTCACCATGCCTCTAGTCTAATCACATAGACCTTCTAGGTATCATGCCTTTTGGAGACCTTGTTGCCACTGTAGATGCATTCTAGAACACATTTTCATGCCATGTTATACTCAACCAATGCCACAAATAACTCACAAGTCTCAGTTCACTATAATTAATAAGACATTCCATTGGATCACCATACCTCATATTAGCAGACTCAAGTAGTCAACCTCATCCTTAGGCTTCTTTTGACATCAATGATAGGCTCAAGCACATGACATCCATGACAACTTGAAATAATCTCCCCCTTTGTCATTGATGGAAAACCACATTGATAGAAAGCCACAAATGAACTAATCCAAATAATTTTTCCATTAATATGATTTCTCTCCCCCTTTGACATTAATGATAAAGGGTCTCTTCAACTACCATCTTGTCTTTTCACTCCAACTCAACAAAGCTAATAGAGAAAACATATCAAATGATTACCTTAGAGTTATTAAACTATTGTCTCTCAACTTGCCTTGTTTCTCATCATCTTGACACATAACTGCCATGACTCCACAAACCTTCCTTATAGCTCATCATCTTTTCTTGATCTTACCCAGCTATATTCATTTCTTTATATGATCCTACCACCTGATCCTTGGACTTGTTCACTCATAGATCTCACATCATATGCACCTCAATTGAATTTTCACTATCAATTGATCAAAAGCTTCCCTTATCACCATCCTTATCTATATTTCCTAGTCTTTGATCTAAGATTTTGAACTATTCTTTGATCTTACTAGACCATAATTGTATGAAGAGACCTCAAGGCATCATTAGTAAATGCTCCCCCTATGTATATGCTTCACCATAAATACATGCTTCATTAGGCCTTGTACTAACACTAGGTCATATATAGACTTATTTCAAAAAGATCCATTCCTTCTTACTCAATATTAGCTTCTTGGATTAACAAGACCACCTTAGATAGGTATGAACAACTCCATATATACCTCATGACATTAAACAACTTCCCTTAAGGCATCACAAGCCATCATGGCTCAAACCACTACAAGACACCTTCTTACAGTCAATATCTTATTAAGAACAACACATAAATTTTATTATTCTTAGGCCTCTACACATCTTCATGTCATGCTATAAAAATGACAATCTTAAAAAAAATATTGGTTTCCTTTAGGGCTCAACCAACTTGAAATTTTACTCTTAGAATTGACTCTAGATCATGGATCATATGATCAACATCCTAGTTCCAAACCATGACCTCTTTTACAAAACTTAGAATACTGGTCATCTTTAGATCACTGTTATGGTACTTGTAACAAGTCATCATGCTTCCTCTATGACCTTATGAGGTCACTAACACATCAAGACCATGCTTCTTTAGACAACTTTGTAGACTAATTCCCTTGCTCTTATGTTGTTCCTATGTTATCTCAGACTTCTAGACCAAATCTTGTGCTTAAAAAAATATTCCATTCCTTCAAAATATGATAACTACAGATTACTATCATGCACACATAACAACTAATACTTATTAGACTTTGTAGCCTCTTTGTCCTTACTAACCTGTAGACACTCTTAAAGATCTCAATGCATATATGCTTAACCACCATACAAACAAGGATATACATTCATACCTTTATACCTCATGAAGACTCAAATAAACCTCATATTACCAATATGTTTCATCAACATGCTTTAGGATTCTAAAAAATCTTTGTTCATTTATGACAGCTCCACAGATTCAACTCATTTCCTCTAGCTTGATGATCAACTCATCCTTCACTTGCAGACCTCTTTATGATGATACAAATCACTTCATAACATCTTTTTCAAGGTTAAAACAAGATTCTTACAACCTCAATCTTCATGAATGCCTTTATAATAGCTTGTCAAAGCTCACTAGAACATTATACTAGCTTACATGCTTCTATATTTCTCATCATGCTTCAATAGACCTGGTAGGGTCTAGGACTTATGTCTAGGTGTAGACCTAAACCAAGTAACACCTTCCTTATACCATACTATCTGACCAACTAGACCACCTTAGAATGCCTCTGATGCAAACATCTTCTTATCATGTAACATCTGCCAAGATTTAACTAGCATCCACCAAGATTTCTTATTCCACACGCTGATAAACATATTGATCTTGCAACTCACCTTCACAAACCTAGTCATTTTTGTGCTTCTAGGATCACCTCTAGGCTATCAAACCTCCTTAAAAGGAACTTCTCTGATACAAATTATTGAAAGCACAACCATTGAGATACCCAAGATTTGATTGGATATAGACTCTCTGTTATCCAATTGGATCTCTTCATTTTCCAACATCTTCTAAATGAGGTGCTTCAGATGCACACAATGGCATATAAAATGTCCATAAACATGATGGTATTCATAAAACTCATGTTATTTATACCAATTTGGATAAGGTACTCCTTTAGGAAAGTGTTTTGGAATCATCCAACTAATCATATTGGCCAAGACTAATTTGTGAAACACTACTTTAATAGGTTCACCAAGGTCACTAAAGAATTTCGCATTAGGTCTTCTTCTTGGAGGAGGGGTTTGCAAAGGTGGTGATTTTAGCTTTTGTGGAATTGGTCGAGGTTGAGGAATAGATTGTGATTGCTAGATAGGTTAGATTTATGGAGTAGGATACATTTATGGGATAGGCTAAGCAGATGGTTTTTGTACCATTTGAACATGATGTGAATTAATGACTCCATTATCGATAACATGCTTATTATAGTTGTATGTATTAGGTTTTTCATAGTTATTATCTTGAGCAGGTGTACATAGGGATATGAATCTAACTTGGGCCTAAATTTTGGTTTTAGCTCTAGTTTTGGTTTGAAGAAGATAACTTAATAATCCCTTTATTAATGAGGTTTTCTTCAATCTATATACCTTTCTCAATTATCTCCTTAAATGTGTGAGCACACTGAAGATCCAAGTGATATATATTTTTGTTGTGTATTTTTTTGGTAAACATAGCTACCAATTATTTATCTAGGAGATTATGGATGAAGTGACTAGAAATCACTCTCCATGACTGTAATTAACTTCTAGTGCTCTCATAAACCTTCTGCTTGGTCTAACTCAAATCAACTACCAAAATCTGATGCTCGAGATTGTAGGATAAGTGTTTGACAAACTTATTCAAAAGATCATCAAAGATTGATACTAAGTTTTTTGACAACTTGAGAAGCCACTCCAAGGCCTATCCAACTAGACTTCAAGGAGAAATAAGAAGCATGTAGATGTCAATGGCTGGTAAGTGACCAAAAACTCTTTTAATTGCTCCCTGATTGAGAGGTTCCTTAACAAAAGTCTCAACTTGGAGTTCTTTCCCAAACACTCTAGGCTTTTGACCCTTCCTACTAGCCCTTTGTCCCTATTTTCTTACTTGTATGGAAAAAGTTACAAATGATTATGACTTACCAATGATGTATTCCCCTTTTCCTTGTTAGGACACACCTGTGTGTCAATTTTGTTGGTCTAACTCCTTGTCTAGGTCCACTTTCCTTCTTTTAGACCTATTTAATTAACACTTTCCTAGGCCTAATCCACATTATATCTTAAAAATTTATACTACACTATTTGTATGAATCTACAACCTTATGATTCAATTAGGGCACCTAGAATATAGTCATATTACAAAAATTAGCCTTTTTATGGTTGGAACTAAAGATATGCAAGAAACCCTAAATTAGGGCTTTTTAGGCTCTGTCTCAACCCAAGAGCATTGTAAAATCAATTGCCAACATTTGAGTGTGTTAAAAATGCTGTGAGAGATGATACAGTCTATCTTAACCTCAAAAAAATTGTCCAACCATTTATTAGTACTTCGCAATCCTCTGCTAAGGGTTTCTAATTCAAAATATTGTTGAATGTGTAAGGAAATTGATCATCTACAGGTCTGTACCCCTGTAACGATGAATATTTCACATTGAAATGGGACACAAGATTCAAAGGATCTTGAAACACTATTAGATAAATTAATTCAAGATGTCAAAGTACTAGAAAGTTGATTCAACATTCACTTCTTCCCTTAAAACAAATACACAATCCCATTACATAAAACCTGCTACAGGAAATAGGGTTTTTATATTAATTTACAAGCACCAAATAGTTTTCTTGTCATTCCTTTGAGAATACACTCTTAGAAAATATCAAACAACTTGTAGATATGTTGAGAATATAATGCAAATTGAATCAATGACTATTCCTTCATAAGAACAAGCACACAGTCCTTTGCATAATGAATATTCTAGGAAACAGGGTCTGTTTATACTGATAATAGAATACCAGATGATTTGTTTATTATTATTTAAAACTTATAATCTCAAAATGAATTCCTTTATCCTTTAATGACATTTAAAACAAATATCAAAGTCCATTTGATCATCAATTTTGAAAACATAGTCTGCAACAAATAGGTAAAATTCAAGAACATGGTCTGTATTTTTGTTCCTTCAAGAACATGGAATTTTTTCTCCTTTTTTTTGAATATGATCTCCTCTAAAACATGCATAATTGTATCTTATTCAAAAAATATTCACTTTTATATGGAAGATAACTAGTGTAACTAACTTGGAGAAATCTTGGCAATGGTTATTGTTGACCAAATTTGAATTTTAGTCAAATTGGGTCAACCCCTACATATTAAAACTTTTCACAAGTTCCCATATGTCTAATAGGGTTTCATGTGTGTCTAAACACCTCACCCATCCCTGCTCTAGCCTTGGTCTAAGCCTATATTCCTTATACTAGTCTAGTCAACCAAAGTTAAATCTAGTTAAACATGGTCAAAGGTTCAAATTATTTTAGAAATGTCCTAATGTGATCATTTAGGTGTTTTAAAGTGTTTATAAGTCATAAATTGATCCTTTGCTATGTTTCATTGTCCAAAAATGCCCTTTTTTCACATTTTTGGCTCATTAAATGACATCTACATATTGATTATGGAAGTAATTTGTCACCAAGGGAGTTTTCAACATGGATGGGTTTAGAATATGTCATGAGGTATTCAAAGTCAGTTCAATAAGTAGTTTCATGCATGAAAATAGGGAAAAATCCTAAAAACTGCCCCTTAATGTCACTTGTATGGACTTGGGAAGTCCACCTTTAGCTAAAAACATGGGAATATGCCTCTTCACCTCCCTAAAGTATTTACCACACTTGGTTTATAGAGAAGAGGTCATAAAATTCAATTTTTATTTTTGCTCCTTCTTTCTTGCCTTTGTAAGCTAAGGAGAGTCAACTTTGCATGCTTGGTGTAAGTCATACATGTGGAGTTGGGAAGAGTAATCTTGGGGATTGAGAGGGGTATTAGATAGATTCAATTTCATAGCAATAAGTTTCAGTTTCATGGCTTCTCCTTTATGAATCAATTTTAAGAAGCAAAACAATTTTTTATGCTTCTTCATCCACGAGGGGTCTCCTTTTTGAGCTAGTTTCAAAATAATTTGCTTTGGTTTGATGGATTTGATTGTTTCATATGTTTCTCAGGGCCTATCCATAGGTTTTATCGTTATCTTATTGGTTTTGGAGTTTGGAGAACTCAAGAAGCCTCTTCTAGGCTTGTATATACTTATAAACTGGTTCTTTCACACTTACCATTGTCTCATGTATCTTTTATAGAGCTACAGGGGTTTGTACGATGATAATTAATAGATTTAAGTCCTCACGAGGTATATGAAGTAATTTGATATCATGAAGAGCATGTTTAATACCCTTGGTGTTGTGTTGTCCCCAAAAATGAGTGATATTTTTGGGACAACCTATGAACTATTTTGGTTCAACAGACCAAAATCATCTCTCCCCTTTTCAAAAAATTGTCCTGAGCATCCGATTTCTTCATATTTCAAGCTTCTCAGAAATCTACAGACTCTACAGGCTTAAATCTACAGACTCTGTAGGCTTAGTTCTACGGGCTTTGCAGGTTGATTTCTAAAGACTCTGTAGGAAAGAAGCAAGCTCTCAACATCTAGTCATTCCTAGGATTGGCTCGGTACCTTGGTTCAACCAAAAGAATTCAATCGGAAAACTTATAATCAAGGACTAAACCATTGAACCATTGAACCTTGAATCGAAAGGTTCAAGGGTTCAATGGGTTCAAGGTTCAACGTCGTCGACAAAAGTTGAGCGCATTTGTCAAAGTTCAAATTTCAACCACTTCAAATTTCCATGGCTTCAAACACTTAATGAAAAACAAAGGCTTGAACCATTGAACTTTGAACCACTTTGGTTCAATGGTTCAACGGGTTCAATGACCAATTGGTTCAATGCACTTGGCTCAAAAGATCAAAAAGACTCAGCCAGATAACGAAGATTGAACTGATTGAACCATTAAACTATTGAACCAAAAGGTTCAATGAGTTCACAAGTTCAAAGGTTCAACCAGTACGATGAAGATCAAAGAGCTTAGAAAGAACAAGGAAGCAATGGGTAGAGGAAGAATCAATGAACCGATTAAACCTTGAACTAAAAGAGTTCAAAGTTCAATGGTTCATAGGTTCAAAAGTTCAAAGGCAGCCTTAGTCAAAGAAAGAAGCGGCAAATAGATGGTTCAACTGATGGTTCAACCAAAGAGCAGGAAAGCAATTGAACCAAGAAGTGATGGAAAAAAAGAGATAGAATGAATCGATGAACCAATGTACTTTCAGCGGGTTCACAGGTTCACAGGTTCAAGGTTCAACATGATTCAAGCGGCTAGAGACCATTGACGGCCCCACAAACATCAAATTTAAAGTAAGGGAATGTCTGTGGAAATTCAAATAGAGCACGAAATTTGAAGGAATTCACTCAGGAAGAAAGCCCGAAGAAATTGAAACAATTGAAACAGCTAAGGAAAAGAAGTGAAGCTTTCCTTCAGACATTTTATTCAAAGGAATTCCTTCAGACTTTTTGTCTGAAGGAAAAGCCCAATGGAAAAATCCTGAAAGCCAAAGCCTGCCAAAGAAGCAAGAACCCTCTGATGAAGATCAAACCTCAAAGTGCAATGGAAGCTGCCACGTGTCCCTTATAGAGTCGTATTAGAAAATGCCAAGTGTCATTTATCGGGACACAGTTTCTAATAAGTTTCATAATAGCGAAACTCGCCACGGCCAAAGAAGGAGCCAAAGGAAGAACCAAGTGACTGGTTGAAAAGAGAGCCCAAAGACTCAATTGCTACAAGGGAGAGAGGATCAAGACCAAAGGACCATAAATATCTTCAAAAGAGTTATTTCTAGTAGGTGAAATAGTGGATCAAGTAGACTTCTGAGCGCACCAAATCAAGGATGCGGCCTATTTTTCTTCCATGAAGTAAAGACAAATTAGATAGTTGTGCAGACATCAGGAAAAGGACCAGATAGTCCATACCAAGTAAGAGACATGTTAGATGAAGGGACATGCCATAGTTAAGGCAATGTGCTATTCCCAACATGGTCCCTCCAGATAGAACTGAAGGTGCATTGAAGGCATTCAATTCAGCATGGGCCTTTTTCATGAAAACAAGTGCCCAAGTCTTTCTTGGAGTGCTATAAATTGTAATTTCTCTCATTATGAAAGGGAATTTTTCATTTTTACAGGAGTGAAACTCTGCCAAGTTAAAAGGAGAACACTGAGACTTTGAGCTCAGATTATAATTTCATTTTCATTTTATTTAAATGAGAAAGCAAGTTGTTTACAGACTGTTGTCCCCAAAAATAGACTTCTCATTTTTGGGACAACATATGAAATATTTTGGCCCTCCAGGACCAAAATTATCTCTCCCCTTCTCAAAATTTGTTTTGAGCTTTTAAATTCCTCATTTTTCAAGCTTTTCCAGAAATCTACGGACTCTGTAGATATGTTTCTACAGACTCAACATGCTTGAAATTAGCAGGTTCAAAGCCTTCTGTAGGTGAGTTCAATCAAAAGAACAAGTTTCCAACACTTAGTCATTTTCAAGACTATTTCAATGACTTGGTTCAATCAAAAATGTCCATCGGTAAGCTTCAAAGAATAAGGCTTGAATCGTTGAACCTGTTGTCCCCAAAAAATATCAGCTCATTTTTGGGACAACATTTGAACTATTTTGGTCTTACAAACCAAAATTATCTCTTCTATTTTCAAAATTTGTCTTGGGCATTCAAATTCTTTAGTTTTCAAGCTTTTCATAAATCTACGGACTCTGTAGGCTTAAATCTATGGACTTTGCAGGAAGAAAAATCTACGAACTATGCAAGAAAAAGAAAATCTACAGACTCTACAGGCAGGTTTATTTTTACAGGTTCAAAAGCTTCTGCAGGTGGTTTCAGTCAAAAGAATCAGTTTTTCAACACTTAGTCATTTTTCGGGACTGTTTCAGTGCCTTGGTTCAAACATAAATCTTCATCGGCAAACATCAACAGTAGGTTCAACGTTTGGTTCATCCTCTGGTTCAACGTCTTTTGGTTCAAAGCCTAAGTTCAATCAAAAATGTTTATCGACAAGCATTCAAGCAAAAAGGGCTTGAACCATTGAACCACTTTGGTTCAAAGGTTCAATGGGTTCAAGGTTCAATGACGGGTTCAACCAAAGGAACAGTTCAATGGCTCGGTTCAACCAAGCGGTTCAACGCTTTATTTCAATCAGGTGGTTCATTCCCTTTGTTTCAACATCTTTTGGTTCAATCAAATGGTTCGTCAGTCGGTTCAAAGCTTTGTTTGAACCGTTGAACCAAAACTTGGTTCAACTGTTGGTTCAACATCTTGGTTCAATGAAAAGGTTCAATGTTTTGGTTCAAAGATATGGTTCAAAGGCAAGTTCAATGTTTGGTTAAATGCTTAGTTCATCGGCTCGGTTCATTCAAATTGAACCATTAGCTTGAACCATTTTTGGTTCAACCGATTGGTTCAACGGAATGGTTCATCGCCAAAGTTCAAAGGGGCAGTTCAATGCAAAAGGAAGCTTCTCGAAGGACCCCAAAGGGTAGGTGCCCTTGCGGAGGACTCTCAGCTGCCAATTCAAAGACACTTCCTGAAGCCAAAAGAAGAGAAAGGAATGACGTGCCCAAAAATGTCAAATTTAACATAGTGAACTAGCCATTGATCCTTTGAACATATAGAATAGAATACATTCATAGATTTCAAGGCCAAGACCAACAGAAAGCGGGGAAGGAACAGAACAACAAATTGAATCTAGGACCTAATTCAATTAACCAAAAAAGGAGGAACGATGAAGGTAAGATCAGATCGCCAAGTGGACATTGAAAGTTGCAAACTTTCAATAAGCGTGACTTATTTCCTCACATTGATAAAATCAAATGGTTAAAATTCCCCTAAATTTTGGCCTGTCTTCTTAACAAATTCCAACACAACATGATGTATTACTATTCTCGAGTCCTTCTTGAAGAGGCTATATAAGGAACTCTCTTCTATTGTAATAAGGATCTCTTTTTTGACAATTAGAATGAAACTCTGCCCAAATTGTAAGGCATTATTGAGACTTTGAGCTCAGATTTTTGATCATATTTTGTTATTGGAATAAGAAATCAAGTGGTTTTTTAGACTTTGTGCTGTAATATCTTTGTTGTTGAGAAAAATTTTCTTATGTCTTTTTCTTCAATATATCTTCTGTTCCTTTAATTCAATAAGCATAATTAGTGACAGCAGTCAGAAAGGTGTCCTAAAGAGTCAATTGTGGAGAGACTTTGTGCCCCCATAATTGCCTTTAGTGTGTTTTCTTTTCATTTTTGTGTAAAGGACCTTGGGGCGACTTTGTGCCCTCATTGTCCTTCGTATCTTACTCTTGAGCAATCCAGGTGAAGACTTTGTGCTGCATCTCGATTTGCTGGTTATTACATCCTTTGCTACATTTTTTTGTTACTTCTTGGAGTATTCTTGTGGCTTGCTAAATAGTACTTCTAAAAGAAGAGGAGTGATGTCTATCATTTTCCTTGAGTTTTTCCTTTGATCTACACGCATCATCTCTGAAAAAAGAGAGATGAATGGTTTGTCCTATCCATGAGTATTATTTTCTGTTTATATATATTTATATATAACATACCTATAGGGAACCTCCCCTTGATGAGAGGAGAGATTAGTGTCTTTCTGATGTGGTAAACCTACACATTTGAATGACTAATCTTCTTACTTTGGCTGATCAGACCTATTTTGTTTATCAGTACGCTAATCGACAAAATATTCAACCAACAGTTTTTGGCAACTCTACTGGGGAAGAGCACATAGTTTGAAGTCTCAAACTTCAAGCTAAAGTAGATCCTACTCTTTTCCAATTTTTGTTCTATAATCTGGTAACTCCAAGTTATACCAGAGGCCAAAAATCCCAAGGTGTTGTCAACCCTAATTTTGAGTTGGTGCAACAGAGTAATTTTAAGTTATTTCCTCCACAATCTCACCTTGGATGAATTGCTGGTCGAGCTTTGCCTGCCCACACTCCACCTAGATTAGTGATCCCACTTTTGCATAATCAAATCATGGCTCAAGGACCCTGGGGTAATTCTTTTAGTCCCTTGAAATTGAGTCCACCTCTACATGAGCTTCCACGCAATTCAAGGAAGAATTTCCTCAAATTCTTCAGTGATGGGAGGGTTCATCTTGATGAACACATTACAGCTTTCAACATAGCCTATGGTGTAATAGGTGTGGAATTTGAAGACATAGCGGTCAGGCTATTTGTGGAGACACTACAAGGCACTGCTGTAAACTGGTTCTATCACCTGCAGGCTGGGTCAGTAACTGATTGGGACACTCTAAAAGACAAATTTGAAGCCAAGTTCAAGCCTGTAGAAGATGCACATGCCTTACTAGCCTAGCTCACTCAGATGAAGAAAGAGCCTCATGAGCCTATGAGGGATTTTATTTCTAGGTTTGACAAGTTGAGGCACAAGATTCCCATTGTAGCCCAACTGACACCTCAAAACCTTAAATGCTTCTTCATCAACTCACAACTATCTGAAGTGAGTTTCTTGCTGAGACAGGCCAGACACATAAACCTTGTTACTACTCAAGACTTGGCTACTGAGGTAGAAGATGAACTTATCTTGGCAGAAAAGATAAGGAGAGACCCTAATAAAGGTAAATCCTCTTCATCTTTTGAGTACTCCCTTGCAGTCACTACTAATCCAATGGTATAAAAGCTATCAAATGAAATGATAGCACTCAAAAATTAAATGGCGCAAGGGATGTCATCGACTCTTGCATATAGAGATATGCCTAGGAGGACATTCCAAAATTAGGCATACCAAGGCAATGCTACTAGGAATCAGGGATAGCAAAATCACCTTCCTCCCCCACAGAGGAATCTCACCCTTGAAGCACCTCCAAACACCTCAGCAGTTGGATATCTTGAAGTTGAAACAAATTTTTCATTCCAGTTCGAGTTAAATCCTTAAGATGATGCTAATCTCTTCACTGAGGAAGAAGAAGAATTAGCTGGCGACTCCCATATTGGTTTCTTGAACTATCAGAATGAACCCAGAAGTGAAGGCCATATAGTTGAGGGGTTGTATGTTGTATTCACCTGGTCTAAGAATCAATCAGCTCAACAAGCTGATAAAGAGAAAGCAGAGGAGTGACCTCAATCAATAGTTTCAATTGCTAAGCAGGGATCCACTCTTCCTTTCCAGTCAAAAGACCTAATGGTTTCAAGAAAGGTAAATACCCCAAATGCCCCTATGCCTTCTACTTCAATTTTGTAGTCCAATCCTCCCCCTTTAAAAAATCAAAAAAATAAACTCCCATCCTCTGCTCCTAGCTCATTCTAGACATTTGATATCATTGACCATATAAAAAGAACCAAAATTCAAATGTCTGAATTTGAATTTCTGCAGTCCCATCTCGAACAATTAGATAGACTGGTTCAATGTGTTAAAAACCAGAACATCTCTGTTGAATGAGCGATTCCCAAAGTGACACATGATGCTGCCAAAAATGCACCCACCAAGAACAACCTTGTCACCGCTCCCTCTGCTACTCCCGACAGGACTGAACCTTTTTATGTCTCATTGTTGATAAATGGACATCAGCTGAATAATTGCATCATTGATTTTGGAGCTTTAAGCAATGTCATGCCTGCTAAAGTGGCCAAATCCCTTAGTCTCACACTGACCAAGACATTTAGGAGATGTTTCTCCATGGAGAATAAGCAAGTACCATTGCTGGGGCAAATCAAAGATGCCTAATTTGCATTTGCAGCCTTCCCAAACAAGAGAATCAAGATGATTGTCTTGGTGGTTGATGTCCCAGCATCCTATGGCATTTTGCTTCGACAAAATTTCTATAAGGACGTAAGAGGAGAATTAAGCATGGATATATCTGAGGCAAGGATCCCTATCTAAGGTGTGATGAAGAGATTGCTCCCTGAAAAGGAAGCAAAATATGTGGTCACTCAGACATCAACCCTTGAAGCTCAAATTCTTTTTAAATCTGTGGGTAAGGGTAACTATTTTCTATCTACAGATGAAGTGCATGAAACACTTGAAAGTATCAACTCAGAAATTAGTTCAATAAGAACAATAAAAAAATTAATAGGCTGTAGTACAGACCAAGAAGGATTCTCCATTTTTGATGAAGGAAAGTCTAAAGAAAAGTCAGTATCAAATGAAATATGGACTTTGGAATTTGATGGCAGCTGTTCCTCTACCGGTTCAGGAGCTGAGATTGTTTTGATATCTTCTCAAGAAAATATGTTCCCTTCATCTTATAAATTACAGTTTAGCAACACTAACAATACAACTGAATACGGATCTCTATTGCTGGGCATGAAGGCTGCTCAAGAAAAAGGCATTAAGTTTTTTCATGCCAAAGGAGATGCTAAATTAATAGTTTGTCAAGTGAAGAACTTATACCAAACTAAGAATGAAAGATTACACCACTACCGTAACTTGGTTTGGGACCAAATTGAAAGTTTTGATGCTTTCAACATTTTTGCCATACCCAGAGAGTCTAATGATAGAGCTGATGCACTTGCTGTTTCAAGAACTCTTTTAATTCTTCATTCAGATTTCAAAGAAGACAGGTATACCATTGAGTTGGTCTATAGACCAAGTGTTCCTGAGAATGCTGATCATTGGCAAGTATTCAATGATGATCATCAAATCATTGCCTTTTTAGAATGAAAAGATAATTTTGAACAACTATGTTTTGAAGGTAGTGAACCTTAGAAAAATGAATCTGTGTCTGAATCCAGCCTAGATATAAATGAAGAATTCTTGCAGCTGAAAGAAAACAAAATTCCCAAAGGCTTGGTTTCTCTTGAAAAGCTATTTGACAAACATGATAGATTCATTAAATAATAGCAAACAGACTCGAGTTTCTCTTAAGAATTTGATCAAGTGAATTTGTCTACTGAAGAAAATCCCAAGATGATCAATATTGGTAAGTGTTGTACCCCTGATGAAAGATTCAAGTTCACCTCTTTACTCTGTCAATAAATGGATGTCTTAGCATATTCTTATGAAGACTTGAAGTCTCTCAGACCAGATGAAATCTGCCATAACATTCCTCTCAAAGTTGACTCAATGCCATACAAGCAAAAATCTAGACAGTATAATCCAAAAATATCAGGTACTATTCTGTCTGAGATATAAAAAATGTTAAATGCTAGAATCATCTTCCCAATCCATCATTCTACATGGATTGCAAACATAGTGCCTGTAAGGAAGAAGAATGACAAAATTTGCATTTGTATAGATTTCAAAAATTTGAATCAAGCATCTTTGAAGGATAATTATCCTTTGCCAATTATGGATCAAGTGCTTCAAACAGTGACAGGTGCAGAGATGTTATCAATGCTGGATGGCTTCTCAGGTTATAATCAAGTTGAAGTTGGTGAAGCATACCGACACAAGACTGCATTCACTATGCCTTGGGGTACATTTGCATATAAGAGAATGCCTTTTGGTTTAATAAATGCTGGTGCTACTTTTCAGAGAGCTATGGATCTGGCTTTCAAAGATGAGATTGGTAAATTTATAGTGGTATACCTTGATGATTTGACTATCTTTTCAAAGTGTCGATCTGATTATGTACGCCACCTATAACAAGTGCTAGAGCGCTACCGCCAGAATGGTATTTCCTTAAATCCTAAAAAGTCTATTTTTGGAGTAACAGAGGAAAAACTCCTTGGACACATTGCGTCCAAAAAAGGCATAAAGATTGACTCAAACAGAGTCAGGTCTATTCAAGAGCTTAATTTGCCTACAAGTAAGAATGTTGTTCATTCTTTCTTCAGAAAAGTGAATTTTTTACAGAGATTCATCCCCAAATTTGCTGAGAAGACTAGACACATTGTGAACATGATGAAAGGGAAGACCGTCTTTAGCTGGACTAAAGAAGGTAAATCAACATTTCAAGATATCAAAACCACCATTGCTCACGCCCCTACATTGGTTTGTCCAGATTACAACAAAGATTTCATCATATATAGCTATGCATCTGAAAACACTCTTTCAACAATTCTTGTTCAACAGTACAAGGAGGGTATGGAATCTCCTATCTCTTTCATGAGTTGCCCTCTCAAAATTTATGAGATGAAATATTCAAATATAGAGAAGCATGCTTATGCCTTGGTGAAAGCAGTCAAATATTTTCGCTTCTATATTTTGAATTCACACACTACTGCCTTAGTTCCTGACACTACAGTCAAGTCTATATTAACTCAGTAAGAGTTTGGCACGAAAAGAGGTAATTAGATTGTAGATATCCAAGAGTTTGATCTAGACATCAAGCTGACAAAGCTGATCAGGGGTAAAGGCCTATGCTAATTAATTACTGACAATAAGCTAGAAAACACACAACGTGAAGAAACTGAAGTGCAAGAGATACCAGTAGTCCTTTTTGTTTCCACTACCAATGAGTGGTATTCAGGTATTGCTCATTTCTTTACTTATGGTGAATGTCCTGCTCATTTGTCTTACAAAGAAAAGAGGACTATCAAGTTGAAAGCTACCAATTTTGTCTTGTGGGACAACAGCTTGTACAAGAGAAGCATAGATGGAGTATTTCTTCATTGTGTAGACAAAGAGCAACAAAGCCAACTTTTGAAATCTTTCCATAATTTGGCCTGTGAAGGACATTTTTATGCTTATGTGACTGCTCATAAGATTCTGCAAGCCAGGTATTACTAGCCAACTCTTTTCTAAGATGCACATAAGTGGGTGAGGAAATGTGAACTTTGTCAGCAATTTATTGGAAGACCCAAGTTAACTGCTATGTGTCTCAAGCCAGTGATCATAGAAGAACCTTTTCAACAATGGGGACTTGATTTTATTGGGATCATAAACCCATCTTCAAGTGCTAGACATGATTATGTCCTTATATCAATTGACTATTTCACCAAGTGGGTAGAAGCAATCCCATCTAAGCATGCTATTTCAGAAGTTGTATGCAACTTTCTCAAAGAGAAGATCATTTCTAGGTTTGGAGTTCCAATCAAAATTATTACTGATAATGCAACTTGTTTCACCTCTCAGGAAATTACACAATTTTGTTTCCATTATGGAATTACACTCTCTCACTCTTCTGATTATTTTTCATAATGGAACGGACAAGTTGAATCCAACAATAAGAATCTGGTAACTATTATCAAGAAGCTGGCAGATGACAATTAAAGAATATGGCATAAAGCATTGGTTGATGCTCTGTGGGTAGACAAAATCACACCAAATAGGGCAATTGGTATGTCTCCTTTTCAACTTTTTTATGGTATCAATGTTGAGATACCAATCACCTTAGAATTGCTAGCCTTGAAATTGGCAAAGGCAATTGAAGATCAGACATATGAAAGCTCTCTTAATAAAAGAATCATGTGCCTGGCTGAGCTAGAAGAACAAAGAACCATGGTGGTGGACAGAATTGCTGCTCGTCAAAGTCTGGTAAAGAAACTCTTTGATCAGAAGGTCATAAATCGTGATTTCCAGATTGGGGATCAAGTCCTGTTGTGGGACAAAAGAAGAGAACCAAAGGGGATGCATGGAAAGTTTGACTCCCTTTGGAGAGGCCCATTTATAATTCATCAACACATTGGTGAAAATAGCTTTCTATTGAAATATCAAGATGGCACACTCTTTTCTCTACCCCAAAATGGGCAGCATCTAAAACATTTCAACTCTTGAAGTGTCAGATCTTTACATTTGTATATATGTATATTTGTACAATTTTCAATTCTATTTTGTTTTGATTGTTTCCATTTTTGGAGCCTTTCATTTCTGGGTATCATGACTTCATAACCCAATGGTACACATGAAGACACTAGAGATTCTAGATTCTACTCCTTTCAATTTCTTTTGAAATTGACAGAAGTTCCCCAACTGGAGCCAGCTGTTGTCCCCCAAAAATATCAGCTCATTTTTGGGACAACATTTGAACTATTTTGGTCTTACAGACCAAAATTATCTCTTCTCTTTTCAAAATTTGTCTTGGGCATTCAAATTCTTTAGTTTTCAAGCTTTTCATAAATCTACGGACTCTACAGGCTTAAATCTACGGACTCTAGAGGAAGAAAAATCTATGGACTGTGCAGGAAAAAGAAAATCTATGGACTCTGCAGGCAAGTTCATTTTTATAGGTTCAAAAGCTTTTACAGGTGGTTTCAGTCAAAAAAATCAGTTTTTCAACACTTAGTCATTTTTTGGGACTGTTTCAGTGCCTTGGTTCAAACAAAAATCTTCATCGGCAAACATCAGCAGTAGGTTCAATGTTTGGTTCATCCTCTGGTTCAACATCTTTTGGTTCAAAGAATTGGTTCAAAGCCTAAGTTCAATCAGAAATGTTTATCGACAAGCATTCAAGAAAAAAGGGCTTGAACCATTGAACCACTTTGGTTTAAAGGTTCAACGGTGGGTTCAACCAAAAAGAATGGTTCAATGGCTTGGTTCAACCAAGTGGTTCAACACTTTATTTCACTCAGGTGGTTCATTCCCTTTGTTTCAACGTCTTTTGGTTCAATCAAATGGTTCATCAGTCGGTTCAAAGCTTTGTTTGAACCGTTGAACCAAAACTTGGTTCAACTATTGGTTCAAGTCTTAGTTCAACATAAAGGTTCAACGTTTTGGTTCAAAGACATGGTTCAAAGGCAAGTTCAATGTTTGGTTCAATGCTTAGTTCATCAGCTCGGTTCATTCAAATTGAGCCATCGGCTTGAACCTTTTTTGGTTCAACGTCTTGGTTCAACAGAATGTTTCATCGCCAAAGTTCAAAGGGGTAGTTCAATGTAAAAAGAAGCTTCCTGAAGGACCCCATAGGGCAGGTGCCCTTGCGGGGGACTCTCGACTACCAATTCCAAGACACTTCTTAAAGCTAAAAGAGGACAAAGGAATGACGCGCCCAAAAACATCAAATTTAACATAGTGAACTAGCCGTTGATCCTTTGAACATACAAACTAAAATACATTCACAAATTTCAAGGCCAAGACTAGCAGAAAGTGGGGAAGGAACAGAACAACAAACTAAATTTAGGACCTGATTCAATTTACCAGAAAATGAGGAACGATGAAGATAAGATTAGATCGCCAGGTGGACATTGAAGGTTGTAAACTTTCAATAAGCACGACTTGTTTCCCTGCATTGATAAAATCAAATGGGTAAAATGCCCCCAAGTTCCAGTCTGTCCTCTTAATAGATTCCAATGCAACATGATGTATTACTATTCTCGAGTCCTTCTTAAAGAGGCTATATAAGGAACTCTCTTCTATTGTAATAAGGATATCTTTTTGACAATTAGAATGAAACTCTGCCCAAATTGTAAGGCATTATTGAGACTTTGAGCTTAGATTGCCAATCATATTTGGTTACTGGAATAAGAAAGCAAGTGGTTTTTCAGACTTTGTGTTGTAATATCTTTGTTATTGAAGAAAATTTTCTTGTCTTTTTCTTCAATATATCTTATGTTCCTTTAATTCAATAAGCAAAATTAGTGACAACAGTCAGAAAGTGTCCTGAAGAGTCAAGTGTGGAGAGACTTTGTGCCCCCATAATTGCCTTTAGTGTGTTTTCTTTTCATTTTTGTGTAAAGGACCTTGGGGCAGCTTTATGCCCTCATTGTCCTTCATATCTTACTCTTGAGCAATCCAGGTGAAGACTTTGTGCTGCATCTCAATTTGTTGGTTATTACATCCTTTGCTGCATTTTGTTGTTACTTCCTGGAGTATTCTTATGGCTTACTGAATAGGACTTATAAAAGAAGAGGAGTGTTGTCTGTCATTTCCCTTGAGTGTTTCTTTTGATCTGCATGCATCATCTCTGAAAAAGAAGAGATGGATTGTTTGTCCTACCCATGAGTATTATTTTATGTTTATATATATATAGCATACCTACAGGTAACCTCCCCTTGATGAGAGGAGAGATTAGTGTCTTTCTGATGTGGTAAACCTACACATTTGAATGACTAATCTTCCTACTTTGGCTGATCAGACCTATTTTTTTAATCAGTATGCTAATCGATAAAATATTCAACCAACAAAACCATTAAACCTTGAACCATTTTGGTTCAATGATTCAACGGGTTCAACGACCAATTGGTTCAATGCGCTTGGTGCAAAAGATCAGAAATACTTAGCCAAATAATGAAGAATGAACTGATTAAACCTTAAACTGAAAGAGTTTAAAGTTAAATGGTTCATAGGTTCAAAGGTTCAAAGGTAGCCTCAGTTAAGGAAAAAAAGCAACAAACAGGTGGTTCAACGTATGGTTCAACCAAGGAGTGGGGAAGCGATTGAACCAGGAAGCGATGGAACAAAAGAGGCAGATTGAACCAATGAACCAATGAACTTTCATAGGTTCACGGGTTCAAGGTTCAACACGATTAAATTAGCTGGCAACCATTGACGGTCCCACGGATGTCAAATTTAAAGTAAGGTAATATCCATGGAAATTCAAATAAAGCGTAGAATTTAAAAGAAGAATCAAGCGACTGACTGAAAAGAGAGCCTGAAGACTCAAATTGCTATAGTGGAGAGAAGATCAATGCAAAGGATCAAAAATATCTTCAAGAGTGTTATTTTTAGTAGGTGAAACAGTGGATCAAGTAGACGTAGACTTCTGAGCACACCAAATCAAGGACGCAAGCTTGTTTTTTTCCATAAAGTAATGGCGAATTGGAAAGCTGCGCAGATATCAGAAAAGGGACCAGATAGTCCATAATAAGAAGAGACATATTAGAGGAATGGACACGCCATAGTTATGGCAATACACTATTCTCAGCATGGTCCCCCTAGACAAAAATTGAATGTGCTTTGAAGACATTGACTGTAGTATGGGCTATCCCATGGTAAAGAATGCCAAGCCTTGTATAGTTGCTATAAGGTTGTAATTTATCTCATTAGTAAAGGAGACTTTTCATTTTTACAGAAGTGGAACTCTACCCAGTTGAAAGAAGAATACTAAGACTTTGAGCTCAGATTGTAATTTCATTTCATTTTATTTGAATGAGAAAGCAAGTTGTTTGCAGACTTTGTGTTGTTTTGGCTTGTATCATTTTAGGAGATTATTCTTATGTTTGTCTTTTGAATGTGTTCTTGTTTATTTAATTTGACAAGCATAATTAGTGAAAGTAATAAGGATGGTGTCTTGAAGCCAATTGTGGGAAGACTTTGTGCTTTCACAATTGTTTCAGCGTGTGTTTTTCTTTTCTTTCTGTGTTGAGGATTCTGAGACGACTTTGTGCCCCCATTATCCTTTGTGTTATACTCTTTGGGCAGCTGAGGTGGAAACTTTGTGTTCTGTTTCATCCTACTAGTTACTGTGCCCTTTTGTCACTAGTTACTTTTACTACCTAAAAGAAACTCCTGTTGTTTCTTGTAAGAACACTTCTGAAAGAAGAGAAGTGCCTTTGGTGTTTCCACCAAGATTTTCTCCTTTGTTTGTTAACATCATCTCTGAAAGAAGAGAGATGGATGATGTATCCTACCCTCAAGTGTTATTTTTTGCTTATTTATATAGTATATAGCTCTTGCATATTTATAGGGAACCTCCCCTTGATGAGAGGAGAGATTAGTCCCCTTTTGATGTGATATACCTACACATTTGGTTGACCAATCTTCTTGCTGTGGTTGATCAGACCTATTTTGTTTATTATTACATTGATTGACAAAATATTCACCCAATAGTTTTTGGCGACTCTGCTGGGAAAGGACAAGTAATTTAAAGCCTCAAGCTTCAAATTAAAGTAAGACCAGTCCTTTTCTATTTTTGTTTCACAATCTAGCAACTCCACATTATACCAGAAGCCAAAAGTCTCAAGGTGTTGTTGACCTTACTTTTGAGTTGGTGCAATAGAACAATTTTGAGTTGTTTCCTCCACAAGCTCACTTTCAACAAACTAGGAGTCTTCTCCCTAGCCCTACCAAGTCACCAACATAAGGCAAAGCTTCTTTTTCTACTGCTAGCAGAGCTTTGCCTATCCATTCTCCACCCAAATTTATGATCCCACTTTTGTGTAATCAAATCATGGATCAAGGCCCCTAGAGTAACTCATTTGGCCCACTCAATTTGACTCCACCCCTACATGAACTTCCACATAGCTCAAGAAAGGATTTCCCCAAATTTTTTAAGGATAGAAAAGTTCACCCTGATGAACATATTGCGGCCTTCAGCATAGCCTATGGCATAATAGGAGTGGAATTTGAAGACATAGCAGTCAAGCTATTCATGGAGACACTACAAGGTGCTGCTACAAACTGGGTCTACCATCTACAAGCTAGATCAGTGACTGATTGGGACACACTCAAAGATAAATTTGAAGCCAAGTTCAAGCCTACAGAAGATGTGCATGCCTTGCTAGCCTAGCTCACACAGATGAAGAAGGAGCCCCATGAACCTATGAGGGATTTCATTGCCAAGTTCAAAAAATTGAGGCATAAGATTTCCATGGTCGCCCAGCTAACACCTCAGAATCTTAAGTGTTTCTTCATCAACTCATAGTTGCCTGAAGTGAGTGTCTTGCTGAGACAAGCTAGACACATAGAACTTGATGCTACTCAGGACTTGGCTATTGAGGTAAAAGATGACCTTATCTTGGCTGGAAAGATAAAAAGATATATAAATAGAGGTAAATCTTCTCCTTCCTCTGAATACTTCCCTTTAGTCACCACTGACCGAATGGTACAAAAGCTAGCAAATGAAGTGCTAGCTCTCAAAAAGTAAATGGTGCAAGGAATGTCATCTACTCTTGCATACAAATATATGCCTAGGAGGACATTTCAAAATTAGGCATACCAAGGCAATGCTGCCAGGAATGAAAGATAACAAAATTGCCTTCCTCCTCCACAGAGGAACCTTGCCCTTGAAGCACCTCCAACCAACTCAGTAGTTGGATATCTCAAAGTTGAATTAGATTTCTCCTTTTAGCCTGAGTTAAATCTTGAAGATGACACTAATCTCTTCACTGAGGAAGAAGAAGAATTAGCTGGTGACTCCCATATTGGTTTCCTAAACTATCAAGATGAACCTAAAAGTGAAGGCAATGCAGCTGAGGGGTCATATGCTGTATTCACTTATTCTAAGAATCAATCAGCTCAACACACTGATAAAGATAAGATAGAGGGGCAACCTCAACCAGCAATTTCAATTGCTAAGCATGGGACCACTCTACCCTTCCAGCCAAAGGACCTGGTGACTGCTAGAAAAGTAAGTACCCCAAACATTTTTGCACTTTCAACTTCAAATTCGAAGTCTAGTTCTCCCCCTCCCAAAACTCAAAAGGATGGACTCCCATCCTCTGTACCTAGTTCATTTCCAACATTTGATATCATTGACCATATAAAGAAAACCAAAATTTAAATATCTGAATTTGAATTTTTGCAGTCCCATCCTAAGCAATTAGACAGACTGGTTCAATGTGTTAAAAACTAGAATGTCCCTGTTGAACAAGCAATTTTCAAAGTGACACATGGTCCCCCTAGGAATGCACCCACCAGGAATAATCTTGTCATTACCCCTCCTGTTGCTCCTAGTAGGACTGAACCTTTCTATGTCTCATTGCTAATAAATGGACGTCAGCTGAATAATTACATCATTGATTTTGGAGCTTTAGACAATGTTATGCCTGCTAAAGTGGCTGAATCCCTTGACCTCACACTGACCAAGACTTTTGGTAGATGCTTCTCCATGGAGAACAAGTAAGTACCTTTGTTGGAACAAATTAAAGATGCCCAATTTGTGTTTACAGCATTTTCAGACAAAAGAATCAAGATGACTGTCTTGGTAGCCGACGTTCTAGCATCATATGGCATCCTTCTTAGGCAAAGTTTATATAGGGATGTTGGTGGTGAATTGAGTATGGACTTATCTGAGGCAAGGATTCTAGTCAAAGGTGTTATGAAGAGGCTACTCCCTAAGAAAGAAGCAAAATACGTGGTTACCCAGACCTCGGCACCTGAAGCTCAAATTCTGTTTGAGTCTTCAGGCATTGGTAACTACTTTTTGTCCATGGATGAAGTTCATGAGGCATCTAATGAAGCTCCTCCATGTGACAACCTAGAAATATGTTTAGCTAAAATAGCAGAAGAATTGGCAGAGCACAATGCAAGTGTGGAAGAATCTCCTCCTCCAAATGGAGAAGAATCCAAAGAAAAAATAGTATCAAATGAGGTATAGATTCTTGAATTTGATGGCAACTGCTCCTCCACCGATTTAGGAGCTGGGGTTGTGTTGATATCTCCTCAAGGAGATATTTTTCCTTCATCTTACAAGTTGTAGTTCAGCAACACAAATAACACAATTGTATATGAATCTCTATTGCTTGGATTAAGGGTTACTCAGGAAAAAGGCATCAAGCTCCTTCATGCCAAAAGAGATGCTGAACTAGTGGTTTGTCAAGTGAGAAACCTATACCAAACCAAGACTGAAAGATTGCATCATTACCGTAATCTAGTCTGGGACTAAATTGAAAGCTTTGATACTTTTAGCATCTCTGCCATTCCTAGAGAATTCAATGACCGGGCTGATGCACTGGCTGTTTCAGCTACTCTCTTGGTCCCCCACCCAGACTTCAAAGGAAACAAGTACACTATTGATCTAGTCTTTAGACTAAGTGTACTTGATAATGCCAGTCATTGGCAAGTGTTCAACAATGACAATCAAATTATTGCCTTCTTGGAGCAAAGAGACAGCTTTAAACGGTTGCATTTCGAAGGCAGTGAACCTCAAAAGTGTGAATCAGCTCTTGAATCAAGTTCAAGCATAGATGAGCAGTTCTTGCAACTAAAAGGGAATAAGATTCCCAAAGGCCTGGTTTCCTTTGAGAAGCTATTTGATAAGCATGATAGATTCATCAAACAGTAGCAAATAGATTCAAGCTCCTCTCAGGAGTTTGATCAAGTAAATCTGGGAACCAAGGAAGACCCCAAGATGGTGAACATTGGGAAATGCTATACTCTTGAAGATTGTTTCAAGTTCACCACTTTGCTCAACCAGTACATGGATGTCCTAGCGTACTCTTATGATGACCTGAAGTCACTCCAGCCTGATAAAATTTGACATGAAATTCCTCTCAAGGTTGATTCAACACCTTACAGACAAAAGTCTAGGCATTATAATCTAAAAATATCAAGTATTATTCTATATAAAATACAAAAAATGCTAAATGCCAAGATAATCTTTCCAATCCATCATTCCACATGGATTGCCAATATGGTGCCTGTAAGGAAGAAGAATGGTGAAATTTGCCTGTGTGGATTTTAGAAATTTGAATCAGGGATCCTTGAAGGATAATTATCCTTTGCCAATCATGGATCAAGTGCTTAAGACAGTGACAGGTTCGTAGATGTTATCAATGCTAGATGAATTTTCAAGATATAATTAAGTTGAAGTTGGTGAGGTAGACTAGCATACGACTACTTTCACCACACCTTGGGGCACGCTTGCATATAAAAGGATGCCTTTTGGCTTGATAAATGCTGGCACCACCTTCCAAAGAGCAATGGACCTTGCCTTCAAGGATGAGATGAGTAAGTTCATTACAGTTTATCTTGATGACTTGATCATCTTCTCTAAGCATCACCTAGATCATGTGCGCCATTTGAAACAAGTGCTAGAACGATACTGCCAGAATAACATTTTCTTAAACCCTAAGAAGTCAGTCTTTGGAGTAATAGAGGGGAAACTTCTTAGACACATTATGTCAAAAGGGGGCATAAAGATTGACTCAAATAGAGTCAAGTCTATCCAAGAACTTACCTTGCCCACAAGTAAGACTACTGTTCACTCCTTCAGAAAGGTGAATTTCTTATGGAGGTTCATCCCCGAGTTTGCTGAGAAGACTAGGCACATTGTAAACATGATGAAGGGAAAAGCCACCTTCAGATGGATTGAAGAAGGTAAGTCGGCATTTGAGGATATCAAGACTGCCATTGCCCATGCTCCAATTCTGGTTTGTCTAGACTATAATAAAGAGTTCCATTTATAGCTATGCTTCAGAACATACGCTTTCAACAATTTTGATTCAACAGAATAAAGAAGGTATGGAATCTCCCATTTCCTTCATGAGTTATCCTCTCAAAGCTCATGAGCTGAAGTACTCAAACATGGAGAAGCATGCTTATGCAGTGGTGAAGGTAGTGAAGCATTTCCGTTTCTACATCTTGAATTCACACACTACTGCCTTGGTTTTTGACACCATAGTCAAATCCATACTGACTCAGCAGTAGTTTGGGATGAAAAGAGGCAATTGGGTTTCAAATATCTAAGAGTTTGATCTGGTCATCAAGCCCACAAAGCTGGTGCATGGAAAGGGGCTATGCTAATTAATTGCTGATAATTAGCTGGGAGGAATAGAGCATGAAGAATCAAAGGTGGGAGACACACCAATAGTCCTCTTTATTTCCACCATGAATGATTGGTATTCAGGTATTGCTCATTTCTTTACTTACGGTGAGTGTCTTACTCACGTATCTTATAAATAAAAGAGAACCATCAAGTTGAAAGCTGCTAATTTTGTCCTCTGGGACAATGGCCTATATAAGAGGAGCCTTGATGGAGTTTTCCTTCGCTGTGTGGACAAGGAACAACAAAGATGACTTCTAAAGTCCTTCCATGATTTAACTTATGGAAGACATTTTTTTCCCCCTGTGACTACCCATAAAATCTTGCGAGCCAGGTACTATTGGCCAACTCTCTTTTAAGATGCATACAAGTGGGTCAGGGAATGTGAACTGTGCCAACAGTTTGTTGGAAGGCCTAAGTTAGTTGCCCTACCCCTCAAACCAGTGATCATAGAGGGGCCATTCCAATAATGGGGAATTAATTTTATTGGAGCTATAAACCCATCATCAAGTGCTGGACATGACTATGTTCTCATGATAATAGACTACTTCACCAAATCGGTAGAAGCTGCTCCAACCAAACATGCTACTTCTGAAGTAGTATGCAATTTCCTCAAAGAGAACATTATATCCAGGTTTGGGGTCCCAACCAATATTGTCATTGATAATGTAGCTTGTTTCACTTCCCAAGAGATTACTCAATTTTGTTTCCACCACAGAATTATGATCTCCCACTCTTTTGATTACTTTCAACAAGGGAATGGACAAGCTAAATCAAGCAATAAGAACCTGGTGACTATCATCAAGAAGCTGGTGGATGACAACCAAAAGACATGGCATAAAGCATTGGTTGATGCCCTATAGGCAGATAGAATTACACCAAAGAGAGTAATTGGTATGTCTCCTTTCCAACTTCTTTATGGTGTCAATGCTGAGATACCAATCACCTTGGAATTGCCAGCATTAAAATTGGCTATGGCAATTGAGGATCAAACGTATGAAAGTGCCCTTGATAAGAGGATCATGTGTCTTACTAAGCTGGACGAGCAGAGAACTATGGTGGTAGACTGAATTGCCACCCATCAAGGTCTGGTGAAGAAGCTCTTCAACTAGAAAACAAAGAACTGTGATTTCTAGATTGGAGATCAAGTCCTGTTGTGGGACAAGAGAAGAGAACCAAAAGGGATGCACGAAAAGTTTGATTCCCTTTGGAGGGGCCCTTTTACTATTCATCATCTCAACATTGAAAATAGTTTCTTGTTGAAGTATCAAAATGGCACTCTCTTTTCTCTGCCTCACAATGGGCAACATCTGAAGCACTTCAACTCCTGATGTATAAAATGAGTTCCCTTGTACATATATATATTTGTATTGTCTTTTGTTTCTATTTTGTTCTTTTCATCTTCATTTTTTGGAGCCTTTCTTTTCAGGTAGCATGACTCCATAGCCCAATGGCATACTTCAAGGCACTAGAGATTCTGGTTTCTACTCCCCTCAGCTGTTTCAAGTTTTCATTTGAAGGAAGTTCCCCAATTAGAGCCAGCTGTTGTCCCCAAAAATAGACTTCTCATTTTTGGGACAACATATGAATTATTTTGGCCCTACAGGACCAAAATTATCTCTCCCCTTCTCAAAATTTATTCTGAGCTTTTAAATTCTTCATTTTTCAAGCTTTTCCAAAAATCTACGGACTCTACATATATGTTTCTATAGACTCAACATGCTTGAAATTAGCAGGTTCAACAGGTTCAAAGGCTTCTGCAGGTGAGTTCAATCAAAAGAATAAGTTTCCAACACTTAGTCATTTTTAGGACTATTTCAATGACTTAGTTCAATCAAAAATTTCCATCGGCAAGCTTCAAAGAACAAGAATTAAACCATTGAACCGTTGAACCTTGAACCATTTTGGTTCAACGGTTCAACGGGTTCAATGACCAATTGGTTCAACGCGCTTGGTGCAAAAGATTAAAAATACTTAGCCAAATAACAAAGAATGAACCGATTAAACCTTGAACTGAAAGAGTTCAAAGTTTAATGGTTCATAGGTTCAAAGGTTCAAATGCGGCCTCAGTCAAAGAAAAAAGTAGCAAACAGGTGGTTCAATGGATGGTTCAACCAAGTAGCGGGGAAGCAATTGAACTAAGAAGTGATGGAACAAAAGAGGCAGATTGAACCAATGAACCAATGAACTTTCATAGGTTCATGGGTTCAAGGTTCAACATGGTTCAAGTAGCTGGCGACCATTGACGGTCCTGTGAACGTCAAATTTAAAGTAAGGGAATATCCATGGAAATTCAAATAAAGCATGGAATTTAAAGGAAGAATCAAGCAACTAACTGAAAAGAGAGCCGGAAGACTCAAATTGCTATAGGGGAGAGAAGATCAATGTAAGGGATCAAAAATATCTTCAAGAGAGTTATTTCCAGTAGGTGAAACAATGGATCAAGTAGACTTAGACTTCTGAGCACACCAAATCAAGGATGCAAGCCTATTTTTCTTCCATAAAGTAATGGCAAATTGGATAGCTGTGCAGATATCAGAAAAAGAATCGGACAATCCATACAAAGAAGAGACATATTAGAGGAATGGACAAGCCATAGTTATGGCAATACACTATTCCCAACATGGTCCCTCCAGACAAAAGCTGAAGGTGCATTGAATATGTTGACAGTAGTATGGGCCATCCCATGGGAAAGAATGCCAAGCCTTGAATAGTTGCTATAAGGTTGTAATTTCTCTCATTAGTAAAGGAGACTTTTCATTTTTATGGGAGTAAAACTCTGCCCAATTGAAAGAAGAATACTGAGACTTTGAGCTCAAATTGTAATTTCATTTCATTTTATCTGAATGAGAAAGCAAGTTGTTTGCAGACTTTGTGTTGTTTTGGTTTGTATCATTTTAGGAGATTATTCTTATGTTTGTCTTCTGAATGTGTTCTTGTTTATTTAATTTGACAAGCAGAATTAGTGAAAGTAATAAGGAAGGTGTCTTAAAGCCAACTGTGGGAAGACTTTGTGCTTTCACAATTGTTCTCAGTGTGTGTTTTTCTTTCTTTCTATGTTGAGGATTCTGGGATGACTTTGTGCCCCCATTATCCTTTGTGTTATACTCTTTGGGCAGTTGAGGTGGAAACTTTGTGTTTTGTTTCATCCTGCTGGTTACTGCGCCCTTTTGTCACCAATTACTTCTACTACCTAAAAGAAACTCCTATTGGTTCTTGCAAGAACACTTCTAAAAGAAGAGAAGTGCCTTCAACAAGATTTTCTCCTTTGTTTGTTAGCATCATCTCTAAAAGAAGAGAGATGGATGATGTATCCTACCCCTGAGTGTCATTTTCTACTTATTTATATAGTATATAGCTCCTATGTATTTATAGGGAACCTCTCCTTAATGAGAGGAGAGATTAGTCCCCTTTTGATGTGGTAAACCTACACATTTGGCTGACCAATCTTCCTGCTATGGTTGATCAGACCTATTTTGTTTATCAGTATGCTGATTGACAAAATATTCACCCAACACAGACTTTGTGCTATTTTGGCTTGTATCATTTTAGGAGATTATTCTTTTGTCTGTCTTCTGAATGTGTTCTCATCTATTTAATTTGGCAAGTATAATTAGTGAAAGTAATAAGGAAGGTGTCCTAAAGCCAACTGTGGGAAGACTTTGTGCTTTCATAATTGTTTTCAGTGTGTGTTTTTCTTTTCCTTCTGTGTTGAGGATTCTGGGATGACTTTGTGCCCCCATTATCCTCTGTGTTTCACTCTTTGGGCAGTTGAGGTGGAGACTTTGCATTCCATTTCATCCTGCTGGTTCTTATCTTTTGTTACCAGTCGCTTATCCTACCTGAAAGAACTCATATTGTTTCCTGCAAGAACACTTCTGAAAGAAGAGAAGTGCCTTCAGTGTTTTCACCAAGATTTTCTCCTCTGTTTATTAACATCATCTCTAAAAAAAGAGAGATGGATGGCTTATCCTACCCCTGTGTGTTATTTTTTTCTTATTTATATATATAGTATATATCTCTTGCATATTCATAGGGAACCTCCCCTTGATGAGAGGAGAGATTTGTCCACCTCTGATGTAGTAAACCTACACACTTGGCCGACCAATCTCCTTTGCTGTGGATGATAAGACCTATTTTGCTCAATCGGACAACTGAATGACAAAATATTCAACCAAAATGTTGGAGAAACATCCCAACAAACAATTCTAAGTTTTTATGACCATCTTCACCAAAATGGTAAAACAGTGCCCCAAACAGTTTTATGAAATTCAAATTAAGGTGATAGACTTAGTGTTGAAAAACCTTGATGAATTCGTTTAATAGCCCTATATTAGAGGTCCAAATAGGTAAAAGTGAGAGGCTATAGGACTTGAATATTATGATGTTTTAATACCTAAAAACCATGCATATAACCACTAAATTACAACAATGTCATCTACAGGTTTGAGACCAAAAATGAGGTCTTTGTCATCAAAAATTATAACTTGACTATGCCACCAAAATGAGAGTACTTATAAAAATTTCAAGTGGTAATTATGAATTGAGATGTCATAGGAAAAGATGAAACTTGGTGTGATGAATTCCCAAGCCTATATCTTGTCCGTACACAGGCTACAAAACATGCATCTATAGGCAGGGTTTTGAAGAAAATTGGTCTCTGTCAGGGAAAGACATAGATTGAGTTCCCATTGAAAAATAAAGTTAGGTGCAATTGGAGTATGCATTATCTAAGCTCCATAATGTGTCAAGAGAGTTTTAAGGTACCATTATTCCCCTAATAAAGGCCATGATACCCTACAAGTAGGGCTAAAAAAAGAGTGTCTCAGTCTTGAACTAGTATGAAATATAATAAGGACTATGACATTTTAATGTGAGATGACACTATAAGAAGGAAGTTGATGACCTTAAAAGGTCTCAATGGGGTCTAATAATATGATATGAGCTTCATGAGCTCTAGATAGGACAAACTATCCTATAGGTAGGGGTAGAGGTATAGTGTATTAGTCAGGCAGACAATGACTAAGAAGGTTAATGCTAGAATGATGTCTCAAGCTTTACAAGGGGATGATAGTGCCAATAAATACACGGCCACCTAAAGAGTTTAAATTAGGGTCTCTACACATATTTTTTTGAGCTCATCAAAGACCAATAGACACCTACAGGGGTGAAATATATAGGTTTATCTTAGTTAGTGGAGGTCAAGATGGTGGAGGTCAAGTGAGAGCATGTAAGGTCCTTGAGTGATCAAGGTGTTGAATGGGAGTCAGAGACACTAGAACATGTATATACCAATATAAAAATCCTTTTTTATATTGAAATTCATGTAAAAAAGGGAGTTCAAGAAAGCAAACATAGTCAACGTTTCAATACCCCTGCACAATCTACCTATGCAAACTCAGTCTTGAAAATTTGTGGTTTTGAATGGCCAAATCATGCAATTAGGAGCTGAATATTGGTAAAGATCATAATTTTAACTTTAGGAACACCCTAAAATACTTTTTTTTGATGTAAAATCAAGGAAATACCTCTTTGTTTTATCTCAAAGTTAGAGCACTTTTCCCTTGCATGAACCCTGCAACTTTTGGAAAATAGATGGAGTGGCGAGTCAGAAGATATACAAACCATTAAAGATGATTTTTGGAGCTGGTACACAAATATTAAAACATGATAAACCAATCTAGAAGGTCTGAGATAAAATATGGTACTCTATGCAATAAGGTTTGTAGGTAGGGTAGCTAGGCAAGGTACAAGCCTGATCCCAAATGAGAGGTCACTTATAATTTAAACCTTTTAAAAGAATTATAATGATTTAGATCACATCCATGGGGGTATTCATGAAGTTTTTTAACCATAATAAGGCATGAGAATACATTATGAGGTCATGTTGGGCCTAAGTTGCAGGTAAGGCCTATTAGACCTAGTTTAGGCCTAATACTTAGAAGTAGTCCATCACCATTTTTGGACTAAATGGAAATTGAGATTAGTTGTAACATGTTCTTGGGGAGGAATAATGTGTGTATAGACTCCTAGTTTTTAGAAAAGATCACCAAGAAACCATCTCTTGGCTTGAGAGCTTTTAGACCCTGTAGAATGCTTAGAAATGACTCGAGTGACCATCTTGAGATGCTTGTAACTTCCATGAATATTTGCATGGGACCCCAAGGTGATCAAAGATGTTAGTAAGGGTCACTAAGAAATATTCAGTGTAATTTAGATAAGGCTTCAATGTGAAAACTCTATGAACCAAGCCTAAGATCCCAAGTGACTCTAAAACCCTCACAAAACCCCAACTAGGACCCGATTGGGAAAAGAAGACAAATGGAGTATCCAGATGGGGAGTAAAGGATAAGGAGATGATTTGGAGTTGTAGAGGACTCTCTAAGGTCCTATTAAATGCAATTGAGATGTAATACACCTATACAAAATAGGTACATCAGAGCTTGTTTTGATATATTTGTGTGTTTTGTAGGCATGGAGAACATTCAAAAGATGCAACCATAATTGGGAGAGAGATTAGGACTTATTCTAAGTCATCATGTACATATATTGAGCTATCTAATCTCCTAGGTGTGTTTTATACCTTATTCATCTCACTCAGTCACAGTGAACAAGTAGTGAACACTTAGTGAAAATGGTGAAACTCTAATTGGGAAGCCTTTTGAGGCTTGATTCATGAACCTGATGACTTGGAAACTCTTGATAGGTATTATTCCTCCTTATGCATGGATAATGTTGTATAATTGGAATGATTTTGAATGTCAAGTGTGAGAGGTGCATGAAAATGAGTCATTTATAACTATTAGAGATGATTGCTCATGGACAGAAGGATATGAATGGTTTTAGACCATTTCAATTCATGTGAAGGCTTGTCAATAACCCCTCCCCTTCAAATCAATCATTATAATTTAGCCTATTCAGTGGTGAGGTAGTTTAGTGAGGGAAAATCATGAGGGCAATTTCATATGCAATCAAAAGAGTATCTACACCATATATGGAGGAGTTAGATAAGTTTGAGGGACATTTATCCTTATTTTATTTGTAGGACCTATCTCATCCTTGAATCCATGTTGTTTTAACTTCTTCTCCTTGCTTGACAAGTGTCTTAGTGATTATTGAGCTTCCTTTTCTCTCTCTCCTCTCATAATTTCTATAAATACTAGTATTTTTGGTTATTATATAGATATTTCCACCTGAGTATGGTGAAGCCCTTCTCAATTTTTGCCTTAAACTAATAAAGAAGCTAATTTTTACCTTGTTAAATATTTCACTAAGTACATGTTATGGTTGTTGGTCTTGTGCAAGTGTATTTTTCTTACCTTCACATGTTAGTCTTCCTAGTGCCTTGTGTGGATTTGATAGCTCTCTTTTGTAGGTTAGCAATAAGTGTCTGATATAGATTGTAGGTATAGTGAGTAGCTTATTCATTAGTGTTTCTAGAAGACATATTGTCTAAGTCCTCCTAGCCTAGACTCTCTCTAAGACCCCATGCTTGAAATATTGATGTAGAAGAGGAGTGTTTAATTGAATGAAGTGTATGTGTGGGATTATCTTTGGTTTAAAGTTCATTGTAAGTGGTGTGAGTAGACTATCTATTTGTTGTATCACCTCCCCTAGATTAGTTTTGTTTTTAGTTATCCTTTTCCCTTTTCACCTCCCAAAGTTAGTATTAGGTTTGATCTATAGTGGTACATGAAGGGAATTAACCCTAATCTAGAGATCCACCTCAAATTTGGGTCACCCACAGCCCTAAGGTGGTTCCATTGTGCCACTTGAATGAGGAGAGACTTGTCATCTCCTCAAGGGGTGAAAATTCCAATGACAACAGTTACCATACAAGTTTGAAAAGGTGACAAGGCATCAATGTTGTTTTCCTAGTTACATGTCACTTTTGACCCTTGTTAATGGTTCAAGGGGTCTCAAATGACATTTAAAATTTGTTAATAAACTTATTAAAGTCTTTCAAATACCCCTGTAGGTCTTCAAACAAACCAAAAATTTGAATTTTGCATACAATTAGTTTTGGTGAGAAACTCCTAAATTTGAAATTTAGACTAGCTAGATGCATTCCTAGAATACATATTTGAATTATTAGTATGCTTGAGGCCTATTAAATCCATCCAAAGCATCATCACTCCTACATAAATGCAAAAAAACCAAAATTTAGACAAAAAGGTTCCCTAAGATTGATGCTCTTGCATCAAACTCCCAGGGAAAGGAAAAAGAACTCATGGATTATTGTGCATGAGTGATTCTAGAGTACTCCCTCACTTATGTATTGCATGCTCAGTCATACACATGGCATCTTATATTAGGTGATTCTTCCATTTGACCAGATACTTGAAGTACTTCTTCTCTCTAGTCTTCTTGATCACTAGCTTGTCCAATATGCACTCCATCTCATCTATCTTGGCCATAGGCAACTATGTTGCTCAATTTAGACATTATGTAGATGCATCATTTGTTGTGTTTCCTCCTTCATTACCTTATTTTTAAGGCTACAAGTTTGAAACATTAAAGATATGTGAAATTCCTATTCCACTAGGCAACTCCAATTCGTATGCTTTGTTTTCAAACTTTTTGATAATCTTGTAAAGACCTATCTTTTTCATCTTCAACTTGTTGTATTCACCCCTTGGGTACATTTCCTTCTTGAGATGAGATATAATAAGTCTCTAACTTAGAAATTAACTTATCTTCTACTCAAATCTTCTTGTTTCTTGTACTTGTCAACACTAGACTCCAAATGCTTCCTTACCTGTTCATGTACCTCTTTCATTGCCATTACAAACTCTTCACCTTCATCACTATCTTATCCATTTGGATGATGTTTATAACCTCAAATACACCTATAGGTTTCATGCTATAAATTACTTGGAATGGACTCATACCAATGCTCCTGTTTGTAAATTTATTATAACCAAATTTTGCTTGAGGTAACACAAGATCCCATTGCTTGGGATGGTCCTTGGATAAACACCTCAACAAGTTCCCTAAGATTCTATTCACCACCTCAGTTTGCCCATATGTTTGAGGATGGTAAGCTGAATTGAAACTCAAATTTGTGTTTGGCTTCTTCCACAATGTCCTCCATAAGTGACCAAAAAACTTGGTGTCTCTATTAGAAACAAAGTTCATGGGCAGTCCATGAAGTCTCACTACCTCCTTGAAAAACAAATTGGCCACATGTGTGGCATCATTAGTAGTTCTACATGGTATGAAGTGTGCCATTTTAGAGAATCTATCAACAACTACAAAAATTGAATTAAAACCCCTTTGTGTCCTAGGCAATCCCATCACAAAGTCCATACTTATGGATTCCCAAGGCCTATTTGGGACTAGTAGGGGCTGATACAAACCTACATTAGTGCTCTTACCTTTTTCTAATTAAAAAATATTGTGCCTTTCCACATACCTCTTATGCTTTCATTCTAGGCTAATAGTAGTGCCTAGTGAGCAACTCCAATGTCTTATCAAGCCCAAAGTGGCCTACCATTCTTCCATTATGCTTATCTTGGATCATATTTCCTCTTATATAGATTTGGGCACACACAACTATAATCCTTTGAATAACAGTCCATCTTGAAGTACAAAATCCAACCATGGCTCCTTGTTTAGTGTACTTGGGTGCTTGCATGCATGGTATGCTTCCTTGAAGTCTTCATCATCCTCATACAAATCTTTGAGTGCCTCAATCCCAATACTTTTTAACTGAATATCATGCACCAATAAGACACTCCTGCTCAATGCATCTGTAACCTTATTACTTTGTCCTTGTTTATGCTTGATGGTGAAGGTAAAATTTTGCATGTACTCCACCCATTGCACACGTCTTTGGTTTAACTTGGGTTGATTAGAAATAAACTAAAATGCATGATTATCCATGTACACTATGAACTCCTTTGGCATGAGATAATGCTTCCATTTATTCAATGCTTGTACCATTGCATAAAACTCCAAGTCATAGGATGAGTACTTCTTCTTGGCATCATTCAACTTCTCACTGAAATAAGCTATAGGTCTGACCTTTTGGCTTAGGAAAACCCCTATGGCTACACCACTTTCATCACATTCTATTTGGAACACCTTGTTGAAATATGATAATACAAGTATTAGCTTCTTCGTGATTCTTTGCTTCAATTATTGAAATCTCTTCTCTGCCTTCTCATTCCACACAAAATGTTTCTTGTCTCCTTTGATGGTGTGAATGATGGGAGCACATATTCCACTAAATTTCCTTATGAACTTCCTATATAAACTTGAAATACCATGAAAAATTCTTACCTCTCCTACTTGTTGGGTGATTATTTTGTCAACCAGCTAACTGGTGAGCAAAATAGGTCTCTTCAACCACATCATAGGGAGATTGGTTAGCCAAGTGTGCAGGTTTACTGCATCAACAAGGGACAAATCTCTCCTCTCATCAAGGGTAGGTTCCCTATGAATATGAAGGAGCTATATACTATATATATAAGCAGAAAATAACACTCAGGGGTAGAATAACACTATCCATCTCTCTTTTTTTAGAGATGATGTTCAAAAATAAAGGAGAAAATCCTGATGAAAACACTGAAGGCACTTCTCTTCTTTCAGAAGTGATCTTGCAGGAGACAACAGGAGTTCTTTCAGGTAGTGACAAGTAACTAGTAACCAACAGACTGAGATGTAGCACAAAGTCTCCACCTTGACTGCCCAAGAGTGAGATACGAAGGACAATGAGGGCACAAAGTCATCCCAAGGTCCTTTACATTAAAACAAAATAGAAGGATAATGATGGCACAAAGTCGTCCCAAGATCCTTTACACAAGAACAAAAAGAAAACACTCTAAATGTAATTGTGGGGGCACAAAGTCTCTCCACAATTGGCTTGAAGACACCTTCCTGATTACTTTCACTAGTTTTGCTTGCTAAATTAAATAAACAAAAATACATTCAGAAGACAAACATAAGAACAATCTCCTAAAATGATACAAGCTATGATAGCACAAAGTCTACAAACAACTTGCTTTCTCATTCAGATAAAATGATATGAACAATAATCTGAGCTCAAAGTCTCAGTATTCGCCTTTCAATTTGGGTAGAGTTTTGCTTCTAGTAACGAGAATATCTCCCTTGCATAATGAGAGAAATTACAATGTATAGCCACCAAGCAAGGCTTGGCACTCTTTCCCATGGGATGGACCATGCTGTAGTCAATGCCTTCAATGCGCCTTTAGTTCTATTTGGAGGGACCATGCTTAGAACAATGCATTACCTTAACTATGGCGTGTCCATTCATCTAATATGTCTCTTCTTGGGTCTAGATCATCGGGTCTATCCCCTCTGACGTCTATGTAGCTATCCATTTTGTCTTTACTCCAAAGGAGACTAACAGGGCATGCCTTCAATATCTACAAGCTCGAAAATCTACTTTACAGACTATTCTAGCTACCGAAATAACTACTGCGTAGATATTTTCTTCATTGTCTCTTCTCGCTGCGATTTGAGCTCCCAGGCTATCTTTTACCCATTCTAGTTTTGTCTTTTCCTAGCATTTGAGCTCTCAGGGCTATATCCTTAGTCTTGCTGGCTCTTTATGCTCTTCCATTAGCAATTCTTCCCTTTGGCATTTTGGCCTTTTACATTCGGGTCTGCATTCCAGCTTTCAAAGATCAACGACTATTTCATTTTCATGAATTTGAGGTCTTCAGGCCCGTCGTCATTAGGAAACCAATGGCTAATTTATCACCTTAAAATTGATGGCTATGGGGACGCCATCGAACGTCTGGATCCCAATGGCTAGTTCATGGTGTTTAACTTTGACGTCTACAGGCTTGTCACTTTCCTTGACAATTCCTTCGGCTTTCTTGTTTTGTCCTTTTTGAAGGGGACCTACCCTTCAGGGTCTTGAGAAAGGTTCCTTTTTCTCGATGAGAGCCCCTCGCAAGGGCACATACCCTTTAGGTGGTCCTTGAATGGCCTTCGGGCTTCCTTCTCCTTGGTACATTTTTCCTTCATTGGTAGACTTTCGCTTCGAGCTTTTCCTTCAGACATTTTATTCGAAGGAATTGTCCCTTTCCTTCATTCTTTCTTCCCGCTTGCTTCTGCTTTCCATCATGCTTTCTTTCAGCGGGCTTTTGTCTTTGCTTCAGGCTTATTTCTTCAGACAAAAGTTCAAAGGAATTCCTTCAGACTCAGACTTTTTGTCCTAAGGAAATGCCTTAATCATTTTGCCACGTTCTTTTCCTGAAAGAGAACTGTGCCCTCTGCAAGGACTATTCAAGCCTAGAACTATCCTTCAAACTTTTGAAACGGTCCATCTTGTTGTTTCCAAAATTAGCTCAGCTCATTTTTGGAACAACCCCCTATGAAACTTGTCTATTTTGCCCTTTGTCTCTCTAAGTCCATTTTCGAGATGAGTTTTTCTCATTCTCGTATTGGCTCAACTGACACCGTTTGAAATTTGTAACATCTTTTCGTTACATTTTCCCTAAAATGTGAAAGTTGTTACGGTATCGATACGACTAGGGGATCAATATTTGGCTTTTTTAGAGTTAGTGTTTTTCTTCTATTGTCGTGCACGGGCGGCAATTTTTGCCGTCAGTGCATTTTTCCTTCCAACATGCAGGAGCGGTGAATTTTTTCGCCCCTGAATCTGGACATGCAGGAGCAACAAAATTTGCCACCCTTACATTTTTCTATTTTACATGTAAGAGCAAAAAATTTTGCCACCCCTGCATGTCCCTTCATTTTTTTAGTGCAAGGGCGACAAATTTTACTGCCCCTGCACTGCCTCGATTTTTACACGTGGCATTTATTACCATGTGTGCTGAGTGGTTGGGGTCAGTTTTCACCCCATTTAATCCATTTTCACCTCATTTTGATTCATTCCTTCCTCTCCTCCTCCTGCCTTCTACCTCTGGATGATCCAATGAATGGGTTAAAAAGTGTTTAGACAGATTTGAGCTTGCGGCGCATGTGGTTTTCCAAGTAGGTCTTGTATTTGGCATTTATCTCTTTTCCTTTTCTCTTTAAGTGTTATTTTTAGTTTTGTGTTTAGTTTTCCTTTCTTCCCTTAGGGTTGTCAGCCCACTTCCTCTTCTCCTCCCGTCGAGCTCTTTCCCTCCCCCATCGACCTTCCAACATTCTCCTCGTGCTAGGGCAGTGATTTTCACTGCCCCCCTTCTCTTGCAAATTTCCTTTTCCTTCCCAATGGCAACAAACTTACCACCCTAACCTAAACCTTGCTTACTTGCTTCCTTCATTGATGGAAAAATTCACCACCGATACAGGTTCGCACCTTTTTTTAGTTGCATCGGTGGCAAAATTTGCTGTCGATGTAGGCTGAAAGTGCATGAGTAGCAAATTTTGCCGCTGCTACACTTCCCTAGGAAATATGCACGGGTGGTGAAATTTTCCACCCGTGCCTTTTTTCTCCCCCTTGCATATAAGGGTGGAAAAATTCACCGCCCGTGCATGCAAGCCTTTCCACGTGCTAGGGCGGTGAATTTTGCTGCCCTTACTTTTTTCCTCCAATTTCTCCAACTCTAGAGAAATTTTCATCTTTTTCATTTTTTTGCTTCCTCCCCTTTTTCCTCTTGTTTTTCCTCCCATTTTCCACCCCGGCCCTGTCAAGTGCCCTTCCTTGGTCATGATCACCCAATGTGCAAATCCCCAATTTGTCCAGTTTTCTCTAATTACACGATCATGATTATCATTGTAGTACCCCCTAAAGATTCTCATTCATCAGCACCCGCTCAATCAAGACTAATGTTTGAAACTTTTCCAAAGAAGTCAAAGGCCATGAAGTACTAGTACCAGGGCATTTTTTTGATCACCTTGGTCACTTCTAATGTCGATGACATTAGAGACACAGAGATTAGCCACATAGATATGGCCGAGTTCGTAACCAAAACCAAAGCAACGAACCTGAGCTCCAAAATGAAAAAGATAATTGAAAGCAACATTCATCTAGTTGCCTCTTTCCCAATAGCGGCACATCATACAGAGTTTGTCCTCTAGTGTACCTAGTTCTACAATAGAGAGACCAGATCAGTGTCAGATGCTAGCAGTAATGTGATAATTCGGCTAGACCCCAAATTTATTAATAAAGTCATGTGCCCTCCTGTTACTAAAGTGCTGAGAATTGACTTTGTCGAGGCACAGAGAGAGTATGACAAGGATCCCGAGAGGGCAAAGAAGGTAATGAATAACAGGTGGCTCAAGACTCTTAGGACCAATTTATCTAGATGGCCCCAAAATTTTTTGAGGAGTGATTTCATTGAAAAAGTTGGTGACTTGATTACTCTTCTCAGTAGAGTGCGAGGTCTACCATCTTCTTCACAATTCCATGAATGGATGTATCCCTTCATCAAGATAATCCTACAAGGGAAGCAAGCCATCTTCTGGGGTGAGCAAATTAGCAATGCTCTTCATGAGCAGTTGACCAAGGTATCTACTACTTCAAAGTTCTATATGACTTCGTACTTGGTGTATATTACAGCCTCCATGCAAACCTTTCTAGGTTTGACAACTGAAAGAGATAGGAGAACCACCCCAGTCTACTCATATTACCCTTAGTTAACAGTACAAGGATTAATCCATCATTTTAGGAGGGTAAATGATGCCTTTTTTGTAGTATTTTTGTGCCTTTTTGACCCTCAACTCGAATAGAAGAGAGTATTTGATGAAGCTTGGATGGTCGTCAACGACTTTGGCTGCATGTTTATACAATTTTCTTCCTTTTGCTATCTCTGAGTTGGCTTTTTCCAAGGCTATCCCTATATGCTCCCCAAATTTCCTTCTGACAAGTTGGTCCTAATGGAGTTGTGTAGACAAATGGTTGTCGTACACACTAGGTAAATAAAATTGAAAAAGCTAGGTTTCAAGTTCCCAATCGAAATTGGCAGGTACTCAATTTTGACTGCAGCCAAAGCAAAGGTCATGGAGATAGAAATGCAACTAGCTACCATGAAACAATTCAAGAGAAGGGACAAATTTGACTAGAGGGGTGTCAAAGATATGATCAGAAGAAAGACTTAGTTTCATGAGCCTATGTTGAAGACATCTGGGTAGATCTGAGAATAGCTAAATAAATCAGGAGGATGGACTACAATAGGCTGACTCTGAAACAGATCAAATATCTAGGGCTTGCAGATATTCCCTCTAATTTGGTCGATGATAAGAACATTATCAACAATAGATACCTAGCTGAGAAGGTTGTTGACTCTCCTCTTCCTCCAATTCAGTGGTCCCAAAAAGAATTGACTTCTTTGAGGAAGAGGTTCGAACCAATGTTGGCTAACACCAATGATTGGATAGCAGCCAAAGGGATCACATTGAAGGAGTTCATTACGGGATCAGAGGCTGAATTCCAAGTGAAAATGAGGAAGAAAATAGAAAATAGGACTAAGAATAAAGGTGATGTTCCTTCTCTATCTAGGCCTCACAAGCCTAGAATCATCTTTGTTTCCAAGAAATCGAAGGTTGTTGAGGAGCCATAATCAATGACTAAGGGAGTTGGAGAACAAAGCTCCCAGGAACAAGTAGCTCAACAAATGGAGATATATGACAAGCCCTCAAAGTAGCAAAGAGCTAAGCTTCTACCTTCCCAGGAAGGGGCACAACCACTTATAGGCGTTTCTCCTTCACCACCTCAATCTCCTGTAGCATCTCCTTTGCCTCTTTCTCCCATCAGTGTTCCTTCTTCTGGAGCTGCCTCTCTTTCCATATTTATGTTTGGTGATCCTCAAGGCACTTCTGAAGATACTCTTCACTCCTCATGTTCTATCCCTTGTCTAGCATCTCCTTCTTTCAATATAGGAGAAAGCTCTGCCATTGATCAATCAGTGGCTAATATAGTTTCACTAGGTACTCCCATCGTGCCCACTATTACCACTAGTAGTGCAAACATTACCCTGATAACACCAGCTGCAAGAACCATTGCCACAGTAAGTACTTCTTCTCTCCCTCCTTGGATGTCAGCTTTCACGTTTAAAAGAAAGAAGCTAGCCATCTCTGTAGATGACTTTGATTTTGGAAAGATAGTGCCAGCAAAAGCTAAGGCCCCTAAGAGACGAAGGATTTTTTCAAAATTGGTTGAGGAAAAGGGGCACAAATTTTTGGAGATAGCTAAACCTCTGCAAGATGCAACCCTTGAGGGTTTTGACATGAGCAGCTATTCTATTTCTCATGTTGAGTTAGGGAAAGTTACTCACGAGGGTGCGAAGAGTGATCTACAGTCTGTAATGGACATCATGGTCTAGAAATTTGATAGAGAAAAAGAGATGAAATATTACTATAAGGCAAAGGCAGAGCAACTGACTACAGTAGTCAGGAAATTTACCCTTGCCCCTGAAGCAGTAGCTCTAGAGGCCTTTTCCATAGACGACCCTATTATTCAAAAAGTAGAGAAAACCTATATGAAAGGGAAAGTGCTAGAGGATTATATTGAAAAGATGCACACTTAGGGAGTTTCCTTACTTACAGAAGTTGCTGAGAAGACATACAAGATGAAGAAGGTAAGGATGGATTTAGAGGACCTCATCTCTCTTATTTCTCAGGATATTGACAGCATGGATAAATATCTTAGCAAGTGAAGGGAGGTGAAGGATCTGAAGAAACGTACCTTGATATCCATCAATGTCATTGCTAGTAAAGATTCCTATGTTGAGATCAAGGAATCACTGATATACAGGATTCAGGTACTCAAGGAGCTGATCAAAGATCTCAAGTCTTCCAAGGATGCTAGCGAGAAAAGTGATACAGGCCTGTTGAACTGACTAGAAGAATTGCCTTGCGACCTCACCTCCAGGGATAACTAATTTCTCTCAGCAGAAGAGATGATCTGAGAATTCAAAGGTATGATTCAGAGGGATTTCAAAGAGAAGGCATTCTCAATGACTTTTGTGGATAAAATTTTAGATACTCAGTTAACTCTGGATAATTTAAGATCCAAATTAACTAGTCATGCCAAAGCAATCACAACATTGAAGGATGCTACAATCAGGGCCAGAGTCATCTTTAAGAATACCATTGTGCCAGATAGTATAAAAATTTAGGCATCTATCGCCATGTATGATGCTTATCTGAAGAAGTCCAATGGCAAGAGCTGAACCATTTCCTCTTTCTCTCTTGTTCCTGTCTTTTCATGCACTTTTGTCATGTAAAAGTGCATGCAATTTTGTAATATGTAATTACATGTAAAAAATTTAGAAAAATATCTCAAAGTCAAAGATGACTCATCTTTGACTAAGATATTTTTATATTTTAATCTTTTTAATTTTGAAAGTTTCTCCCTATATATAGAGGGGACCTCTTTTGTAAAAAGATCTCTGGATAATTGAGAGCAAAAACTCTGTTGAAATTGAGACACTCCTTGAGACTTTGTGCTCAACTTGTAAATCATATTTTATCGAATGAATGAGAAACAGGGTTATTTTAGAATTTGTGTTGAAGTAATTTGTGTTATTTAAGAAACAGTTCTTATGTCCTCTTTCCTAATAACCTCTTATCTGTTTGATTTAATAAGCAAAGCATGTGTGTTGACAATATCTGAAGACATTTCTAAAAGGTAAAAGAAAGACTTTGAACTACTTTTATCTTGGTGATCCTTTTATTTTTTGTAGTTTTAGGCAAAGAATTTGTGCTTTATTTCACTCTACCATTACGCGAGTTCCAAATCAGCGAAGGAGACAACGTAAGACTTTGTGCTTACGTAGGTTTCCTCATAGACTTTGTTACCTACTTTAGGAGATTTTTTGTTTTATGCTGGATACCATTCTTGAAAGAAGAGGGATGTTCTTAGCCAACGACCAAGATTTCTCTCTCTTGTTTCTTAGACATCATCTCTAAAAAAAGAGAGATGGATGCTGTCATACTACCCTGAGTATTATTTTTTGCTTACTTATATATATACATATAGCATATAAATATTCATAGGGAACCTCCCCTTGATGAGAGGAGAGATTTATCTCATTTAGATGTGGTAAACCCACACTTTTTGTGGCATAAACCTCCTTTTACTATGGTTGATATACCCATTTTGTCATCAGTTAGTTGACAAAATATTCACCCAACACATCTACTCCTCGCCTACCCTCTACAAGGGCACTTTTTCCTTTAGCTTTGGGGCAGACCCTTGAACCTGTCGATTGAATCAACTGATTGAACCAACTTTGGTTCAACAGTTCAATGGTTCAATTGATTCAATCTCTTTATTTGGCTAAGTCCTTTATCCACTTAAACCAACCACGTGTTGAACTTTTGAACCATTGAACCCATTGAACCTTGGAACCAAAATGGTTCAATGGTTCTTTTGGGTGAATATTTTGTCGATTAGCTAACTGGTGAACAAAATAGTTCCTATCACCACAACATAGGGAGATTGGTCATCCAAGTGTGCAGTTTTACTACGTTAATAGGGGACAAATCTCTCCTCTCATAAAGGGGAGGTTCCCTATTAAATATACAAAGGCTATATACTATATATATAAGCAAAAACTAAGACACAGGAGTGGGATAAACCATCCATCTCTCTTTTTTTAGAGATAATGCTAACAAATAGAAGAGAAATCTTGGGTGATTGGTGAAGGTACTTCTTTTCTTTTAAAATTAACATTCAACCAAGAGCCAAATCCCTTCTTGGATACTAAAAATCCTGGTGAAGTGATAGAAGGCACTTCTCTTCTTTCAAAAGTGCTTGTTCTTGTAAACAACAAGAATCTTTTTGGTAGGATAAGTAATAGGGTGCCAAGGGCGTAGCAACTAATAATCTAAGACGTAGCACAAAGTCTCCACCTTGACTACCCAAGAGTGAGATATGAAGAACAATGGGGGCACAAAGTCATCCCAAGGTCCTTTACACAGAAATAAAAAATAAAAACACACACTAAAAAAAATTATGTCAGCACAAAGTCTGAAAGTAACTAGTTTCAGGACACCTTCTTTGTTACTTTCACTAATTATGCTTGCCAAATTAAATAAACAAGAACACATTTAGAAGACAAACATAAGAATAATCTTCTAAAATGATACAAGCCAAAACAACACAAACTCTGCAAACAACTTGCTTTCTCATTCAGATAAAATGAAATGAAATACAATCTGAGCTCAAAGTCTCAGTTTTCACCTTTCAATTGGGTAGAGTTTCACTTCTGTATTGGAAAGATCTCCTTTGTAAAAAATGAGAGATTACAATATATAGCCACCAAACAAGGCTTAGTGCTCTCTCCCAAAAATGAGAAGTCTATTTTTGGAGACAATAGCTGGCTCTAGTTAGGGAACTTCCTTCAAATGAGAACCTAGAATAGCTGAAAGGAGTAGAAACTAGAATATCCAGTGCCTTGAAGTGTGCCATTGGGCTACAGAGTCATGCTACCCAAAAAGAAAGGCTCCAAAAAATTAAAATGAAAATAAAAAGCACAAAATATAACCAAAGACTATACAAATGTACATATGTATATGTGAACTTATCTGACACTTCAAGAATTGAAGTGATTCAGACGCTGCCCATTGTGAGACAATGAAAGTGGCATTTCATCTTGATAAACCAGCAAGAAACCATTTTGTCCCCAAAATCAGTGATAAGCAAATAGAACTCTCCACTAGGAATCACATTTTCTATGAACTCCTTTTGGCTCTCTCTTCTTGCTCCATGGCAAGACGTGGTCTTCTCTCTAAAAATTGTAACTCCTTACTCTCTCTGCGAAGAGTTCCTTTTGCTGACTTTAAAGTACAACAGTATGGTCCACTACCATAGCTTGCTATTCTACTAGTTTAGTCCAACATATGTTTTGATTATCAGCATCAAACTCTTGACAAACCATCAGCTCAACATCTCTTTTGGTGTGAAGGAGTTTGATATCTTCATCCTGAGCAGTCTTCAATATGAGCAACAGAGATTCACATCCAGCTGTGTTGTTGGTGTTGCTGAAGTACAACTTGCATGAAGAAAAAATATCTCTTTGAAGAGATATCAACACAATCTCGGCTCCAACATTAGTGGAAGAATCGATGCCATCAAATTTCAGGATCCAAGCATCATCAAAAGTTGATCTTCTATCAGATTTCTCTTTATGGGAGATGGAAGATCTTTCTTTATTTGTACTGCACCCTACCAATTCTTTTGATGCCTTTTTTGGATCAAATCCTAGATTACCAGCTATAAGACTTTCATCAGCTGAGACATGAGCATCCTCTGTGGTCAAGAAGTAATTACCCCTGCCTGAAGGCTCAAACAGAATTTGAGCTGTAGGGGCTGACGTTTGGGTGACCATAATTTTTGACTCAGACAGGTCCACACTTAGTTTTCCACCAATGTTTAACTACTCAGGATTGGCTTGCAAAAATTCAAATTCAATGATTTGAATTTTGGATTTTTTGACATGATCAATTATATTAGATGACTAAAATGGACTTGGAAGAGGGGATGGGAGTTCATCTTTTTGGTTTTTGGGAGGTGGAGGACTAGTCTTTGAATTTGAAGTAGAAGGTGCAAAAATGTTCGATGTACTTATTTTTTTGGCAATCACCAGATCCTTTGACTAGAAAGAAAGAGTGGTTCTCTACTTAGCAATTAAAATTATTGGTTGGGGTCGCTCCTCTATCTTTTCTTTATTGGCCTGCTGGGCTAATTGATTCTCAGACTGAGTGAATACTGCATATGATCCTTCGACTGCTTCACCTTCACTTCTGGATTCATCCTGGTAATTCAAGAAACTGATGTGGGAGTCACCAACTGATTCTTTCTAATATTTCATGAAGAGATCAATATCATTTTCTTGCTTAAACTTAGGTTGGAAAGAGAAATCATGTTCTATTTCCAGATATCCAACTGCTGAGTTGGTTGGAGGCACTTCAAGGGCAAGGTTCCTTTGTGGGGGAGGAAGATGATTTGACTGCCCTTGATTCTTGGTGGCATTGCCTTGATATGGCTGATTTTGAAATGCCCTCCTTGGCATATCCTGATTAAGAAGAGCAGACATACTTAGGGCCATTTGCCTTTTCAAGGCTAGCAGTTCATTTGCCAGCTTTTGCACCATCTAATCCATGGTGCATGTAGATGGATACTCAGAAGATGAAGATAATTTACCTCTATTAGGATCTTTCCTGCCAAGATAAGGTCATCTTCTAGCTCAGTAGCCAAGTCCTGAGTAGCAACAAGGTCTATGTGTCTAGCCCGTCTCAATAAGAAACTCACTTCAGGCAACTGTGAGTTGATGAAGAAACACTTAAGATTCTGAGGTGTCGATTGGGCAATCATGGGAATCTTGTGCCTCAGCTTGTCGAACCTGGCAATGAAGTCCCTCATAGGTTCATGGGGCTCTTTCTTCATCTGTGTGAGCTGGGTTAAAAGGGCATGTGCATCTTCTATAGGCTTGAACTTTGCTTTAAACTTGGCTTTCAGAGTGTCCTAATCAGTCACTAACCAAACTTGTAGATGGTAGAACCAGTGTATAGCAGTGTCTTGTAGTGTCTCCATGAATAGCCTGACTGCTATGTCTTCAAATTCTACCCCTATTACGCCACAGGCTATGCTGAAAGTTGCAATATGTTCATTAGGACGAACTTTCCCATCACCAAAGAATTTGAGAAAATTCTTCCTTAAACTGTGTGAAAGCTCATGCAGAGGTGGAGTTAAATTCAGTGGACCAAAAGAGTTACTCCAAAGGCCTTGAGCCATGATTTGATTATGTAAAAGTGGGATCATAAATCTAGGTGGAGAATGGATAGGTAAAGCTCTGCTAGCAGTAGAAAAAGCAGCTCTACCTTGGGCTCTCTGGCTTCTTATATAGTGTGGAGTTGCCAGATTGTAGAAAAAAATGAGAAAGAATTAGCCCTACTCTAGCTTGAAGCTTGAGGCTTTGAACTATGCATTCTATCCTAGTGGCTCTGGTTTTGCAGACTAGATAATATAATGGAGATGAAAGAAGATGATAAGGCTATAATGATAATGGGTAAGACACAGAATGGAGTCACCACAATCTATAATGGATAAGGGTAGGGACTGCTTCAATCTAAAACTTGAGGCTTCAGACTGCACGTTCATCCCCAACGGAGTCACCAAAAACTGTTGGGTGAATATTTTGTTGACCAGCTAACTAGTGAGCAAAATAGTTCCTATCACCATAACATAGGGAGATTGGTCATCCAGGTGTGCAGTTTTACTACATCAACAGAGGAAAAATCTCTCCTCTCATCAAGGGAAGGTTCCTTATTAAATATATGAAGGCTATATACTATATATATATATATATAAGCAAAAAGTAAGACATAGGGGTGGGATAAACCATCCATCTCTTTTTTTAAGAGATGATGCTAATAAATAAAGGAGAAATCCTTGGTGATTGGTGAAGGTACTTCTCTTCTTTCAAAAGTAACATTCAACCAAGAGCCAGATCCCTTCCTGGATTGTAGAAATCTTGGTGAAGTGACAAAAGGCACTTCTCTTTTTTTAGAAGTGCTTGTTCTTGCAAACAATTTTTTTTTTTGTAGGATAAGTAACAGGGTGCCAAGGGCGTAGTGACCAATAATCTAAGATGTAGCACAAAGTCTCCACCTTGACTGCCCAAGAGTGAGATACGAAGAACAATGGGGACACAAAGTTGTCCCAAGGTCCTTTACACAGAAACTAAAAAATAAAAATACGCACTGAAAACAATTATGTCAGCACAAAGTCTGAAAGTAACTGGTTTCAGGACACCTTCCTTGTTACTTGCACTTATTATGCTTGCCAAATTAAATAAACAAGAACACATTCAGAAGACAGAAATAAGAATAATCTTCTAAAATGATACAAGCCAAAAAAACACAAAGTCTACAAATAACTTGCTTTCTCATTCAGATAAAATGAAATGAAATACAATCGGAGCTCAAAGTCTTAGTATTCACCTTTCAATTGGGCAGAGTTTCACTTCTATATTGGGAATATCTCCTTTGTAACAAATGAGAGATTATAATATATATCCACCAAGCAAAGCTTGGCGCTCTCTCCCATGGGACGGCCCATGCTACAGTCAATGCCTTCAATGCGCCTTCAATTCTATCTGAAAGGACCATGCCTGAAACAATGTGTTGCCTTAACTATGGCATGTCTATTCATCTAATATGTCTTCTCTTGGGTTTGGATCATCTGGTCTGTTCTCTCTGACATTTGTGCAGCTATCCATTTTGTCTTTACTCCAAAGGAGACCAACAGGCTGTGCCTTTAATGTTTGCAAGCTCAAATATCTACTTTACAGACTGTTCTACCTACTTGAATAGTTTTTACACAGATATTTCAAGATTTTCCCTCTTTTTGATTTTGTCCTTTCTAGCTTTGTCTCTTCTTGGAATTTAAGCTCCCAGGCTATCTTTTCAGCCAGTCGCTTGGTTCTTCCTTCAAGTTCCACACTTTATTTACATTTCAACGGATATTCCCTTACTTTAAATTTGACATTTGTGAGGCTGTCAATGGTCACTAGCTACTTGAACCATGTTGAACCTTAAACCTTTGAACCTGCTAAAAGTACATTGGTTCATCAGTTCATTCTACCTCTTTTGTTCCATTGCTTCCTAGTTTAATCGCTTTCCCACTCCTTGGTTGAACCACATGTTTGCTACTTCTTTCCTTGACTGAGGCCACCTTTGAACCCATGAACCATTGAAATTCGAACTCTTTCAGTTCAAGGTTCAATCGGTTCATTGGTTCATCCTTTGTCTGTCACTTCATTATTCTTTCTAAGCTCTTTGATCTTCATCGCACTGGTTGAACCTTTGAACCTATGAACTCATTGAACCTTTTGGTTCAAGGTTCAATGGTTCAATCAGTTCATTCTTTTTATTTGGCTAAGTCCTTTTGATCTTTTTGAACCAAACACGTTGAACCATTTGGTCATTGAACTTGTTGAACCATTAAACCCATTGAACCAAAGTGGTTCAATGGTTCAACAGTTCAATGGTTCAAGCCTTCTTCTCTTTGATAAGTGTTTTAAAGCCATTGAACCTTGAAGCAATTAAACTTTAAACCTTGACAAATGTGCTTAACTCTTGCTACTGACGTTGAAATTTTAAACCCATTGAACTCGTTGAACCAAAATGGTTCAGGTTCAATGGTTAAATGGTTTAATTCTTGCTTAGAAGCTTGCCGATGAACTCTTTTGGTTGAACCTTGTCATTGAACCAACTTTGAAATCACCTAAGTGTTGAGAGCTTGCTTCTTTCCTACAGAGTCTGTAGAAATCAACCTATGAAGCCCATAGAACTTGGCTTGCAAAGTCCGTAGATTTTCCTCCTACAGAGTCCGTAAATTCAAGCTTGCAGAGTTTATAGATTTTCTTCTTGTAGAGTTCGTAGATTCAAGCCTACAGAGTCCATAGATTCAAGCCTACAGAGTTCATAGATTTATGAGAAGTTTGAAAAATGAGGAATTTGAATGCTCAAAAAAAATTGTGAGAAGGGAAGAGATTATTTTGGTCTGTTGAACCAAAATAGTTCACATGTTGTCCCAAAAATGAGAAGTCTATTTTTGGGGACAATAGGTTCAAAGGTTTAATGGTTCAAGCCTTCTTCTCTTTGATAAGTGTTTTGAAGCCATTGAATCTCGAAGCGGTTGAACTTTAAACCTTTAAAAATGTGCTTAACTTTTGCTGATGATGTTTAACCTATGAACCCATTGAACCCGTTGAACCAAAATGGTTCAAGCTTTAATGGTTCAATTGTTCAAAGGTTCAATGGTTCAATCCTTGCTTAGAAGCTTGCCAATGAACTCTTTTGGTTGAATCTTGTCATTGAATCAACCTTGAAATCACTTAAGTGTTGAGAGCTTGCTTCTTTTCTGCAGAGTCCATAGAAATCAATCTGTGAAGTCTGTAGAACTGAGTCTGTAAAAATGAGTCCATAGAACTTGGCCTGCAGAGTCTATAGATTTTAATCCTATAGAGTTCATATATTTCTTCTCGTGATGTCAGTAGAAACTGAATCCATAGTTTTCTCTACATTTTCTCTCAAGCCTTGAAAGAGTCCATATAATCCCGCCTGTAAAGTCTATAGAAATGAGCCCGCGGAGTCCATAGTTTTAAGCCTGTAGATTTTGTAGATTCAAGCCTGTAGAGTCCATAGATTTCATGAAAATATTTGAAAAATGAAGAACTTGAATGCTCAAAACAATTTTTGAAAAGGGGAGAGAGAATTTTGGTCTGATTGTTAGGTTGTGGAGCTAAAAGCTTCACTGATGCAAATAGGAGAGGAGGTTGCTGAGGGTTGCTGAGTTGCAGAGCAACCGGCGTCAGTCTGATCAGCCGACGTTGGCAGAATACTGAAGAGAAGTAACCGACGTCGATCAGGGATTGGCCGGTGTCGGTCACCTCCAGGGGGACAGGGATCGACGTCGGTCGCCTGTGTGGTTCGACTGTGAGCTTATTACGGGCAGTTAGCTAACGAACCAAGTGTTTGCATCATGAGTGCTAATTTTAGACTCATAGCTGCGGATCTAATTATTGTAATTAGATGTCTAATTATTGTTTGGATGAGTTACATATAATAGACTCATGGTTGTATTGTAAATTAGTGCTAGGGAGTAAGAGAGCATAATTATAAGCTCCTTCGGTGTGTGAGGTAGAGCAATGGTGTGTTCCTCCTAGTGCCACAGTACCAGTTGTGTTGGTGCTGGATTGGAGAGTTAGCTAGATTCTTCAGGTATGTATGATCTTGGTCATCAGGTGAGCATGACCCTTATAGGAGATCTACATGGTAAGTAAGATCATTGATCTACAGGTGTGTGTGTGTGTGTGCAAGGTCAAGTTTCACAGGTGTGCAGAATCATTATTGATCTGTAAGTTAGAGATCAGATAGGACAACAACACAACAGGGAGCAGGATCAGGCAGGATCTACTTGGAGTACGGTGTGTACTCATTGGTATGTACGTGGAGTACATGGAGAGCTAAGAGGAAGGCAAGGCAGTTCCTTCCATAAGTATGGTCTGTTGAATTGCAGGTTGTTGCAGGTTCATGGGAGATCTACTTGAAGTACTTTGAGTACTTCTGGAGTGCGTGGAGCACTTGTGGAGTGCGTGGAGCACAGGTGTAAGGTGAACACCAACTCTGTGTTTGAGTTGGGTGTTGGGACCTAGTAGAGAGAGCTTTGAGGAGAGAATTACTGTTCACTTGAGGTGTGAGAAACCTCTGAAGAGGTGGTGGAGAAGAAGTGGCATCTTTTTTATTGTATTCTTTTCTGTAAGAGTTATTAATACAAGTTGTGTATTGTCTCTCATATTCTGTGTTATTCTGAATTCTAGTTACTTGTTGAATCTGGTTAATTTATGCATATTAAGTTGCTTGGTTTGGTAATCAACTGTGTGCTTTCGGTGTTTCACATCCTGATAAGTGGTATCAGAGCTAAGGTTGCAGGGAGTAGGTTTTGTGTTTGGTTACAGGTCACTCTCAGAGGTTTCTGATTGAGTGGAAGCAGAGCAATGGCAGATGAAAGTAAGCTAAGAATGGAGGAGTTGAAAAGCATAGATGGTCACTTAAGGTCCCATGGAAAGAAAGAGCAGGTAAAAGACTATTGTTGGTTTGTGGAAGATCAACAAGAAGAAACTGAAGAAGCAGATGTTGTAGGTGATGTTGCACAGGATGCTCTGGGAGGTTTCTTGGATAAAGTTGAATCTTGGATAAAAGATTCGGTTGCCTCTTTCCATGCAGCCCTAGGTAGAGGAGCTGGTGAGCCTTGCCAAAGAATTGGCAAAGGGGAAGTGAAGCTGAAATTACAGGCGGCCAACACACAGGTGTTGATGAAGGTCATGCAGGTCTCAGGTTTGGAGATATGGCTAATTTCTTCAGAAAGATTGGGTGATGAGAGATGCATAAAAACTCTCACAGCGGATACACTTGAATTAGCTAGTGGTAAGAAAACAGGTACCCTTTATCTACTTGTTTATATTACTGATTCTTCTTCTGTTGCAGAGACATGGCTTCGTAGGCTTGGTCACATGAGTAGGAAGGAGATGCATGTTCTTAAGCGGAAGACAGATATATTTGACAGGCTTAAGAACTGGAAAGCCTTGGTGTTCTTGGAGGAGATGGTGGACAAAAACTAGTGGATGGTGCTGGATACTTCTGAGCAGGGCATTTTGGAAATGGACTTTGATTCAAAGGAGCTCGCGGGTAAAAATTCATCACTCATAGGGGAACATAGATATCGGCGTCGGTCAGGAAGAATCGACATCAAACAGACAGGTGCCGATGTCGGTCATGTGCAGACCAGAGCTGGTGATGTTGGATAGGGTAAGACTGACGTCGGTCAGGAGGACCAATGTCGGTAGTCGGTAAGATTGACGTCGGTTAGATGACCGACATTGGCAACAGGGACACCGACGTTAGCAGGTTGGTAGTCAGGGACAGACGCATGGGAACCGATGTCGATCGGATGCAGACTGTGGAGTGATCGAGGTCGGTCACTGTAATGGATTTTAGGTGGACAACATGCTGTCAAGGAGTCTCAAACACCCATACAGAGGACTGAAGACGTAAGTAGGCCCTCAAATTTGTTGTTCCTCTTCTTTATACTTGTTGCTAATTGTAGAGCAGGAAGGATCCAAGAAATAGGTGGGAGCATGGCATGAATATGATGCAGAACCAAATGGGAGTTTTGGTAGGGTTGCCAGCTGGATGAAAGCACAGAGATGAATGGATACCTTAGTTGAAGAATATAGAGAATGGATACGTGAGATGGAAGACTAGGCATATGGTCTTGAGGAAGCTGCAGGACAGTGGTACAGATTTTGACAGGTGGAGGATGAAGCATGGCTTTAGTCAATGTCAGGGTAACTACTGTGGTTTGTCTTACCAGGGGGATGATGATTGCAACATCATTCTGTTGTTGTATGTGGATAGTATGCTAGCTAGCAGGGGTGTACATACAGGGTTTTGCTGAGCTAAGGGTAAGATTAGTTCAGTGGCATGTCAGGAGGAGTTTAGAGCAGCGAAATTCTTTGACATGGGAGGCATGGAGATCACAGGTAGATTTTGTCTCCAGTGGGAGCTGATGTGAATCAAGTGTTGGCGAGGTTCATTACGCAGGATGTAGAGCCGGAGCACACTAAGGGCTGGACAGGTACAGCGTCCAAAATCACATGAGGTCTAGTATAGACCTGAGTACTCCCATGCAGTGGGAGCTGTCAGAGAGTTAGGAGCCAATTTGGGGAAGTGGGTTCTCAGGGATTTTGAGAGGGACCAGCAGCAGGTATACATGTAGGGTCAGGACTTCACTACATGTGTTTGTAGGTTCGGATGTGGCAGGGTACTCCGATGACAGGAGGTGCACCACGGGATGTGTGGTGTTTAGTCTTCAAGTGGGAGCTTGAAGAGGGATACAAACCAGGAAACATATTAGATGGAGTATAGGTACAGGTACAGTGCATCTGTTTATCTTCAAGTGGGAGATTGTTAGGTTGTGGAGCTAAAAGCTTCACTGATGCAAATAGGAGAGAAGGTTGCTGAGGGTTGCTGAGTTGCAGAGCAACCAGCATCGGTCTGATCAGCCGACGTTGGCAGAATACTGAAGAGAAGCAACCGATGTCGGTCAGGGATCGGCCGGCGTCAGTCACCTCCAGGTGGACAGGGACCGACATCGGTCGCATGTGTGGTTTGATTGCGAGCTTATTACGGGCAGTTAGCTAACGAACCAAGTGTTTGCATGATGAGTGCTAATTTTAGACTCATAACTGCAGATCTAATTATTGTAATTAGATGTCTAATTATTGTTTGGATGAGTTCTATATAATAGACTCATGGTTGTATTGTAAATTAGTGCTAGGGAGTAAGAGAGCATAATTATAAGCTCCTTCGGTGTGTGAGGTAGAGCAATGGTGTGTTCCTCCTAGTGCCACAGTACCAGTTGTGTTGGTGCTGGATTGGAGAGTCAGCTAGATTCTTCAGGTATGTATGATCTTGGTCATCAGGTGAGCATGACCCTTATAGGAGATCTACATGGTAAGTAAGATCGTTGATCTGCAGGTGTGTGTGTGTGTGCAAGGTCAAGGTTCATAGGTGTGCAGAACCATTATTGATCTATAAGTTGGAGATCAGATAGGATAGCAACACAACAGGGAGCAGGATCAGGTAGGATCTACTTGGATTATGGTGTGTACTCATTGGTATGTACGTGGAGTACATGGAGAGCTAAGAGGAAGGCAAGGCAGTTCCTTCCATAAGTATGGTCTGTTGAATTACAAGTTGTTGCAGGTTCATGGGAGATCTACTTGAAGTACTTTGAGTACTTCTGGAGTGCGTGGAGCACTTGTGGAGTGCGTGGAACACAGGTGTAAGGTGAACACCAACTCTGTGTTTGAGTTGGGTGTTGGGACCTAGTAGAGAGAGCTTTGAGGAGAGAATTATTGTTCACTTGAGGTGTGGGAAACCTTTGAAGAGGTGGTGGAGAAGAAGTGGCATCTTCTTTATTTTATTCTTTTCTGTAAGAGTTATTAATACAAGTTGTGTATTGTCTCTCATATTCTATGTTATTCTGAATTCTAGTTACTTATTGAATCTGGTTAATTTCCGCATATTAAGTTGCTTGGTTTGGTAATCAACTGTGTGCTTCCGGTGTTTCGTATCCTGACACTGATGAACCAAAATAGTTCATATGTTGTCCCAAAAATGAGTGATATTTTTAGGGGACAACAGCTGGATCCAGTTGGGGAACTTTCTTCAGTTGAAAACTTTGAAAAACTAAAGGGAGTAAAAACCAGAATCTCCAGTGCCTTGAAGTATGCCATTGGGCTATGGAGTCGTGCTACCCAAAAAGAAAGGCTCCAAAAAATGAAAATGAAAATCACAAAATAGAACTAAAGACTATACAAATATATATATGTACAGGTGAACTTATCTGATACTTCAATAATTGAAGTGATTCAGACATTGCACATTGTGAGATAATGAAGATGGCATTCTATCCTAATAAACTAGTAGGAAACCATTTTGTCCCCAGAATCAGTGATGGGCAAATGGAACTCTCCACCAGGAATCACATTTCTTGTGCACTCTTTTTGGTTCTCTCTTCTTGCCCCATGGCAAGACGTGGTCTTCAATTTGAAAACCATAAATCTTTGCTCTCTTGGCGAAGAGTTCCTTTTGCTGACTTTGGAGTGCAACAGTATGGTCCACTACCATAACTTGTTGTTCTTCTGGTTCAGTCTAGCACATGATTTGATTATCAGCATCAAACTCTTGATAAACCATTAGTTCAACATCTCCTTCAGTGTGAAGGAGTTTGACACCTTTATCTTGAGCAACTTTGAACCTAAGTTACAGAGATTCATACTCGACAGTGTTGTTGGTGTTGTTGAACTACAACTCATGTGAAGGAGGAAGAATATCTCTTTGAGGAGATATCAATAGAGTCTCGACTCTAGCATTGGTAGAAGAATTGCTGCCATTAGATTCCAGGATCTAAACATTATTAGAAACTGATCTTCTATCAAATTTTACTTCATTAGAGATGAAAGATCCTTTTTCATCTGTACTGCACCCTATCGATTCTTTTGATGTCTTGTTTGAATCAATTTCTAGATTGCCAGCTACATGACTTTCATCTGGGGAAACATGAACATCCTCTATGGATAAGAAGTAATTACCCCTACCTAAAAACTCAAATAGAATCTGAGCTTCAGGTGCTAATGTCTGAGTGACAACATATTTTTCCTCCTTTTCAAGAAGCAACCTCTTCATGATGCCTTTGACAGGGATCCTTGCCTCAGATAGGTCCGTGCTCAACTTGCCACCCACATCCTTACAGAAATTTCATCCCAACAGAATGCCATATGAGGCTGAGACGTCAGCCACCAAGATTTTCATCTTGATTCTCTTTTTTTATGAATGCTGCAAACACAAATTGGGCATCCTTGATTTGCCCCAGTAGTGGCACTTATTTGTTCTCCATAGAAAAGCATCTCCCAAATTTCTTGGTCAGTGTAAGACTAAGGGATTCTTCCACTTTGGCAGGCATGATGTTGTCAGATGTACCAGAATCAATGATGCAGTTACTCAGCTTGTGATCATTTATCTTTAGGGAAACATAGAAAGGCTCTGTTTTCCTAGGGGTAGGAGGAGTAATGACAAGATTTTTTGGGATGGACATGTTCTTTGGGGGATAATGAGTTACCTTTCTAATCTCTTGTCCTATAAGGATGGCTGTATTCTTCACACACTCCACCAACCTGTCTAACTGCTCAGGGTTGGCTTGTAGGAATTCAAATTTAGTCATTTGAATTTTAGTTTTCTTGACATGGTCAATTATGTTAAATGACTGAAATAGACTAAGAAGAGAGGATGGGAGTTCATCCTTTTAGTTTTTGGGAGGGGGAGGTTTGGCCTGCGAAGTTGAAGGTGCAGAAATGTTTGGGGTACTTACTTTTTTAGCAACCACCGAGTCCTTTAGCTGGAAAGGTAGAGTGGTTCCACGCTTAGCAATTGAAATTATTGATTAAGGTCACTCCTTTGTCTTCTCTTTATCAGATTACTAGGCTGACTGGTTCTTGGATTGGGTGAACACAACATGTGATCCCTCATCTGCTTTACCTTCACTTTTGGGTTCATCCTGATAATTCAAGAAACCAATGTTGGAGTCACCAGCTGATTCTTCTTGGTTTGATGCAAAGAGATTATCGTCATTTTCTTGATCAAACTTAGGTTGAAAAGAAAAATCATGTTCAATTTCTAGATATCCAACTGCTAAGTTGGTTGGGGGCACTTCAAGGGTAAGGTTCCTCTATGGGGGAGGAAGACGATTTGGCTACCCTTGATTCCTAACAGCATTGCCTTGATATGGCTTATTTTGAAATGTCCTCCTTGGCATATCCCAATTAGGGGGAGTAGACATACCTTGGGCCATTTGTCTCTTCAAGGCTAGTAGTTCATTTGTGAGCTTTTGCACCATTTGATCCATGGTGCCTGTAAATGAATTCTCAGAAGATGAAGAAGATTTTCCTCTGTTAGGATCTCTCGTTATCTTTCCTACCAAGATAAGGTCATCTTCTACCTCAGTAGCCAAGTTTTGACCAGTAGCAAGGTTTATGTGACCAACACGTCTCAATAGAAAACTCACTTCTAGCAGCTGTGAGTTGATGAAGAAGCATTTGAGATTTTCAGGTGTTGGCTGAGTAATTATAGGAATTCTATTTCTGAGCTTGTCAAACTTGGCAATGAAATCTCTCATAGGCTCGTGAGGCTCCTTCTTCATCTATGTGATGTGGGCCAATAAAGCATGTGCATCTTCTACAGGCTTGAACCTTGCTTCAAACTTGGCTTTGAGAGTGTCCCAATCAGTCACTGATCTAGCTTATAGATGGTAGAACCAGTCTACAGTAGCACCTTGTAGTGTTTCCATGAAGAGCTTGACTACCACGTCTTCAAATTCCATGCCTATCACACCATAGGCTATGCTAAAATCTGCAATATGCTCATTAGGGTGAACTCTCCCATCACCAAAGAATTTAGGGAAGTTCTTTCTTAAGCTGCATGGAAGTTCATGCAGGGGTGGAGTAAGATTGAGTGGACTAAAAGATTTACCCTAGGGGCCTTGAACTGCCATGATGGGATTATGAAAAAGAGGGATAAAAAATTTGGGTAGCGTGTGGATAGGCAAAGCTCTGCTGATAGTAGAAAAGGAAACTTTGCCTTGTGTTGGTGTCTTGGTATGGTAAGGAGGAAAACTCTTGGATCTTTGAAGTTGAAGTTGGGGAGGGAACAAGTCAAAATTACCCTACTGCACCAAATCAAAAACAAGATCAACAACACCTTTGGCTCTTTGGCTTCTAATATAGCATGGAGTTTCTAGATTGTAGAATAAAAATGGGAAAGAACTGGCCCTATTTCAACTTGAAGCTTGAGGCTTCAAACTGCGCGTTCTATCCCAGTAGCTCTGGTTTTGTAGACCAGATAATATAATGGAGATGAAGGAAGATGGTAAGGCTATAATGATAATGGGTAAGACATGGAATGGAGTCGCTAGAGTCTATAATGGATAAGGGTAGGGACTGCTTCAATTTGAAATTTGAGGCTTCAGACTGCACATTCATCCCCAATGGAGTTGCCAAAAATTATTGGGTGAATATTTTGTCAACCAGCTAACTAGTGAGAAAAATAGGTCTCTTCAACCATAACATAAGGAGATTGGTCAGCCAGGTGTGTAGGTTTACTGCATCAACAGGGGACAAATCTCTCCTGTCATCAAGGGGAGGTTCCCTATGAATATGAATGAGCTATATACTATATATATAAGCAGAAAATAACACTCAGGGGTAGAATAACACCATCCATCTCTCTTTTTTCAGAGATGATGTTCACAAATAAAAGAGAAAATCCCGGTGAAAACACTAAAGGCACTTCTCTTCTTTTAGAAGTGATCTTGTAGGAGACAACAAGAGTTCTTTCAAGTAGTGGCAAGTAACTGGTAATCAAGGGTGTAATAACCAACAGACTGAGATGTAGCACAAAGTCTCCACCTCGATTGCCCAAGAGTGAGATATGAAGGACAATGAGGGCACAAATTCATCCCAAGGTCCTTTAGATAGAAACAAAATATGAAAGATAATGAGGGCACAAAGTCATCCCAAGATCCTATTGATGCTAGAGATTGCACCCGATGGCAGGAAAATGGGTTCCTACCTTCTCTTCGCAACATGGAAACTCTCCTCTCGCTTGTGGGACCGACGAAGCTGGAGGAGAGAGTCTCTAGATAAGGGCTAGCCCCCTTTGATGCATCGTGTTTTTTCCAGCAAGTGCTAACATACATACACACACACACACACACACACACACACACACACACACACACACACACACACACACACATATATAAAAGGGTGGGGGATGAAAAGAGAGAGAGAGAGAGAATGTAGGAAAAACAAGCCTACTCTAAAAGAGGTGATGCACCAAAAAAAACAAGGGTCGACCTTCACACATCCACTCTCAGAACCAAACAAATATAGACATACACTACACATTTGGCAAAAGGACCAGGCTGCTGGAAACTCGCAGGGAGGATTACATGAAAACACAAAAGACAAAAAACTACTAAGGCACTGTGAAATGCACGCTATAGTAACTTCCTCTATTCTAGTCTTCTAAAATGTCTGCTCTTTTCCTTTCAGTGAAAAAAATGGCACCTTGTAGATAATAGGTCTGCTGGTGTTAAACCTGTAAGAGCATCAAGAAATGATGACTGGACACAGATAAACATTCAATGCATACTCTGAAACATCTATCCAAATGGAGGTAAAACACTACATTTTATTTGATTCAAGTGAAATTTTTGCCAGGGCTGCGCCTTTGCAAAAGTGGAAGAACCAATTCTTCTCAAAAAAATGAGAAGTTATAATATATAGAAGAAAAGAGAAAGAAACTTGGTGCCTTTTTTTTGACAAGTTGGCCTGTCGCGTCCCATTTGAAGGAGGAAACACTGTTGTGTTGTCATTGTCTTAGAAGAAGCCTACTGGAACCATGCTGTATAATCACCAAATTTTACTTTGGCATTTGAGCTTTAATGTGGAAGCGTGGATCATGCCTCTTTTTTGCCAACAAATTGAAATTTGTCCCCTTTTCAAAGCATGGGTCATGTTGCTTGCTATTTGCATCATTTGGGGACTATCAGGCAATAAATCACCTGCACTTTGCCACTTGGGCTGCCTTGTCACTTCTATGCCATGTCATTCTCCTTGTCTATCACTTTGTTTTGTCTTCTTCTACATCCTTGTCTTTTTTGGCCGCTTGGCCCTTTAGGCGAACTCCTTGGCGGGTCGCTACATTCAGGCCCTTTTCCCTTTTTCAATGTTTGAAAACCCAATGGCTATTCTATTTCATTAAATTTGATGTCCTTGGAGAGGTCATCGAGCCTGCTGGCTTCTTTTCCTAAACTTTTATGCGGCCTACTCCTCTGCCTACTAGTCGGGTCCATGCTGGCTATTTGACTGCTGACGGGCCTTCTCATGTCCTTCAAGGACTGCCTTATGTCTTTGCCTTTGTATTAAGCCACGGGCTTTTTTGTATCAAGCCATGGGCTTTTGGCCTTGAAATGTGCTCAGCTTTGATTAACTTGAACCTCACCTAATTTCCTCCTCGAAGCCCCTACCTTAGTGTTAAGCCATGTGCGCTAATGAACCAAGGACATTGAACCATTGAACCTGGGCATGAAATGAACTCTTTGAACTTGCTGAACCTGAAAATGATTGACATTTGAACATCAGGTGAAGAAGGTGACCAAGATTTTGCCTGCGGGCAAAATGGGTCAATAATTTGGTGACTCATAGTGGAAGCATGCCTGCTATGCTTAGAACCAATTGCCTTAAAATCCATTGGGTGCAGAGTCAGATGCAGCTATGAAAGAGTTATCAACAGCCTAAAAGATTCAAGAATCAAACATGAAGCCTTTTACCCCACGCGCAAAGGGAAACACACAAAGCTAAAAAACACTACCTGTGTAACTGCACTTAGGGAAAAAACAACTAAAAGCAAACTATTATATACAGCTAACTAGGAACGTTCACCTCCCTCCTAGATCAAAAGGAAAATTTCTTAAGTCCCCTTCTTGGCAAGAAGACTAATGGTGGTAGGCAAGTAGCTGAATGAAAAAGAGAGTTGGTGATTTGCTCTTCTTGCCTATCACCTGCATTGGCTGGAATCTGAGTGGATGAGATTCAAACATGCCTCTAATATATATGTATTCTGCTTGTCCCTGGAGGCCTGTTGAATGCTGGTCCCTTCTATTGGTGCTCTTTACCAAGAAATCAGTGGCTGCTGGCTTATCACCATTAGCCCTTTGACATTTACATTCTCTATGTAATGCATCATGGTCTGACCCATTTTCTTCTGCTTCATTGCAGGGTCTGTCAGACTCATCCTCTGCTTCCCTTTGGCCTTCTTGAAGAAGGGTGACTGTTGTGATGTCTAAAATGGACTCAAAAAATGATTGCTCATCCCACAAAACATCACCTCTTTCTTCAAAACTCTCTTCTTTAAGGCATTCCTCCAGGAAGACAGACCTCTCCTTTTCTTCCTCCAACTCAGGCTCTTCAACGTAGTCATCCTCCTCATCGAAGAAACAAGGAAGTTCATCGAACAAGGGGGAAGAGAGCTCACCATGCATTTGTTCCTCTTTGAATTGCTGGAACATCTACATATATGCAAGACTTGCATCTTCTCCACTGCTGATGGTGACTTCACAAAGAGCATCAATGATGATTTCTTTTTTGTCGTCACTCATGGCAGCTTCTTGAAAGACTACAGATTGGATCTTCTGCTCCTCACTCGCCTCTTGCAGAATAGGTTCCTCCTCGAGAAGGGGTAAAGTGGGAAAACCATGTGGAAGAGGAAGCAATCTTTAAGCTAGAATCGAATGATTCTCCTCCTTCCATTTGGTCAGCACTTCATCAATATCAGGGGTGGCCTGATAACTCTCTTGGAAATGTGTAGGTGGGGTGTGTTCAGGTATGGAATGTGCTATTTGGTCTGAACCATCCACCACATATTGGCTGAGGAATTTCTCTTTGAATTCCAACTCTGCTATTCTCTCAGCCAGATCTTCTTGGAAGACCTTCTCCTGGAGATCTCTGGCATTATCATGAGCAGGTGCAGCTTCAGCTTTTTCAAGGCTTTGAGAAAAACATTGCTCTTCTTCTTCTTTTCTACCCCATGATTTTACTATTTCTCCCCAGTTCAGGTTCTCTGAATTAGAATTTTGCTCCTATGAACAGGAAACAACTTTGTTTTCCACAAGGTCCTAAGGCTCCTCTGCAAGGTCTGTAAGTTTTTTCTCTCTTTCAAGAAGCAACTTCATCCTGGCCTCTAAATCTTCAATTTGCTTGGCTAGGTTGTCCTGAAAAAGTCTTTATTAGAGGTCACCAACATGATCTTCTCCAAAGCTCAGAGCTGGTTCCTGGCATTCCTTCCTCCAACTCAGAATCTGCACATTATGCTGAAGGACTTAGGGAGGTTGGGAAATGCAAGGAAGAGACTGTTGGTGCATTGGAGGAGTCTTTAGAGGAGGGACGTGCTGGCTGGTGGTATTTTCCCCAATGGGAGATTTACAATATAAACGATTGGGAAGATTGATCTCCATGGGGGTTTGCTCTGATGCCCTTTGGTATTGGAAAGCCAGGCGCACGAGATTGAGAGCAGATGCATTTGGTAAGCTGGAGTGAGCAAGTGCTATATCATAGAAAGGATTTGGTGCAAAAGAGGGGGCTTTTCTCGAAATATGAGGGGGCACACAAGGCTGGCTGCCTTGAAAAGATGGATTTCTCCATTTTGTTACCTCCTCCTTCATGGATTGCGAAGCCTGTGCTTGCCTAAACAAACACTCCTCTTTATACATCAGCTCTTGCTAATATCTATACTGCTCCTCCTCTCTGTTGATCTCCATTATCTGCCTCTCAAACTCTAGCCTCATTTCCCTTATCGTTGCAGGGCAACTAGGAGAGCTGCTTGAGGGGATGCCATAAATATATGGAGCCTGATTGTATTCATATGAAGGAAAATAAGACCCATGATTTTATACAAAATAAGTATACATACAAGAAATGATTTCTGATGGCACCAGGCTGCTTAACCAACGAATTTAACTCGGAGTCACCAGATGATGAAGAAACTCAATTTACCTTAATAGGACTAGCATCAATCCTGAAACTTTACTTTGTTGAAAACTTGGGTCCCACCAGGTGTAATCTCCAGCGTCAACAATTTTGGCATGCCCAGTGGGACCCAAGTTTTCAACGAAGTAAAGTTTCAGGATTGATGCTGGTCCTATTACGGTAAATTGAGTTTCTTCAGAATCTGGCGACTCTGAGTTAAATCCATTGGTTAAGCAGCGTGGTGCCATCAAAAATCATTTCTTGTATGTATACTTCTTTTACACAAAATCATGGGTCTTGTTTTCCTTCATATGAATATAATCAGGCTCCAGATATTTATGGCATCCCCTCAAGCAGCTTTCCTAGTTGCCCTACAATGATAAGGGAAATGAGGCTGGAGTTTGAGAGGCAGATAATGGAGATCAACAGAGAGAAGGAGCAGTACAGATATCAGCAGGAGCTGATGTATAAAGAGGAGTGTTTGTTTAGGCAAGCACAGGCTTCACAATTCATGAAGGAGGAGGTAACAAAATGGAGAAATCCATCTTTTCAAGGCAACCAGCCTTGTGTGCCCCCTCATATTCTGAGAAAAGCCCCCTCTTTTACACCAAATCCTTTTTATGATATAGCACTTGCTCACTCCAGCTTACCAAATGTATCTGCTCTCAATCATGTGCGCCTGGCTTTCTAATACCAAAGGGCATTAGAGCAAACCCCCATGGAGATCAATCTTCCCAATCCTTTATATTGTGAATCTCCTATTGGGGAAAATACCACCAGCCAGCACGTCCCTCCTCTAAAGACTCCTCCAATGCACCAACAGTCTCTTCCATGCTTCCACATTAAAGCTCGAATGCCAAAGTCAAATTTGGAAATTATACAGCATGGTTCCAGTAGGATTCTTCTAGGATGATGACAACACAACAATATTTCCTCCTTCAAATGGGACGCGACAGGCCAACTTGTCAAAAAAAGGTGCCAAGTTTCTTTCTCTTTTCTTTTATATATTGTAACTTCTCATTTTTTTTGAGAAGAATCAGTTCTTCCACTTTTGCAAAGGCACAGCCCTGGCAAAAATTTCACCTGAATCAAATAAAATGCAATGTTTTATCTCCATTTGGATAGATTTTTTAGAGTATGCATTAAATGTTTGTCTATGTCCAGTCATCATTTCTTGATGCTCTTACAGGTTTAACACCAGTAGACCTATTATCTACAAGGCGCCATTTCTACCACTAAAATGAGAAGAGCAGACATTTTAGAAGACCAAAATAGAGGAAGTTACTATAGCATGAATTTCACAGTGCCTCAGTAGTTTTTTGTCTTTTGTGTTTTCATGTAAGCCTCCCTGCCAGTTTCCAGCAGCCTGGTCCTTCTGCCAAATGTGTAGTGTATGTCTGTATTTGTCTGGTTCTGAGAGTGGATGTGTGAAGGTTGACCCTTTTTTTTTTGGTGCATCACCTCTTTTAGAGTAGGCTTGTTTTTCCTGCATTCTATCTCTCTCTTTTCATCTCCCCCCCTTTTATATATATATATGTATGTTAGAACTTTCTGGAAAAAACACGATGCATTAAAGGGAGCTAGCCCTTATCTATAGACTCTCTCCTCCAGCTTCGCCGGTCCCACAGGTGAGAGGAGAGTTTCCATGTTATGAGGAGAAGGCAGGAACCCATTTTCCTGCCATTGGGTGCAATCTCCAGCATCAACAGATCCTTTACACAAGAACAGAAAGAAAACACTCTAAAGGCAATTGTGGGGGCACAAAGTCTCTCGACAATTGGCTTCAGGACACCTTCCTGATTCTTTCACTAGTTTTGCTTGCCAAATTAAATAAACAAGAATACATTTAGAAGACATACATAAGAACAATCTCCTAAAATGATACAAGCTATGACAGTACAAAGTCTGCAAACAACTTGCTTTCTCATTCAGATAAAATGATATGAACAATAATCTGAGTTCAAAGTCTCAGTATTCACCTTTCAATTTGGGTAGAGTTTTGCTTCTGGTAACGGGAAGATCTCCCTTACATTATGAGAGAAATTACAATGTATAGCCACCAAGCAAGGCTTGGCACTCTTTCCCATGGGATGGCCCATGCTATAGTCAATGCCTTCAATGTGCCTTTAGTTTTGTCTGGAGGGACCATGCTTAGAACAGTGCATTGCCTTAACTATAGCATGTCCATTCATCTAATATGTCTCTTTCTGGGTTTGGATCGTCTAGTCTGTCCCCTCTGACATCTACACAGCTGTCCATTTTGTCTTTACTCCAAAGGAGACTAACAGGCCATGCCTTCAATGTTTGCAAGCTCAAAAATCTACTTTGTAGACTGTTCTAGCTACGAGAATAACTATTGCATATATATTTTCCTCTTTGTCTCTTCTCACTGTGATTTGAGCTCTTAGGCTATCTTTTACCCTTTTTGGTTGTCTTTTCTTGGAATTTGAGCTCTCAGGGCTATATCCTCGGTCTTGCTAGCTCCTTACGCTCTTCCATCAGTGGTTCTTCCCTTTGGCATTTTGGCCTTTTACATCTGGGTCTACATTCTAGCTTTCAGAGATCCACAGCTATTTCATTTCTATGAATTTGACATCTTTGAGTTCGTCATCATTAGGAAACCAATGGCTAGTTTTTCACCCTCAAATTGATGGTTTTGGGGACGTCATCAAATGTTTGGATCCCAATGGCTAGTTCATGGTGTTTAACTTTGACATCTGCAAGCCCATCACTTTCCTTGACAATTCCTTCAGCTTTCTTGTTTTGTCCTTTTCGAAGGAGACTTGCCCTTCAGGGTCTTGAGAAAGGTTCCTTTTGCTCGGTGAGAGCCCCCCGCAAGGGCACATACCCTTCAAGTGGTCTTTGGATGGCCTTCGGGCTTCTTTCTCCTCGATGGGTTTTTCCTTCATCGGCGGACTTTTGCTTCGGGCTATTCCTTTGAACATTTTGTCTGAAGGAATTGTCCCTTTCCTTCATTCTTTCTTCCTACTTGCTTCTGCTTTTCATGGAGCTTTCTTTTGGTAGGCTTTTATCTTTGCTTCAGCCTTATTTCTTCGAACAAAAGTCTAAAGGAATTCCTTCAAACTTTTTTTCTGAAGGAAATGCCTTAATCATTTTGCCGCATTCTTTTCCTGAAAGAGAACTGTGCCCTCCGTAAGGACTGTTTAAGCCCAAAACTATCCTTCAAACTTTTGTAATGGTCCATCTGCTCCTCACCTACCCTCCGCAAGGGTTGTTTGTCCTTGGTTCATTGCCCTCTACAAGGGCACTTTTTCCTTTGGCTTTGGGGCAGACCCTTGATCCTACCGATTGAGCCAACTTTGGTTCAATGGGTCAATTGGTTCAATCTCTTTATTTGGCTAAGTCCTTTGTCCTCTTGAACCAATCGTGTGTTGAACCTTTGAACCATTGAACCCATTGATCCTTTGAACCAAATTGGTTCAATGGTTCAATGGTTCAAGCCTTCTTCTCTTTGATAAGTGTTTTGAAGCCGTTGAACCTCGAAGCAGTTGAACTTTGAACCTTGACAAATGCGCTTAACTTTTGCTGATGATGTTGAACCTTTAAACCCATTAAACTCATTGAACCAAAATGGTTCAAGCTTCAAAGGTTCAATGGTTCAATCCTTGCTTAGAAGCTTGCCGATGAACTCTTTTGGTTGAACCTTGTCATTGAACCAACCTTGAAATCGCCTAAGTGTTGAGATCAACCTGTGAAGTTTGTAGAACTGAGTCTGTAGAAATCAACCTGTGAAGTTTGTAGAATTGAGTCTATGGAAATGAGTTCATAGAATGTGGCCTACAGAGTCTGTAGATTTTCTTCCTGTAGATTTCTTCCTGCGAAGTCAGTAGAAACTGAGTCCGTAGTTTTCTCTATTTTTCTCTTGAGCCTTGAAAGAGTCTATAAAATCTTGCCTGCAGAGTCTGTAGAAATGAGCCCATAGAGTTCATAGTTTCAAGCCTTTAGAGTCCATAGATTCAAGCCTGCAGAGTCCATAGATTCAAGCCTGCAGAGTCCATATATTTCATGAAAAGCTTTGAAAAATGAAGAACTTGAATGCTCAGAATAATTTTTGAAAATGGGAGAGAGAATTTTGGTCCGATGAACCAAAATAGTTCATATGTTGTCCCAAAAATGAGTGATATTTTTGGGGGACAACACTACTGTCCTAGGTGTTGGCCACTCCATGATTGCTTTCACCTTGTTCTTATCCATTTTTAACATGCCTTGTGATATGAATAACCAACTCTAAATGATAAAGATGCTCCTCCTTACTTTGGCTATAAATTAATATGTCATCCAAGTATACTATTACAAACTTGCCTATGAAATATTTTAGTACCTCATTCATTAATCTCATAAAAGTGTTAGATACATTGGTCAAACTAAATGGCATGACCAACCAGTCATACAAACCTTCATTTGTCTTAAAAGTAGTCTTCCTCATCACCTTGCCTGATTCTTATCTGATAATATCCACTCTTGAGGTAAATCTTGGAAAAGTATCTTGCTTCACTCAAGCAATCCATCAAATCTTCCATCTTGGGAAGTGAAAATCTATATCTTATGGTGATCTTGTTTATGGCCCTAGAATTAATACACATTCTCCACTCACCTTCCTTCTTTGGCACCAACATTGTGGGCACTACATAAAGACTCAAACTTTATTTGATCAACCCTTTGTCAAGCAACTCCTATACTTGTATTTTGGTCTCATCATTCTCTTGTGGGGTTATCTTATAGGCTACCTTGTTTGGTAGACTTGCTCTAGGTACAAAGTCTATGTGATGTGTTATAATCCTCATAGGTGGCAATCTGTTGGGCATTGCATCAACAACTATGTCTGCATACTTCTCTAAGATTTTTTGGATCTTTTGGGGTAGATCATTTATCTTAGTGGTTTTCATAACAGTCATAGGCTTAATTACCAAAGCAAATCCTATATCTTCTTCATGCATGACATTCAAAAGTTCTTTACCACTCACCAACATCACATGCGAACCAATGTTTTGATCACTCTCCTCATCCTTCAAGGGTATATAAGTGTGACTAACTCTATCCTTGATCAAAGTGTACATTTTCCTTCTTCTATCATGAGTGGTTTGCTTGTCGTATTGCCAAGGCCTTCCATGAAGCACATGGCACACATCCATTTGGATGACATCACAAATTACCTTGTATTTATAGCTTCTAATTTGGAACTCTACCCAAATTTGTTCACTCACCAAGGCTTGATGTCCCTCATTCAGCCATGAAACCTTGTATGGAGTAGGATGAGGTAATTTCTTCAACCCAAGCATATTAACCATTTATACTGAAACAAGGTTATTCATGCTCCTTGAATTAATGACCATTTTACAACACTTACCTTGGCATTTACAAGATGTCCTAAAGAGAGTCTTCCTTTATGGTGGCTCCTTATCCTTGTGTGGCTTGATCAACACCCTCCTTATAAGAAATGATTCTTTGACTTTAGGTTCTTCCTTATGTGATGGAGAACAAACACTCTCTTCCTCACCTCCTTATACAATCTGATTTCTACCATAATTTCTTGGGCTTCTTACTAGATGTTCCTCTGGATATTCCCATGATTTATGACCAACAAACTTATTTCACTTGAAACACCTTCCTATGAATCTACTTGTTCCTCTACCCCTTAATGCATAACCACCTTTGTTGAAAGGTATTCTGCCTCTAAATCCACCTCTTGAACTAGTGGAATAATCTTGTGAATTACTTAACTCACCTTGATGGCCTCTTTATGAGAAAACTCTACCTCCTTATTGTCCTCTACCTCTAAAATTTCTGCCCCTTCCTCTATTTTGTTGATTATGTTTCCTATTCAGCTTGTCTTCAGCCTTGAGTGTAAATTGGTAACACTCCTCTAGTGTTCTTGGGCTAACAAGTGCTAGTTCATATTGTAGGTTGTACCTTAGGCCATTCAAATAGCTTGAAATATTCTCTTTATCTTCCTCACCATGTCCTGACCTGATGGTCATCTTATAGAACTCTTTTGTATATGCCTTCACAGTCATTTCTTTTTATTTCAAAATTTGTAATTGTCTAAATAAGTTTGTCTCATAGTCACCTAGCAAGAATTTTCCTTCGATCTTGACAACTATTTTATCCTAAGAAGTTATCATGTTCTTCCCCCTCTTTCTTCTCTCATCTTGTGTGAAGTCCCAACATAATGAAGCATGGCCCTTCAGTTTGGTTCTTGAAAACTTGACCTTCTTCTCATCAGGTACCTCTTCATACTCAAAATACTTGTCTAACTCATTCACCCAATCCATGAGTTTTTCTCCATCAATACAACCTACATAGGTGGGTAATTACACATTTGGTTTGGATCCTTGACCCATGATCACTTTCATTAGTCTCTCTATACCCTGCTCTTCAGGTCCTTTGACTATTTCTTCTCCCTCTACTTCCTCATAGTCTTGTGGCTCATCTTCCCTATCACTCAAGTCCCCTGTTAAGACTCCTCTTCTTTGGTTTTGTTCTATAGTTGTTAACCTAACATCCAATTTGACTCTAAGGTCCCTAATATCTACCAACACAACATCTTGGTTCCCTTAGTTCCTTGTAGCACCTCCTCTATTTCTCCTAGGTGGCATTTTGATCCTTGTTCAGGCAATCTATCAAACAAGTACTCATTGTTCTCTATTCCAAAGGATATTATCTCTACCACTTTTTCTCAAGTATCTAACCTTGGCTCTGATACCAAAATGATGTAGAGGTTCCCTAACAAAAGCATTGACTTGGATTTCTTTCCCAAACACTCTAGGCTTTTGACCCTTCCTACTAGGCCTTTGTCCCTCTTTACTTAATTGTATGAAAAAAGTAAAAATGATTATGAATTACCAATTATTTATTCCCCTTTTCCTTGTTAATACAAACTTATGTGTCAATTTTGGTGGCCTAACTCCTTGTTGAGGTCGACTTTCCCTCTTTTAGACCTATTCAATTAGCCCTTTCCTAGGCCTAATCCACCTTAGGTCTTCAAAATATATACTATACTATTCGTATGAATATACAACCTTGTGATTCAATTAGGGAACCCATAATATAGTCATATTATAAAAAGTGGCCTTTTTTTATAGTTGTAACTAAAGATATGTAAGAAACCTTAAATTAGGGCTTTTTGGGTTCTATCTCAGCCTGAGAACACTGTAAAATCAATTTCCAACATTTGAGTGTGTTTCAAATGACTGTGAGAGATGATAAAAGTATATATTGACATCAATCAACTTTTCCAACCTTTTATTAGTTCTTTATAATCCTCTACCAAGGGTTTCTAATTCAAAATATTGTTGATTGTGTAAGAAAATTGATTGTCTACAGGTTTGTACCCCTGTAAGGATGAATAATGCACATTGAAATGGGAAACAAGATTAAAAGGAGCTTGAAACACTACCAAATAACTTACTTCAATATGTCAAAGTACTATAAAACTGATTCAACAGTCACTTCTTCCCTTAAAATAAACACAGCCCCATTACATAAAACCTGCTATAGGAAATAGGGGTTTTATACTAGTTTTCAAGCGCCAACCAGTTTTATTATCATTAATTTGAGCATACACTCTTAAATAATATCAAACAACCTTTAGATATGTTGAGAACACAATAAAAATTTAATCAATGACTATTCCTTCATAAGAACAAGCACACAATCCTTTACATAGTGAACATTCCAAAAAATAAGGGTCTATTTGTACTGATAACAGAAAACTAGATAATTTGTTTATTATTACTTACAACTTGTAATATAAAAACACATTCCTAAATCCTTAAAATACATTTAAAATAGTTATCAAATTCCATTTAATCATCAGTTCTGAAAACATATTATGTAACAAATAGGTAAAACTCATGAATAGGGTTTGTATTTTTGTTCCTTCAAGGATAGGGGATTTTTTCTCCTTTCCTTTGAATATGATCTCCTCCAAAACATGCATAACTATATACTATTAAAAAATCTTCAATTTTATATGGAAGATAACTAGTGTAACTAACTTGGATAAATCTTGGCAACAATTACCATACAAGTTTGAAAAGGTGACAAGGCACCAATATTGCTCTCCTAGTTACATGTCACTTTTAACCCTTAAAAATGGTTCAAGGGGTCTCAAATTAAATTTTAAAAAATTTCATAAACTTATTCAAGCCTTTTATATATCCCTGAAGGTCCTGAAACAAACCAAAAATACAAATTTTGCATACAACTAGTTTTGGCAGGAAAATACTAAATTTGAAATTTAGACTACCTAGATGCATTTCTAGACTACCAATTTGAATTATAAGCATGATTTTGGAATTTTAAAGCCATAAAAATCATCATAACCCCTAAATTATTGAAAAAAAACAAAAAAATAGATAAAAAGGTTCCCTTAGAGTGATGGTCCTACATCACTCCCTTAGGTCTCCTTTACCTTTGTATTTATCAAATTTTGGTGGCTCATAACTCAGAGGAAATGGTATTTAGAGATAATAATATTAATGGATATGAGAAAAATTCATCTAATTTGAACTTATTAGTCTATTTTCTCATGTGAATGGCCACAATTATATTCTTCATCTACTGTAGTTTTTGGGCCAAGAAACTTGATGACATAGTTAGTTGTCTTTGTGGCTAGGTGATCAAGGGTGGATTACATTAACTATAAAATGGTCAAATGGAGTATTAAATAATGTTAGTTTTATGGACCAATCAACTAGGAATATGCATCTGCATATTAGTATTAGGCCTTTGATACTACATGCATTGTTGGTAAATATTCTAGTTCAAATTCGTAATATGGCTTTGACTAGAAGGGAATTGGGGCTGTGATGGAAGTATGTAACCTTATGGAAGATATATTGCTTTCTCATTTTGAGTAGGAACTTGTTTCTGACTATTCAAACTTGAGTATATAAATGGTACTTGTTGATGAGTAAATCCTTATCTTTGAATATGTGGCACATGTTGGGTAAAAAGCAACTGTTGTCTAATAGGTATTTATGCTAAGTTGTCTGTTAAGTTGTGGAGCTAAAAGCTTCACTGATGTAGACATGGAGGAGGGTGCAGAAGGGTTGCTAAGTGTCACAGACACCGGCGTCAGTCAGGCCAACCGACGTCGGTAGGACAAGGTAGGAGAGCAACTGACGTCGGTCAGAGATCGGCCAGCATCGGCGACCCCCAGGCGAACAGGGACCGGCGTCGGTCGCTTGTGTGGTTCGACTGTGAGTTTATTACAGACAGTTAGTTGACGAACCAAGTGTTTGCATGCTTGTTGCTAATTATAGACTGAGAGCTACGAATCTAATTATTGTACTAGGTGTCTAATTATTGTTTGGATGAGATCTATATAATAGACTCATGGTTGTATTGTAAAAGAGTGCTAGGGAGTAAGAGAGAAAACAACTCATTTAGAGAGAGGTAGAGCAATGGTGCGTTCCTCCTAGTGCCATAGTACCAGGTGTGTGGGTGCTGGATTGGAGAGTCAGCTGGATTCTTCAGAGATGTATGATCTTGGTCATCAGGTGAGCATGGCCCTTATAGGAGATCTACATGGTAAGTAAGATCGTTGATCTGCAGGTGTGTGTGTGTGTAAGGTCAAGGTTCACAGGTGTGCAGAACCAGTATTGATCTGTAGGTTGGAGATCAAATAGGATAGCAACACAACAGGGAGCAGGATTAGGTAGGATCTACTTGGAGTATGGTGTGTACTCATTGGTATGTACGTGGAGTACATGGAGAGCTAAGAGGAAGGCAAGGCAGTTCCTTCCATAAGTATGGTCTGTTGAATTGCAGGTTGTTGCAGGTTCATGTGAGATCAACTTGAAGTACTTTGAGTACTTGTGGAGTGCGTGGAGCACAGGTGTAAGGTGAACACCAACTCTGTGTTTGAGTTGGGTGTTGGGACCTAGTAGAGAGAGCTTTGAGGAGATAATTACTGTTCACTTGAGGTGTGGGAAACCTCTGAAGAGGTGGTGGAGAAGAAGTGGCATCTTCTTTATTGTATTCTTTTCTGTAAGAGTTATTAATACAAGTTGTGTATTGTCTCTCATATTCTGTGTTATTCTGAATTCTAGTTACTTGTGAATCTGGTTAATTTCCACATATTAAGTTGCTTGGTTTGGTAATCAATTGTGTGCTTCCGGTGTTTCTCATCTTGACAAGTGGTATCAGAGCTAAGGTTGTAGGAAGCAGGTTTTGTGTTTGGTTACAGGTCACTCTCAGGGGTTTCTGATTGAGTGGGAGCAGAGCAATGGCAGATGAAAGTAAGCTAAGAATGGAGGAGTTGAAAAGCACAGATGGTCACTTAAGGTCCCATGGAAAGAAAGAGCAGGTAAATGAATATTGTTGGTTTGTGGAAGATCAGCAGGAAGAACTGAAGAAGTAGATGTTGCAGGTGATGTTGCACAGGATGCTCTGGGAGGTTTCTTGGATAAAGTTAAATCTTGGATAAAAGATTCGGTTGCCTCTTTCCATGCAGCCCCAGGTAGAGGAGTTGGTGAGCTTTGCCAAAGAATTGGCAAAGGGGAAGTGAAGCTAAAATTGCAGGCGGCCAACACATAAGGGTTGAAGAAGGTCATGCAGGTCCCAGGTTTGGAGATATGGCTAATTTCTTCAGAAACATTGGGTGATGAGAGATGCACAAGAACTCTGACAGCGAATGCACTTGAATTAGCTGGTGGTAAGAAAACAAGTACTCTTTATCTACTTGTTTATATTACTGACTCTTCTTTTGTTGTGGAGACGTGGCTTCATAGGCTTGGTCACATGAGTAGGAAGGAGATGCATGTTCTTAAGTAGAAGACAAATATATTTGACAGGCTTAAAAACTAGAAAGCCTTGGTGTTCTTGGAGGAGATGGCAAATAGAAACCAGTGGATGGTGATGGATACTTCTGAGCAGAGCAGTTTGGACATGGGTTTTGATTCAAAGGAGCTCGCAGGTAAAAAGTCATCACTCACAGGAGAACACAGATACCGACGTCGGTTAGGAGGAACTGGCGTCGAACAGACAGGTGCCGATGTCGGTCATGTGCAAACCAAAGCTGGTGATGTCGGGCAGGGTAAGACCAACGTCGGTCAGGGGGACCGATGTCGGCAATAGGTAAGACCAACGTCGGTTAGGTAGACCAATGTCGGTAATAGGGACACCGACGTTGGCAGGTTGGTAGTCAAGGATAGACGCATGGGAATAGACGTCGGTCAGATGCAGACTGTGGAGTGACTGAGGTCGGTCACTGTAACAGATTTTGGGTGGACAACACGCTATCAAGGAGTCTCAAACACCCATACAGAGGACTGAAGATGTAAGTAGGCCCTCAAATTCATTATTCCTCTTCTTTATACTCGTTGCTGATTGTAGAGTAGGAAGGATCCAGGAAATAGGTGGGAGCATGGCAGGGATATGATGCAGAACCAAATGGGAGTTTTGGTAGGGTTGCCAACCGGTGCGAAAGCATAGAGACGAATGGATTCCTTAGTTGAAGAATAGAGTGAACGGACACATGAGACGAAAGACCAGGCATGTGGTCTTGAGGAAGCTGCAGGACAGTGGTACATGTTTTGACAGGTGGAGGACGAAGCATGGCTTCAGTCAATGTTAGGGTAACTACTATGGTTTGACTTACCAGGGGGATGATGATTGCAACATCATTCTGTTGCTGTATGTGGATAGTATGCTAGCTAGCAGGGGTGTACATATAGGGTTTTGCTGAGCTAAGGATAAGATTAGTTCAGTGGCATGTCATGAGGAGTTTGGAGCAGTGAAATTCTTTGACATGGGAGGCATGGAGATCACAGGTTGATTTTGTCTCCAGTGGGAGCTGATGTGAATCAGGTGTTGGCGAGGTTCATTACGTAGGATGCAGAGCCAGAGCACACTAAGGGCTGGATAGGTACAGTGTCCGAAATCACATGAGGTCTGGTATAGACCTGAGTATTCCCATGCAGTGGGAGCTGTCAGAGAGTTAGGAGCCAATTCGGAGAAGTGGGTTCTCAGGGATTTGAGAGGGACCAGCAGCAGGTATACATGCAGGGTGAGGACTTCACTACATGTGTTTGTAGGTTCGGATGTGGCAGGGTACTCAGATGACAGGAGGTGCACCACGAGATGTGTGGTGGTTAGTCTTCAAGTGGGAGCTTGAAGAGGGATACAAACCAGGAAATAGATTAGATGGAGTACAGGTACAGGTATAGTGCAGCTGTTTATCTCCAAGTGGGAGATTGTTAAGTTGTGGAGCTAAAAGCTTCACTGATGCAGACATGGAGGAGGGTACAGAAGGGTTGCTGAGTGTCACAGACACCGGCATCGGTCAGGCCAATCGAGGTCGGCAGGATAAGGCAGGAGAGAAACCGACGTCGGTCAGAGATCAGCTAGCATCGGTGACCCCCAGGTAGACAGGGACCGGCGTCGGTCGCCTGTGTGGTTCGACTATGAGTTTATTACAGGCAATTGGTTGACAAACCAAGTGTTTGCATGCTTGGTGCTAATTATAGACTGAGAGCTGCGGATCTAATTATTGTACTAGGTGTCTAATTATTGTTTGGATGAGATCTATATAATAGACTCATGGTTGTATTGTAAAGGAGTGCTAGGGAGTAAGAGAGAAAACAGCTCCTTCAGAGAGAGGTAGAGCAATGGTGCGTTCCTCCTAGTGCCACAGTACCAGGTGTGTGGGTTCTGGATTGGAGAGTTAGATGGATTCTTCAGGGATGTATGATCTTGGTCATCAGGTGAGCATGGCCCTTATAGGAGATCTACATGGTAAGTAAGATCGTTGATCTACAGGTGTGTGCGTGTGTGTGTAAGGTCAAGGTTCACAGGTGTGCAAAACTAGTATTGATCTGTAGGTTGGAGATCAGATAGGACAACAACACAATAGGAAGCAAGATCAGGCAGGATCTACTTGGAGTACGGTGTGTACTCATTGGTATGTATGTGGAGTACATGGAGAGCTAAGAGGAAGGCAAGGCAGTTCCTTCCATAAGTATGGTCTGTTAAATTGCAGGTTGTTGTAGGTTCATGTGAGATCTACTTGAAGTACTTTGAGTACTTGTGGAGTGTGTGGAGAGCAGGTGTAAGGTGAACACCAACTCTGTGTTTGAGTTGGGTGTTGGGACCTAGTAGAGAGAGCTTTGAGGAGAGAATTACTGTTCACTTGAGGTGTGGGAAACCTCTGAAGAGGTGGTGGAGAAGAAGTGGCATCTTCTTTATTGTATTCTTTTTTGTAAGAGTTATTAATACAAGTTGTGTATTGTCTCTCATATTCTATGTTATTCTAAATTCTAGTTACTTGTGAATCTGGTTAATTTTCGCATATTAAGTTGCTTGGTTTGGTAATCAATTGTGTGCTTCCAGTGTTTCGCATCCTGACATTGTCCACTCTTTGTTGAACAAAAACTTATCATGAATTAGATTATTGTGTTGGAAACATAACTAATGAGGGGGGGGGTTGAATTAGTGTACACAATTTTCACTTAATTTTATGCATCATTCACTAACCATTCAAGCTAACATAGAGATATAACATTGTACAATCAACCATGCAAATGAGTATGAAGTAAAAGCATAACACATGAACATAATATATATGTGGGAAACCCTAATTGGGGATAAAAACCATTTTCACACCACTTGGAATACTATCCTATATTTAATGAAATAACATTTAGTGAGGCACCAACCCCACAAGGAGCTCCGACCCCTACCTAGGCAACCACCCACTCAACTAGTCTTTAACAAGATCTAGCTTACAAGGAGGGCCCAACCCATAAGTGACTTGGAAAAAACCTATAAAATTCAAGGAAACTTTTTAAATATCCAACCTAAATGGCATGTCCAACTCCCTTCTTGACTAATCACCAACCCAATGAAGATAAGCTTGAACACCTTCACAATAACTTGTTGCTCAAATAACAGATTGTGATCTCTTCTTCAATTATATCTCTTATCTATCCTTTCTCATACACCTATAAAAAAATTATCATGAATATATTATGGTATATAAATCATAATTCAACTCATTTAACTCTCCTTAGCCTTCTACCCCTCTCAAACAACCTTCTAGGCTCACTTGCTCAACACACCTCTTTTAGGCTCATTAGGTCAATTGACCTTGTCAAACACCTAAAGAAGATATGTTAGATGTTTATCATGATTTATTTCCTCTTATAATGGTACTAAAAATTACCTTCTACTTCTCATTTAATTATCCCTTTTATACTCTTATCTTCACTCTTCTCTTAACTATCTCAGATAAGCTAATTAGGCCTTGTATTTATACCAAACACTAGGTCTCACCCATATTGGTCAACCAAGCATATTTTTACACATATATCACACTTTTCATAGGCCCATAAACAATTTAAATAATTTATAAAATCAATCTAAAGGTCGTTCATACTTATTAAGGGACAAAACCTTTAGTAGGCCTAAAGGAGACCTAATGCAATTAGGTCTATCTTAAGCACACATTACACTTGAGTCATATTGGAACACCTTTAGCCTCCACCAATGATTGAAAAAATTAAAAAAAATCTCAAATATATCAATTATAACATCCATTTAGGTCCACACCACCTGTACATCCAATTCATCACTTGAAGCATGCTATTAGGCCTACTCGCCATTAGGCCTTCTCACTACCTGAAAGTCTATCTTACAAAACATAAGTATACAATAAATTTTATAAAAAAACCATATGATAAAATAAAATTAATAAAGTTTCCATCACCTCATGGTCACCACTATGTCCATTTTACATCTTCATTCAAGCTTCAATCACATATAAACACTTCTATAATAAGCTCATTTTGTTTTACACACAGGTTCCTAAAACATAGTCAAAATATTTTGACTTTTCACACTTGAAAAAGGATAAATAAAGACTCTAAAATAATTATAATTAACCTTTTATACCTCCTCAACATATTAAAACTCATTGGATTCTTCAACACTATCCAAATCACTTCAAGTTCACCTCTGGAAGATGACTACTCAAAACTACCTGTAGCTTAAAAAACACAGTCATGAAAAATGTTGTTTTTAGAATTTGAAAGGATACTTAAATAAATTATAATTCACATTAATATATCATATATTCATATATTTAAACCTAAAATGGATATATCATATGTCCTGGTGTCATCTATTTGTCTTACAGACCAATTTGCTAGCTCTCTCTTACATAGTCCATACTTAGTTAGATAGGCCATTTTGGATTTTACATCTCAACAGATTTAAACTATCTATCCATATTATATAAAGTTTAAATAAGAAATTTAGGTATCAAAAAATAATTTCAAGTTCATTAGATGTAATTATTCTTATCATAGATTCTCACACTCTTCACTTCACTTGGCAAACCTGGAATAGTCGTTCTGCCTTAAGACACAGTCATGATGAACATGACTTAGAATACCTATAGGGATAATTAAATGAACACATAATGAATTTAGATTAATTTTATACATATTTAACTCATATAAAATCACAAATTTATAGATATATAGTGGCACATATTGAACATATAGAACATTCTTTAAAACATACACCTTCAATGTCTCAACTCACTCAGATAGGTCATCTTGAGAGCAATTTATTTCCTGTATGTGAGTATCTTCAAAATGTATAAACCAAGTTAACATTAGGTATAGGTATTAAAAAAATAACCCAAACAATTGGATTCATACCTAATCATATGAAACCAATCCCTAATCTATTTCTCACTTTGATTGGTTTTTTCTCACTATTTTCACTCTTTGCTAGTTTAGTGATAAGTCAACTTAGGTGACCAAAATAGTTGACACAGAAGCTATAATTTGACCAAATAAAATCATGGATAATAAAAAAGTTATTTACCTTCAATCTTCATCCACTTTCATGCATTGACTTGGTCAACCCTATATATAACATCAAATTCTTCAAAAACAAGGGTTTTTTTATAGGTTATGTTTACTACCCTATCAAACCAGTACCACCTAGAGATGATGAGAATATTATTATACATTATAAAATCATAAAAATTACCTTAACAATCTATTATGTGCCATTTATAGCAAGATCTCTCTAATCAGGTCACTGTGATGGTTTTGAGAAGGTTTTAGGCCCATTCTAGTGTTAGCAATTGTTCATATAGTATTGCTCATCAAATGCAAAAAAATTTCTTGGAGATGTAATATAGGACCCTTCCTCATCTCTCCTAAAATACTTAGAACACCATTCAAAGTTTACACATGCCAACGAGCACCAACAATTACTTCTTGGGTTTGGAAACCTTATTCTTTGAGCTAGAGAGACTTCAAAACACCCTTTCATGCATTTTCCTTCTCCTCAGGACCTGAAACTTCATGAAAATTATTAAAAAAACCTATTACACCTCAATCCATGCTCACATTTTCTCTATTACCTTATAAACTCACCATTACCCCTCATTAAGCCATATTAGGTCTCTATGCACGTTAGGTCTTTGAACTACCAATTATGTTTGGTCCTTAAAAACACTTGGAAACCTCTTAAATTGATCTTATAATCTCATCCACATGTAAAATGTACTCATACCATGCTCAAATATTGGAATCCATGTTCACACAGGTCGCACACTTCTCTTCTCAACAAGCTACCAAGCTTGTGCCTTCTCACTAGGTATCTCATGTAAGGACTAAGCCTAAATACTTGACTTTGGATTTCTTTTAAAGGGTTCTTTACCTTATACATATATTGACATAGTGTCCAACATCCTCTAAAATTATCTACCATTGATTACTCACCTTCAAGATCAAATACATCTGTATCATCACCATGCCTCTAGTCTAATCACATAGACTTTCTAGGTACCATGCCTCTTGGAGACCTTCCTGCCATTATAGATGCAATCTAGAACACATTTTCATGACATGTTATACTCAACTAATGCCACAAAAAACTCAAAAGTCTTATCTCCTTATGACTCATAAGACATTCCATTAGATAACCACACCTCATACTAGCATCCTCAAATAATCAACCTCATCCTTAGGCTTCTTTTGACTTCAATGACAGGCTCAATCACATGACATCAATGATAACTTGAAATAATCTCCCCCTTTGTCATTGATGGCAAACCACATTGATGGCAAGTCATAAATGAAATGATCTAGACAACTTCTTCATTAATATTATATCTCTCCCCCTTTGACATTAATGACAAAGGGTCTCTTCAACTACCACCTTGTCTTTTCACTCCAACTCAATAAAGCTAATAGATAAAACTGATCAAATTCTTACCTTAGAGTTATTGAACCACTGTCTCTCAACTTGACCCATTTATCATCTTCTTGACACATGACTGCCATGACTCCACATACCTTCTTTGTAGTTCATCATCTTCTCTTGATCTTACCTAATTCCATTCAACTCTATCTGATCCTACCACTTGATCCTTGGACCTCTTCACTCATATATTTCACAACATATAGACCTCAAGTAAATTTTCACTATCAATTGCTCACAATCTCCCCTTATCACCATGCTTATCTTCATTTCCTTATCTTTGATCTAAGATTTTTAACTATTCTTTGATCTTAATAGACCATCGTTGTATGAAGAGACATTAGGGAATCATTAAGAAATTCTCCCCGTATGTCTATGCTTTACCATAAATACATGCTTCATTAGGCCTCATACCAACACTAGGTCCCACAGAGACCTATTTCAAAAAGATCCATTCCTTCTTACTCAATAATAGCTTTTCTGGTCAAAAAGACCTCCTTAGATAGGTATGAAAAATTCCATATATGGCTCATGACATTAAATAACTTCCCTTCATGCATCATAAGTAATCATGGCTCAAACCATTACAAGACATCTTCTTGGAAACATACAGTTAATATCTTATTAAGAACAAAACATAAATTTTATTATTCTTAGGCCTCTAAAAATCTTCATTTCATGCTACATAAATGATCATTTGATTTTTTTTTTCCTTTAGGGCTCAACCAACTTGAAATTTTACTCTTAAAATTAGCTCAAGATCATGGATCATATGATCATCATACTAGTTCCAAACCGTGACCTCTTTTACAAAATTCAGAATATTAGTCCTCTTCATATCACTATTATGGTGCTTGTAACAAGCCATCATGCTTCCTCTATGACCTTATGAGGTCACCAACACATCAAGACCATGCTTCTTTAGACAACTTTTTGGACCAATTCCCTTACTCTTATGTTTTTCTTATTTTATCTCAAACTTCTAGACCCAGTCTTGTGCTTGGAAAAGTATTACATTCCTTTAAAACATGATAAATATAGAATATTATCATGCACATAGACCAACTAATACTTATTGGACTTTGCAGCCTCTTTGTCCTTATTGACTTGCATACACTCTTGAATATCTCAATGCATATATGCTCAACCACTATACAAACAAGGATATACATTCATACCTTTATACCTCATGAAGACTCAAATAGACCTCATATCACCAATAGGTTTCATCAACATTATTTAGGCTTCTAAAAAACCTTTTCTCATTTATGATAGATCCATAGACTCAACTTAGCTCCTCTAGCTTGATGGTCAACTCATCATTCACTTGAAGACCTCTTTGTGATGATACAAATCACTTCATAACATCTTATTTAAAGGTTGAAACAAGATTATTTCAACCTCTATCTTCATGAAAACTTTAGAAATAGCTTTTCAAATCTCACTAGAACATTATACTAGCTTACATGCTTCTATATTTCTCATCATGCTTTAATAGACCTGGTAGGGTCTAAGACTTAGGTCTAGGTATAGACCTAAACCAAGCAACACCTTCCTTATACCATGATAAATAACTAATTATAACACCTTGGAATTCCTATGATGAAAACACCTTCTTGTCTTGTAACATCTACCAAGACTCAACAAGCATCCACTAAGCTTTCTTCTTCCATAAACTGATAAATAAATTGATCTTGGAACTCATGTTCACAAGCCTAGCCATTTTATGCTTCTAAGATCACCTGTAGGCTATAAAAAATCATTAAAAGGACCTGATCTAATGCCAATTTTTGAAATAAAAACCACTAAGAGGGGGTGGGGGGTGAATCAGTGTAAAAACTTTTTACTTAACTTCATGCATCATTCATTAACCATTCAAGCTAACATAGAGATATAACAATGTATAATCAACCATGCAAACAAGTATGAAGTAGAAACATAACACATGAACATAATATATATGTCAGAAACCATCATGGGGGATAAAAACCAATTTCACACCACTTTGAATATTATCCTATAAACAATGAAACAATTTTTAGTGAGGTACCAACCCTAGAAGGAGTTCCAACCCCTACCTAGTCAAGCACCCACTCAACTAAGCTTTAACAAGATCCAACTTGTAAGGAGGATCCAACCCCATAATTGAATTATCACTTACCCAAAAAATTTAAGGATGCTTTTTAAATATATAACCTACAAGGTAGCTCCAAATCCCTTCTTGACTAAGCACCAACCTAGCCAAGGCAAGCTTTATCACCTTCACAACAACTTGTTGCTCAAACAATAGATTGTGATCTATTTTTTAGTTATCTATATTATATATCCTCTATCATACACATGGAAAAAAATTATCATTAATATATTATTCTCTCTTAATCAACATTCAACTCATTCAGATCTCCCTAGCCTTTTACCCCTATCAAACAACTTTCTAGGCTCACTCGCTCAACTTGCCTATTCTAGGCTCATTAGGTCAATTGACCTTGTCATACACCTATAGAATATATATTATATGTTCATAATTATTTATTTCCTATTTTTATGGTCCTAAAAATTACATTCTACTTCTCCTTGAATGATCCCTTTTTTATGCTTATCTTTATTCTTCTCTTAACTAGCTCAAATAGGCTAATTAGGCCTTGTATTTATACCAAACACTAGGTCTCACCCATATTGGTAGATCAAGCATATTTTTACACTTATATCACAATTTTTATAGGTCAATAAATATTTTACATAAGTTATATAATCACTCCAAAGGTTGGTCGTACTCATTAAAGGCCAAAACGTTCATTAGGCCTAAAGGAGACCTAATGCAACTAGCTCTGTCTTAAGCACACATTACACTTGAGTCATCTTGGGACACATTTATCCTCAAAAAATGATTGAAAAAATTAAAAAACTTATAAAATATACCCATGATAACATGAATTTATGTCCACATCACCTGTACATCCAATTCACCACTTGAACCATGCTATTAGGCCTACTTGCCATTAGGCCTTCTCATTGCCTAAAAGTTTGTATTACAAAACAAAAGTATACAATAAATTTTATGAAAAAAAATGTGATAAAATAAAATAAATATAGTCTCCATGACTTTATGGTCACCATTATGTCCATTGGACACCTTCATTCAAGCTTTAAGCATAGAAAAATACTTTTGTGATAAGCTCACTTTGTTTTGCACATAGGTTCCAAAAACATAGTCAAAAGATTTTGAATTTTAACACTTGTGCAGGGATATAAAAAGACTATAAAATAATTATAATGAAACTTTGATACCCCCTCAACATATTTAAATTAATTTTATTCTTAAAAACTATCCAAATTACTTCAAATTCACTTTTGCAAGATGACTACTCAAAAGTGTCTGTAGCTTAAAAAACATAGTCACGAAGAACATTATTTTTAACATTTGAAAAAGATAATTGAATAAATTTTAATTATAATTAATATATCTTATATTACCTCTATTTAAACATGAAATATATAGATAATATGTTGTAGTTTCATCTATTAGTCTTATAAACCAATTTGCTAGCTCTCTCTTACACATTCCATAATCAGCCAGATACACCATTTTGGATTTCACATCTTAGCACCATAAAAATATCTCTCAATATTATATCAATAATAATAAGACATTTAGGTCTCAAAAAAAATTTTCAAGTGCATTGGATTCAATTATTCTTGTCATAGAGTGTTACACTCTTCACTTCACTTGGCAAACCTGAAACAGTCATTCTGCTTTAAGACATAATCATGATGAACATGACTTAGAATACATGTAGGGATAATTCCATGAAAATATAATGCATTTAGATTATCCTAATACATATTTATCTCAACTCCAATAATTTTTTTTTAGATATATAATGAAACATATGGAATATATAGATCATTATTTGAAACATACGCCTTCATTGTTTGAACTCACTTAGATAGGTCATCTTGAGAGCACTTTATTGCCTATATGTGAGTATATTAAAAATTTATAAACCAATGGAATATGATTTATAGGTATTTAAAAAATACCTAAAATAATTTGATTCATCCCTAATCATCTAAAACCAATCCCTAATCTCTTTCTCACTTTGACTGGTTTTTCTCACTATTTTCACTCTTTGCCAGTTTAGCGATAGGTTAACTTGCGTGACCAAAATAGTTTACATAGAAGATATAATTTTCCAAACTAACATCATGGACAAAAAAACCAAGTCTTTACCTTCAATCTCCATCCACTGCATGCATTGACTTGTTTAACCCTATCTATAACATCAAATTCTTTAGAAATAAGTGTTTTTTGTAGGTTTTGTGTACTACCCTATCAAACCACTACCACTTTGACATGCATGGAGGAGTATTATACATTATCAAAACATAAAAATTTCCTTACCAATCCATTATATGCAATTTATAGCAAGATATCTCTAATTGGGTCACTATGAGGGTTTTAGACCAGTTCTAGTGTTAGTAATTATTCAAACAATATTGTCCCTCAAATGCCAAAAAAATGCTTGGATATGTAAAATAGGACCCTTCCCCATTTCTCCTAAAAGAATCAAGACACTATGTAAAGTTTACATATGCTAATGAGCATCAATAGTTCCTTATCATGTTTTGAAACCTTATTTTTTGAGCTAGAGAGACTTTAAAACACCATTTCATGCATTTTCCTTCTCCTCAAGACTTGAAACTTCATGAACATTCTTAAAAAAACCTATTAAACCTGAATCCATGATCACATATGCTATTTTACTTTGTAAACTCACCGTGATACCTCATTAGGTCATACTAGGTCTTTATGCATGTTAGGTCTTTGAACTAGAAGTTATGCTTGGTCCTTGAAAACACTTAGAAACCTCTTGTATTCATCTCAACACCTCATCCACATGTCAAATGTACTCATACCATACATACATCTCTTATCAATAATCTACCAAGATTGTGCCTTTTCACTAGGTATCTCATACAAGGATTAAGCCTCAATACCTGACCTTGGAGTTCTTTTGAAGGCTTATTTACCTTATACATATGTTGATATAGTGTCTAACATCCTATAGCATGTTATACCATTGATTACTCACCTTCAAGCTCAAACACATATGTATCATCGCCATGCTTCTAGTTTAATCACATGGACCTCCTAGATACCATACCTCTTGGAGACCTTATTGCCACTGTAGATGCATTCTAGAATGCATTCTCATGTCATCATATGCTCAAGTAATACCACAAACAACTCACAAGTCTCCTTTTATTATGCTTCATAATACATTCTATTAGATCACCATACCTCATACTAGTAGGTTCAAATAGTCAACCTCATCCTTGGGATTCTTTTGACATCAATGATAGGCTTAAGCACATGACAACTTGTAGTAGTTTGTTGGGTGTTTGGAATTTGTTGATAACCAATATGAATGCATTATTGATTAGACAACATCTATGATGAACCCACCATGTGTTATGGTGGTACATTGGTCTATGTATCTAGTCATAGAATATTAGCCATCATCTATTGAGGTGGGATAAAAATAATCACTTGTTAGGGTAAAACATTGGGTATTACCTAGTTACTTATCCCTTGGTATTGCATGCTCGAAGAAGTAGTTGGTTGAAGAGTGGGAGTAACCTCTTGTGGTTGAGAACTCAACATTCTTTCCCCTTGTTGTTGTGAGCCTCTCATAATATTCATCACTTGTTTGGGTAAAACATTGGGTAGTGCCTAGTTACTTATCCCTCAGTGTTGCATGCTTGAAGAAGTAGTTAGTTAAAGAGTGGGAGTAACCTATTGTGGTTGAGAACAAGGCATTCCTGCCCCTTATTATTGTGAACCACTCATAATATTAGTGTTGAGATTTTTGTCCAAAAAATGTTGAAATGTCAAGTACCCTAAGGAAGACCCATTAATTTTTTGGCAAAATTCCTTAAAATGATCTAGGACACTCATTTTCCAAAGCCCAATAGAATTCAAAGATCTGGGTACAATGTGCAATTTTCAAATTTGTATATTGCATCCAGATCTTTGCTTCCCTCTAAACACATAGTTGATATAAATTGGAGTTTGGAATGCAATTTAAAACTTGAAAACTTGTAAATTACTTCCCAACCTTTGTTTCCCACACAACTCACACCCATCAAGAAATGGAACATCGCTCATAATTTGTAACTTGCAAATTTAAATTTTTTAAATAGAACTCTGCTTCCCCCCAAATACATACCCCATAGAAACTAGAGATTGAAATGCAATTTACAAATTGTAAACTTACAAATTACTTCCCAACATCCACTTCCCACACATTAATCTAATAAGAAACCAAAACTTTGATTATAATTTACAACTTGTGAAGTTACAAATTGCAACTCAAGTTTCGCTTCCTGTCAACTACCCTTCTTATAGAATCTGGAACTCCAATTGTAAATTGCAACTCATAAAGTTACAAATTTCACCTCGAGTTTTGCCTTCTCATTTTCAAGGAACCAATATATCCTATAAAGATTAGAGTTCAAAGTGTAAATAGAAAATTTGTAAAGTTGAAAAGTTTCTTGTAGACTCTGGATTTCCAAATCTCCTACCAACCACTGACTTAGGAGCATTTAATCTAGAGGTTATATAAATGAAATTAGGGTGATCATAATTCATTGTTTATTTGCTAATTTTGATTTGGAGCTTTGAACCTCAAATGACAACCCTGCAAGTAACCTCAAACCATGACACCACACATTCATGCCATGCTTTCAAGCCACAAATCCATTGTTTTCCACCCATATAGTATTCCTCAATTCCTTTGCATTTTCTAGCTATCATTTTCCTCTGACAAGCTAAGATAGGTTGATGTTTTCACATTTTCTTCCTATCTAATTGCAAATTTAGAGGTTTTATTTACTTTAAGTGTTGTCAAGGTTTTAGCTTGACTACTTAGTGTCATCTCAAAGAATCACTACTGAGTCATTTCTAAGAATTATCTAGCCATTAGAAATATAGGGTTTTAAAATTCATAAGAAAAACAATCAAATATTCCCTTGTAAATTCCCTATAAAGTGTCTACATACTTTTCACTTGTAAAAACAATTCCAAAACCCATGGGATTTCTACCTACAATTGTAACCTCACAACTCTGTAGACTTTTCCAATGCACTTTGCAACTCCAAAACCTGTTAGATTTTTCACCAAAGATTGCAAGTGTGTTTTGCAACCACCATCTCTACTAGGGATTTTCCCTATAATAGTAACCCCACTATTTTCTAGAGCTTTCACCTGTGTTTTGCACCCTCAAATCCCTCCAACTCTATAGTTGGTTTTCCCCCATCAAATTATCTAGAATTCAAGTCTGGAAAAGAGATGATATTCAAATCCAAGGGACCAAATGTCCCATTTAGATTGGAATCTAACATAAATGAGATCATGGACACAGACCTAGGTCACATTGACCTAGGTGATTTTTGGACTAGAGTGAATGTTGAATTTAAAAATGATTGGATTTAGAGCATTTATGATTATGGGCTACTTCAAGAAACAACCTTCCCCTTATCAATACAGATCCCTGAGTTGGTGCTCACATTAGTAAAGCATTATGATGAAGATAAGAGAGAAGTGATGAATGACAAAGGGGAAAGGATTTTAAACCTAGACCCTGATTTCATAGACTCATAGTTCTTGATATCTGAGTGTGAGAGTTACCTTGATATAAATCCTAAATCATCAAATGAATTCTATCTAGACAACATCATTGGATGTCTAATGGTAATGAATAAGCAATGGCTAAGGTTCTCTAGGCTTACATCCATAAGATTGCCCAAAACATTGGCAAGGATAGATTTTAAGGATGAAGTGGGGGATTTAATCATACTATTACATAGAGTAATTGGAAACCCTAATGCCAATATATTTCAAGACTAGATATACCAATACATATGGGTAATCCATCAAAATAAGCAGTGCATCCACTAGGCACAATTAATAAGTAACTCCATTCATAAGTAGTTAATAGAAGTCTAGAATATAGGGAAGTTCTATATGACTTATTATATTGTCTACATATTAACCAAAGGGAGAGCCTTTCTAGGATTGAATACAGTAGCTAACCAAGCAAATAAGGTTTTCAATTTTTACCTTGACCTCACTCTTGAGGCAAGTAGGCAACACTTTAGAAGAGTAAATGATGGATTCATCAACTGCATCATAGTCATGTTTGACAAAGAGCTAGAAAAGAAGAGATTCTTTGATGATGCTACTTCAAAGATTACAAACTGGGATTCTTATTTCATTTAGTTCCCCACATAATCATACATCAAAGTAGGAGGATTCAATTATTGTCCTTACACCCTCCCAAGGTATGCAAGTTATAAATGGGTTTTAATGGAGCTTGTGAGGCACTTGTAGAGACTCATAAGTTGTTATCTAGTAAACACAAGGCAAAAATCCATTTCCATATTAGCATAAGGAGGTATACATGCCCTTCCTTATCCAAAGCCAAGTGTGTAGACACTGAAATGACTCAGATGACCTTGACGGATATGGAGATAAGGCCATTATATAATGTAAATGGCAACATTACTAGTGCATTGGGGATCTCAACATATTCCCATGTCCCCTTTTATGAAGACTAATGGGAGGACTTGAAATATGAATAAGAAGTAAGATTAAAGGACTATTCTAAGATGACCCTAGATCAGATCAAGGCTTTTAACATGACACCAATCCTTTGAGGACTTGGTAGGTGATAAATCCCTAGTAGACAAGGTATTCTATAATAATAAGATCTATGCTCAACCCCTTATAGCAGTATGGTGGTCTATTCTTGAGTCCTTCACATTAATGGATAAAACCACCAATGTAATAAATAAAATAATCAACTAGCTTAGGAAAAAAGGGGTCAAGGTGACCAAATAAATAGTGAGCATCAGTGAGAAGCTAAGAGAGCTCAATGAGAAGGGAGTGCCATCAATAATAGAAGGTTCTAGTAGTGAACACTCCCAGAATAGGCATATAGGCCAATGATATCCCATAAGAGAAATCAAAAGTCAAAGGCTAATAGAGGACAATCTAGTGGCCAAGGTAGTAGTGGATCAACCATTATGATTTCATCTAAAGATACAACCACTATTGAAACACCAATAGTTTTTACTCCTATCTCGATCATAGTTTCTAAACTTATCTCTATTATATTCCCTCCTCCTATCTCCATCATTTCATTAGTTTCAACACGTCCTCCTCCTATCTCCACTCCACCATCACCTCAAGCAATTTCTCCCTCTATTTCCACCATCTCACTTGTGCTAGTAAGTCCATTTATAATAGTTTAATCAACTCAATTAGACACTCAAATTCACTTCCACTCTTCTCTTTCATAATTCTTCCCTCTTCCACAATTTCACTCCCTTCTTCCATAATTCCTTCTATCTCATCTCTAATCACTAACTCCACCCCATTAATCACTAATACCACACAACAATATATAACCATGGATTCAATCATCTTGAATACAACCCCACTGGCCATCCAAACCATTGGGATAACCACTACTCCATCTCCTATCACCTTTCCCTTTCCATCAACCATGAGTGTCCCCACAACTCTAATTGATTCATTCACGGATCTGGATTCTGCACCCCCACAAGTTCCCATTTTTCAACTCCCTATGCCTACCCCTCCACTAGTATCACTGCCATCACCCACACCCCCAGTAAGCACATCCATTTCTATTACACCCATTTCTTCAATTTCCAAAATAACCCTAACCCCCATAAAGGAGGTAGAGATAAAGAAAGTCATTGATGCAAATGTGGCCACTCAACCCATAAATGGGGAAGAGAATGGAAAAACATCAGTTGAAGATGTAATGGCTATAAAAATAATAGACCTAACACTTGTCACCATAACCACCAGTGTAGCATCTTCAGTTATAGATTCACAAGTGGCAGTACCAGGACAATAGGATGCCACACCAAGTTGGATAGTATAATATATGGAGAAGAAATGAAAGCAAATGGTGCCCCAAGCACATTGGATTTTGGCCTTGTAGATGTATTTAAGAAATCTAAGGCAACTCCAATAACCATATTAAGAATACTATATGATTCAATAGGGGATAAGTATGTAGAGATTGCAGTCCCCCAACCAAACAAATAAAAAGAAGATCTAGTGGTGGGGGATTATATTAAAAGTTCACCTTAGTCATCTTGTAATGGAGGGATCAAAACATGATGTTTAATCCAACATTAAATCACTTTTTGAGAAAATGGATAGTGACAAGGTCACAAAGGATGAATTAAATAATAAGGTTGAATAATTGATGACTGTACTGAAGAAATTCATTGAGCTTGCTGCCCAATCGACATAATCTATTACTCTTGATGTAGTGACATAAATTGGCAACATGGGAAGGGATACAAAAACTAGGTAGAAGAGCTCATTTCAAAGGGAAACAAAGTTATTGAGCTAGTAATGGATTACTAAAAAGCTTTGAAGGATGGATGGGCAACTTTGAGAGAGAAAATAAGCAAATATCAAGAAGAGATAGAAAGGTTGAACCTATTCTATCCAAAGTTGATAGTTGTGGATACAATTTAAATTGATATCCTCATTACAGAAAAGATACTAAAAAATGATGCAGAGCATGAAGAATTGGATAGAGTAAATCAGTTCAAAATAAGAATTCTCATAGAGAGTATCAATAACGCTAAAGCTATACATGACAAGGTCACATATATGCTCTTTGACATATAAGGCTTGTTGAATAAATTATCATGTCAAGTAATAGATCATCAAGACAAGATCCTTTTAGCATAGGAAGTTCAAGATAAGTTCAAAGGAGTGGTTGAAGGAGAGTCAGCACGAGATACAACCTTCATCTTGATCTCCATCCACTATTTTATCAGGTATGATAATACATTGGATCAAATGGGAAAAGAGACTCAAGTTTACATGATTTCACTAAGGGAACTCTCTGACACAATTACAGAATGTAAAATAAGACACCTACACTATTTTGATCCTGATGAAGATTGTATCCTATAGATATTCAAGAGTTTTGATGCATATATTAAAAAGACACAGATAAAGAAGGACAAAGAGTCTTAAGAGGTTTTGGTTGTAGATTAATTATTTACATCAAAAATATTATGCATATTGTATTTCCTTGTTGTAAACATATTTTAAAGTTCTATATTGTAAATTGTAACTATCATTTTGATATCTCTTTTTGAGAAATAGCCACTTGTAATTTCCAAGTATCATTTTGGCATGTTGAGAGTTATAAAAATCAAACTTGTAAATTGCACTTTCCCTTTTGACAAGTCTAAGTTGCTTAATTGTAAAAACACATATTATAAATTAAAATTTCAATTTTGTCAAAATTGTGTGACTTAAAAGTTGTAAAATTCCCAATTGAAAATTACAAGTTAGGTTTTGCAAAAGTAACCTAAAGTTTGAGTTCACTTTTTGGTGCCTCATTGTATAGAGAAACTATAGCAGGTCAACTAAAAAAGATGAAGGTGTTGCATGAAAAATCTCAAGTTTTCTCCATGCCTCCAATAGTTTTGATCACACCCAATAGTTGCATGCTCTTTTTTCCACTTGTTTACCTTGCTAAGGATGCCATTGCAGCTGAAGATCATGCCCCCTTTGCATGGAGTTTCTATATTTTGCATGCTCTTCAACTGGGCATGGAATTTTTGTTAACTACATCTCTTCCAAGATATTTTTTTATATAAATATGGGAACTATGGCGTATCCCATGGATCTTTTTGTTGTTAGAGAGATTATTCTACATTTTGAAAAAGTCATCTACATGTAATCTGGAAAATGAGAATAGATTGAAGATTTGCCTTTCTTGTATGTGTTATCTTTTTGTATACAAGGTTGTTTATAAATTTTTGGGATGCTTTTATTCTTATTTTAGTCACAATATTTCATTTGTGGGATTATTTTTCCCTTTTTAAAGATTGTTTGATAAAAAAATAAAGAATCTTGTCCCTTTTAAGAGATATACCCAATATTACCTTTGGTTTTCACATTTGCATGAGTTTGTGCTCCAATAAATTTCAATATATTTATTGTTCTACTATGTTCATTCAAATCAAGAATTAAAATCCACTACAAATATTTGGTGTAATCACCATTTCTAGTTTTGCAAAGTTTATTTCTAAAACTTTTTTCTCTCCGTCAAACCCTAGTTTAGAAGCAAAATTTTTACATAAGATGGTAGTTTATCAGTTGCACCAAATTTAGTGAAAGGAAGTCAACCTCTTCTAGAGATTCACCTCAATTCACCAAGGTCATATATCTTGGAGGTAATCCCATTGAATCATTAGATTTCTGTATAGCATGTTACAACACCAAGATAGGTGTAAAATCTATGTGATAACAATTTTTGACATGTCGGGTGGGACCCAAAAATTATTACTAAAGAGATTGGTGTTATTTTTATCAAGCATTGTATGAGTCTCATACAAATTTCAAAAGCACTTGGTGACTCCACTGGCTTATGGATTCAAAAATTCAAGGTTTACGTATGCCAAAGAAACAAATAAGATCATCTACTAAAGATAAGAAAGCTAATTTTTTAGAATTGTCATTTCCATATACACAGAGAACAAGATCAGTCATACCTTACACTAGAGTATATCCAAGAAATCTATATTTATCTCCTTAAAATATCCACATCAGTTTCATACCTCTCATTATGGGTAGCCTTAAATGGAGGCAACCCACCTTAGTTAGCCTAGTATGATGATATACCTACCTTGGCTTTAAAAAGCCTTCCGTATTTTACTGGTGAAACTTCCACCACTCCTATGGAACATTAAAAGACATTGATAATATTTGTTAAATCCATAATGTAGGATAAGATAATGTTGCAATCAAACTTCTAGTTTCTTCTTTTAAGGGGACATCCCTACAATGGTATAAAGGCCTGCCTCCTAATTCCATCTATGTTTGCGATGATTTAGGAACTACACTATGCACATAATTTGAAGATAAAATTTACCACCTCTCCTTCGTTGAACAACTAACTACTATTTAATGGGCTCCTCATGAATTCATGAGTGATTTCAATTTTTTCTTTAAAAAAACATTGAATAGAATTTTAGTATTGGTCAAGCCAACCCCAAATAATGCTTTCATATATTACTTAAGAGCTTTGAATAGTGATATAGCTATTAGGATTCAGTCAATGGGTGGTACCACACTCCCCAATCCCTATTAAATTATAATAAGGGCAGGAAATTACTTGATTGAAGTGGGAAAATTTTCCCCAATGCCTCTATTTCTAGAAATACCTCCTACACAACTTGTAATTTCTCTAATTCCCACCATAATAAAATCACCAGCTTTAACTCCCATTCCTACTAATGATTTATATGAGGTTAAGTCATTGCTTAAGAGTTTTGCAAATGAGTTAGTAGTAATCACAAAAATGTAGGCCTTATTAACAAGCTAACCAAACATACCAACCCAATAGGTAGCCATATCAAGGTAATTCACAAACACAAAGCTAAAATATGCAAGCAAAATTTCCAAACATCCATGCTCTACCTTCACCAGGTACTTCCAAAACTATTGTCCCTATTCAGAATAACTTGGCTTAGGAGTATGAGTGGTGTTATCCTTTTTCTCAACCATATAATTAGAATACTTGTCCTAATAGTGTCATCAATCAAGCCTTGATGGTGCAAGGCATGTCAAACATTAAAGAACAACAAGAAGAAGTCACTTTCTAGTAGAAAGATACACAAGAACCTACTTAGAATGAGGCTAATATTCTAAACTAGCAAAAAGAAGATTTTTGTGGTGTAAATTAGGAGGAGGCATTATTCAATGGTGGTGGTTTGGTGGCAACAAATACACGTTCAAAGAAAAGGGTAATATAAAGTGATCAACCCCCTAGGGTGGAACAAGCTACAACTTCTAAAGTTGTACGATAATCTATAAAAGGAAACATAATACAAAGGCCACCCTTTGTGCCAATGGGCCAATCAAAAATAAAAGTGCTCAGCCTGAACCTTATGAAAGAAGACAAAGGTCCCACAAAGGCACTAGTAAAGGTTGGTAATAGTAACATTCCTTTCAATATTTTTGAACATATGAAGAAGAATAATTTTAATGTCACCATGTGGGAAGCATTGTCCATTTCAACACAAAGAGATTTGCTATAAGAAGCTTTGAAAAACTTTCAAATAATAGAGAAAGTTTTGGCAAAGGGACCTAATGTTGTAATTAATTTTTGTGAACCACAAAATGACACCAAATCAAGCAAAAATGGTAAGCCTCCCCCTTTCTACTCTTGTTTATAGTTAGGAAATCTCTTGTTCATAATTGCATGGTAGACTCAGGGGCTAGCAGTTCTGTTATGCCCAAGAAAATAGTTGACACTCTTGGTATTAAGTATACACCTATTTTAAAATGTGTGGTTCAATTAGATGGGACCACTATTCAAGTAGTTGGGATAATAAAAGGTTCAAACCTTACCATCTATGCATGTCTAAGCTTGTCAATTTCACAAGATATCTCAGTTATTGATCTCTCCCCTTATTTTTCCATTTGCCTTTCATGAGACTTCACAACAAAAATGGGAGGGTATTTATCTACTGACTAGTCACACATGTTGCTTAAGATGAGATATGGGATAAGAGTAACAATAAGATCTGAGCCAATTGCTAAAGATCATATTGAGCCATACACTCATATCCTTTTGGAAATGAATTGCACATTGTAGGATCAAGAAGAAGAGATTAATCATTAAGTTTCAAAACCTATGGAAGATATCTTAGAAAATAATCTAGATGAATAGGGATCAAATATCCAATAGTTTCATGCTCTTTTTTCCATTTGTTTACCTTGCCAAGTATGCCATTGTAGCCGAAGATCACACCCACTTTGCATGGAGTTTTCATATTTTGCATGCTCTTCAATTGGGTGTGGAATTTTTGTTAACTACATCTCTTATAAGAGAAATTTTTGTATAAATATGAGTACTATGGTATAGCCCATGGATATTTTTGTTGTTAGAGAGATTATTCTGCATTTTGAACAAGTTATCTACATGTTGTAACCTAGAGAATGAGAATAGATTGAAGATTTGCCTTTCTTGTCTATGTTATCTTTGTGACTAACCATAGATGAATTTTATTTTTGGAGAGCATATGTTTGATATTTTTTGAGAGATTTAGTTATAACATATACTTGCTTCTCCATGAAATTGCATTTTTCTTCATAATCCTTCAAGGATTGATTGAAAAAAGATATTGGTTGTTCCAACTATTCTTTATTTTGCTAAGTTAGAATAGTTGAGATGTTGCCTTCCCATCTACAAGCATAGATAATTAAATCCTTCTCATAGTTAGGGTTGACTAGGGTAGGATCTTGATAAATAGCTTGCTTGATGGCTTCAAAACTATCATTTTCTTCCTGTGTCTAGCTAAAAATGGTACCCTTCTTAAGCATTGTAGTAAGGGGCTTGGCCATAGAGGCAAAGTTTGGAATAAATCTTCTTACATAGTTAATATTTCCTAGGAAGCTTTGTAACCCTTTTTTATGTCTTGAAAGTGTTAATGTAGATATAACACTTATTCTCTCTAGGTCTATTGCAAGACCCTCTTTTGAAACAATGTGTCCTAGTAGTTTCCCTTCATGAATAGAAAAAATGCATTTTTTTGATTGAGGGAAACTCCAAATTCTCTACACCTTTCAAAAAAAATTCTAAGGTGATCCAGGTGTGCACCGACATGTTTTGAATAAATAGTGATTCCATCTAGGTATACCAAAGTCATCTCATTTATCAAACCTCTAAAATCCATATCCATGGATCTTTGGAATGTAGAACTAACATTAGTCAGATCAAAAGGCATCATTTTATATGCATACTTGCCCCATTTTATGGTGAAGATAGTCTTTAATTGGTCTAATTCTTACAGTAAGATATGGTTATATCCAGAATAAGCATTTAAAAAGGAAAACCTTTCAGATCCTGACACATTTTAAAGAATTTACTCCATGGGTGGCAGGGTATAATGATCCTTCAGGGATGTTTGTTTAGGTCCCTAAAATATTCACAAAGCTTGATTTCACCATTATTTTTCCTTATAGAGACCAAGATAACAACTTAGGATGAATGTTTGATAGGTAAAATGATATTAGCCTATATTAGTTTGGATAACTCACTTTTCATCAAGGGTTCTATTTTTAGATTAATTGGTCTCTGTTTTTGTCTAACAAGCTTGGTATTTGGGTAAAGTTCTATTGTGTGTTGGGATAAACTAGGGTCAAACCCCCTTAGATCTTGATAATTCCAAGTGAATTTATCATCAAATTATTCTTATTTTTTAGAATGATTACATACCTTTCCCATCTTCAATGTTTTAGCCTCTAAGATGATTACTAGCTCATAGTCTTCTTCATTAACCATGATGTTCTTCTTTTCACCTTTTAGCTGATCATCTAAATTGAAGATACTCTCAAAAGTAACAAGGCCCATGGGTAATTTTTTTGTATTTAACTAAATTATTTGATCTTCATATTGATCTTGGAGTCTTGATTAGTTTCTATTAGAGAATTCAACTTCTCTCAAAAAAATTATAATCTATTGACCACTATCAAAAACTTCCTAGTTAGTTACATTATCAAGAATTGATGGCCTTACTATCAACTTTACATGCTAGATATTTTTCTTCTCTATCTCTTGAGGTACGTTATATTGGGAGCCTATTGAGGCCATACGATCAACATCTTTGTTTTGTGCTCTTAGTACCACTTGAATGTTTAAAGTGATAAAGTCTTCTAATAGGTCCCAAACCCTATGTTTGTAAGATCTCAACAACTTATTCTTGGTTATGATTGTGGATGTTACTTGGTGAACAATCAATTCACTATCACTAAATACTTGTAGGGATTTTATCCCTCTTTCCTTGGCTAATTGGAGACCTCATATCAATGATTCATATTTAGCTAAATTATTATTGCAGTTGAACTAAAGTCTGAAAGAATATAAATAACTCTTTTTTTTTGGTGAGATCAAAACAATACCTGCACCTAAAAATACTAGCTAAAAATAGTTGCATGCTCTTTTTTCCACTTGTTTACCTTGTCAAGTATGCCATTGCAACCAAAGATCATACCCGCTTTGCATGGAGTTTTTAGATTTTGCATGCCCTTCAATTGGGCATGGAGTTTTTGTTAACTACATCTATTATAATATAAATTTTTGTATAAATATGAGTACTATGGCATATCCCATGGATATTTTTGCTATTAGAGAGATTATTCTACATTTTGAATAAGTTATCTACATGTTGTAACCTGGAGAATGAGAATAGATTAAGGATTTGCCTTTCTTGTCTATGTTATCTTTGTGTATGCAAGGTTGTTTATCAAATTTGTGTATGCTTTTATTCTTATTTTAGTCACAAGATTTTATTTGTGCTATATTTTTTCCCTTTTGAAAGATTGTTTGATAAAAAATAAATAATCTCGTCCCTTTTATGAGAAATACCCAATATTACCTTTAGTTTTCACATTTGCATGAGTTTATGCTCCAATTAATTTCAATATATTTATTATTTTGCTATGTCCATTCAAATCAAGCATTAAAATCCAATACAAATATTTGGTGTGATCACCATTTCTAATTTTTCAAAGTTCATTTCTAAAACTCTTTTCTCTCCATCAAACCTTAGCTTGGAAGCAAGTTCACTAAGAAGTGAAATTTATACATAATCTGGTAGTTTATCAATTGTACCAAATTTAGTGAAAGGAAGTCAGCCTTCTCTAGAAGTTGACCTCAATTTGTAAAGGTCTTACAGCTTGGAGGTGATCCCATTGTATCATTATATTTCTATACAGTATGCTACAACATCAAGATGGGTGCAAAATCTACGTGACAATGATTATCAAGAGGCGAAGGTTGCTATAAATTATTTTTTGGTGCATTTAACCCACCATGGTCTATATTAGGATGCATTTGCATATTATACACTACATTTGGCACATGGTCTTGAGTAGAAGCCACAGTCACTTACTTAGTGATTGGGAAATTGAACATGTTGCCTATCAAATTACTTTGGAAAAAGGGGTCCACACTTGGATTAATATGACCCAATAAATCCACTAGCACCCTTTCCAAGGGAGCTAGTTATATAATTAGGGTATTTAATATGGCCATAACATTAAAATTATGTGATAGATTAATATAAGTCTAATATGTTTGTTGTATTTGCATGAATTGGTCCACCATGAGAACCTTTCACTTTACAATCACATTCAGATCTTGGTTTAGCATTGGAACGAGTGCATGATGACCTAACTAGTAGAGGCTTATTTAATGGGTCTGATTTGAGGTACATTACTAGGCACTCTAACTAGACTAGGTAGACTTTCATGGGGAAAGTCTACCAAAAACTTGGCTCCTACCTTTATATCCCTAACCAAAATCTCATCCCTTTTCTCAATTAAGTGATGATCAAATAAGTATGGGTCATAGATTTTTAGCATGGTAATGTAGTAGGGCTATTTTTAGACTTGTTTGATAATAGATGGCACACTTTTAAGGTATTGAGTTGTTTGTTCTTACTCCTAACCTGGATAAAGAGGTGTACTAACCAGGTATTGTGCTAATGGATATTGACCTTATTCTACATATTAAGTAGTGTAAGGGGGATATGGATTAGTCTCACAAACTATGTCATCCCCTTATGGGTCTTGAATAAAAGGATCATTCATGACTATGCTTTCATAATTTGGATTGTACATGGTCTCACTACATGTATAGCAAGGCATATCTGAACTTACGATTAACGTCTCACAAGGAAAATGTTTAAAGTTCAAAAAACACTTGAAACACAATTAGAAAACATTGGTCGATGTTTGAAAACATCTTAAAACTTAGTCTAGATGGAAAACTTGATCTATTATTGCACAATGGTTTAAACTTGGCCTAGAATGGAGATTTTATAAAAAACTATGAATGGAAATTTGGTTTAAAATATCTCTAATCTCTAAGGTCTCTCACAGAAATGGTCAAATGAAACACAAATTTTAATAATGGTCTTGGAAAAGTGTTCTAAACAAGTCTAATATAGGTCTAACAAGAAAATTAAAAGTGAAAAGTCTTTGGTCAAAAGGCACAAAACTATACTTGAAAAGGCATGAACTAGATCTAAAAACTTTAAGGCAATGCTAGGGTTTTGGTTAAAAGCACAAAATTATACTTTAAAACAAATTAGGTTGAGGTAAAAAACTTGTTATTAATCTAAGGCAAATAGTTCCAAACACTTGAATCAATCTCGACACGTGGATTTTTAAAACAAACTTGACCTTGGTATAAAATATTTAATCTAGTGACACAACTAAAACTAACTGGAAAAGTCAATTTTAAGTAATCAACATAAGAGTGAAGAGTAAGACATTCAATCCCAAGTGATAATAAGGCTCCAATGTTAACTAATCATGCTTAGATTTATACTTAAAAAATGAGTTTTGACCTTAGTTTATGGTAACAAATAGACTCAAGACACATGAAAATAGACCACTTCATGGATCTAGGTAAAGAGTCTTTAAATCAAGTAAGGAACCAATCCAAGTTGCACAATCCAAAGGTAAGAGGTAAACACCTAAGCCAAAATTAGGCAAGACCTAGGTGTAGACCAATCAATTTTAAATCTGAACTTCATAAGACAAATACCAAACTCAGTTTAAAAGACTTGAATTTTTCAAATGGAGAACATCCTAGACCCAAATTGATAGCATAATGATACTAATTTTAGACCAAAGGTACATGTGATTTTGAACTTGGTTTGAAACAAGGCAAAGTTTTTGGAATAACATAAGTAATGTAACAATGTTCCTTCAATCAAATGGTATGAAAATGGTTTTGGACTTAAAATCCAAGGCAAATGTTTGAGATGGAATGGATAGCATAAGGATGCCTCATTTAAATAAGTAATACACAAATGGTTTTGGGTTAAAACTCTAATGCAAAAGTGTGTGAAATAAAATAGGTAGAGTAACACCTCTTAGACTAAAGTGGTGTAAAAATAACATGATAGTTTTTGGACTTGTTTCAATTTGACAATACAAATAAATAATTTTATTTTAAAACACATACGTAAATCAAAGAAGATATAAATATCACTAATGGCTCATCCTATCCCTAAAAATGATATGGGTGTGTGTAGCTTATACCAAAATTTCCACTGATATACCAATGTTCATGAGGAATTAAGTGTTAATATAAAATTAAAGAAAAAGTGTAGGTAGAGTTTTAATGCCCCCTCTATCTTTCAAAAATTATTATGTGGCATGAACTTAGAGTGAGGAACACTTGGCATTTGACAAGAAATTCTATGGTAAGTAGGGTTAACTAAAAATATATAAGTTTTAAAATGCAAAAAATGGTCCCAAGTGTGGCTAACACAAGGGCACAATCACATCAATTGGTTTCAAACTCACTAAATTACTATGCAAATGTCTATTATTTTGCACAACTTCAATTATATATTACTTAGTGATGTTCGATGTAAAAATAACGTGATAGTTTTTGGACTTGTTTCAATTTGACAATACAAATAAACAATTTTATTCTAAAATACATAAGTAAATCAAAGAAAATATAAATATCACTAATGGCTCATCCTATCCCTAAAACTGATACGGGTGTGCATAGCTTTTACCAAAATTTTCACTGATATACCAATGTTCATGAGGAATTAAGTGTCAATATAAAATTAAAGAACAAGTGTAGGTAGAGTTTTAATGCCCCCTCTATCTTTCAAGAATTATTATGTGGCATAAACTTAGAGTGAGGAACACTTGTACTTTGACAATAGATTCTATGGTAAGTAGGGTTAACTAAAAATATATAAGTTTTAAAATGCATTAAATGGTCCCAAGTGTGCCTAACACAAGGGCGCAATCACATTAATTGGTTTCAAACTCACTAAATTACTATGCAAAGGTCTATTATTTTACATAACAACTTAAATTATACATTGCTTAGTGATGTTCGATGTTTACCATGAATTGACTTGAGTTTTTGTTAGGATTGGAGAGGCTAGTCGCTCAGCCCCTTAGTAATTCCAATATCATGTGGCATGATTTATATACCCCACCATGGATCAGGGTTGGTACGATGTTGGGAGATTAAAACCCAAGTCAATGAACCCATAAAAATCTTGGGAGGAGGTGATGAACTCCTGAACACAAGCCATATGCAAAAAAATAAAAAAATAAAAATTAGAAAGACTTTAGAGGTCGTTTCTAGGTCACCCAAATCACACGGAGCTTGGGGAGAGCACATGCGACATTCTTTCTGACAAGACCAATCAAACAAGGTAATAAACTAAGTGATTTTGGTCATCTAATTTCCATAAAGGGGACAAGGGGAGAGCATACATGCAAAGTTTGTGGTTTGCCACAAACAAAAAATTTAATCTATGAAATTTGAAAGTAGCTAATATACAAAGAACAAACAAAGAGTGAAAAAGTTCTTAAGCATTGTAACTAAAGTGTATGCTCTTTTTAATAACACTAACTCAAATGTGATTGAAATTTTTAAGCCCTTGTCCTTGTTTTCACTTGTAAAAACTTTGAAATGCTAAAAGACACATTTGTTAAGTGATTTTTAAGCACCTTAACCAAATGTGGATGAATTTTATCTTTTGTTGTGAAACTGGATTTTACAAAGAAAAAAATTAATTTAAAAGCACTTAAACTCCCTTTTTCTTAGCTCAATTCTCTACAAACAAGGTTAGTGGATTAATTTTTGCCTAAGCCAAGGTGAAAATCTTACAATTTAGTGAAATAAGACACAAAAATTAGCTCTTTGGAATGATTTCATAGTTACACAGTGACTGTGAACTACAAAATTATTCAAGCATATAAAAACACAAAAAACCAAAATGTAATATAGACTTCATAGAGTGATTTAGGTATTTTTGAATAATTTCACAACTTGTCTCGATGATTTCACACTTTAACTTTCCAACTTTGCAACTTTGATAAAAACCTACATAAAACATTGTTGGGTGAATATTTTGTCAACCAGTTAACTCGTGAGCAAAATAGGTCTCTTCAACACAACATAGGGAGATTGGTCAGCCAGATGTGTAGGTTTTCTACATCAACAGGGGACAAATCTCTCCTCTCATCAAGGGGAGGTTCCCTATGAATATGCAGGAGCTATATACTATAAATATGCAGAAAATAACACTCAAGGATAGAATAAACCATCCACCTCTCTTTTTTCAGAGATGATGCTCATAGACAAAGGAGAAATCCTGGGTGATTGGTGAAGGCAATTCTCTTCTTTTAAAAGTAACATTCAACCAAGAGCTAGATCCCTTCCTAGATAGTAGAAATCCTGGTGAAATGGTAGAAGGCACTTCTCTTCTTTCAAAAGTGCTTGTTCTTGCAAACAATAGGAATCTTTCTGGTAACAAGTGACTGGAAACAGAGTACAGAGTGACCAACAATCTAAGATGTAGCACAAAGTCTCCACCTTGACTGCCCAAGAGTGAGGTACAAAGAATAATGGGAGCACAAAGTCATCTCAAGGTCCTTTACACAGAAATAAAAAGAAAACACACTAAAGGTAATTGTGGGGGCACAAAGTCTCTCCACAGTTGGCTTCAGGACACCTTCCTGATTAATTCCACTAGTTCTACTTGCCAAATTAAATAAACAAGAACACATTCAAAAGACAGACATAAGAACAATCTCCTAAAATTATACAAGCTATGACAACACAAAGTCTTCAAATAACTTGCTTTATCATTCAGATAAAATGAAATGAAATACAATCTGAGCTCAAAGTCTCAGTATTTGCCTTTCAATTGGGTAGAGTTTCACTTCTATATTGGGAAGATCTCCCTTAGAATTATACAAGAGATTACAATATATAACAGCCAAGAAAGACTTGGCACTTTGTTCCATAGAATGGCCCATGTTATGCATTCAATGCCTTGAATGCATTTCCAAGTTTGTCAAAGGACTGCATTGAAAATAGGGCAGTTGTCTTAACTATGGCATGTCATTTCATCCCATATGTCTTCTCCTGAGCTTGGATCATCTGGTCTATCCCCTCTAACATCTGTGCAACTATCCATTTTTTCTTTACTCCAAAGGAGACCAACAGGCTGCGCCTTCAATGTTTGCAAGCTCAAAAAGCTACTTTGCAGATTGTTCCAGCTACCAGAATAACTTCTACATAGATATTTCTAGTCTTCTCCTCTTTCTACTGTTGTCCTTTTTAGCTTTATCTCTTCCTAGAATTTAAGCTCCTGGGATATCTTTTCCCCTTTCTAGTTTTGTCTTTTCTTGGAATCTGAGCCCTCAGCACTATATTCTTAGCTTTGCTGGCTCTTTCAGCTCCTTCTTCAGTTGGTCACTAAGTTTGTTTTTAGGTTCTGTGCCACATTTGAAACTTAGCAGATATTTCATTACCTTAAATTTGACGTCCATGGGGACATCATTGGTTGACTATTTCAATGGTTTGGGTGGCCATCTTGGCTCCTTGGTTCAATCGCTTTCTTGCTTCAATCGCTTTATTGGTTCAATCACTTCTTTCCTTTGATCTTTGAACCAATGTTCCCTGCCTTTCGCAAGGGCACTTGGTCTTTTTGCTTTGGGGTACTCCCTTAAACTTGTCAATTTAACCAATCGATTGAACCAACTTTGGTTCAACGGTTCAATGGTTTAATCAGTTTAATCCCTTTATTTGGCTAAGTCCTTTGTCTGCTTGAACCAACCACATGTTGAACCTTTGAACCATTGAACCCATTGAACCTTTGAACCAAAAAGGTTCAATGGCTTAATGGTTCAAGCCTTCTTCTCTTTGATAAGTGTTTTGAAGCCGTTGAACCTTGAAGCGGTTGAAACTTTGAACCTTGACAAATGCGCTTAACTCTTGTTGATGACGTTGAACCTTTGAACCCATTGAACCCTTGAACCTTTTTGGTTCAAGGTTCAACAATTCAATGGTTCAATATTTACTTAGAAGCTTGTCGATGGACATTTTAGTTGAACCTTGTCGTTGAACCAACTTTGAAATCACCTAAGTGTTGAGAGCTTGCTTCTTTCATGTAGAGTCCATAGAAATCAACCTATGAAGCCTGTAGAACTTGGCCTGTAGAGTTCATAGATTTTCTTCCTATAGAGTCCGTAGATTCAAGCCTACAGAGTCTGTAGATTCAAGCCTGCAGAGTCTGTAGAAATGAGCCTGTAGAGTCTATAGTTTTAAGCCTGTAGAGTTCGTAGATTTTTGAAAAGCTTGAAGAATGGAGAATTAGAATGCACAATTTTTTTTTTGAAAAGAGAAGAGACAATTTTGGTCTTGCAAGACCAAAATAGTTCATATGTTGTCCCAAAAATGAGTGATATTTTTTAGGGACAATAGTTGGCTCAAGTTGGGGAACTTTATTCAGTTGAAAACTTGGAATAACTGAGGGGAGTAGAAACCAAAATCTCCAATGCCTTTAAGTATGCCATTGGGCTATGGAGTCATGCTACCCAAAAATAAAGGTTCCAAAAAATGAAAACAAACAACACAAAGTAAAAACAAAGACTATATAGATATACATATGTACAGGTGAACTTATCTGACACTTCAGGAATTGAAGTGCTTCAGATGCTGTCCATTGTGAGACAATGAAAATGGTGTTCCATCCTAATAAACTAGTAGGAAACCATTTTGTCCCTAGAATCAGTGACGGGCAAAAGGAACTCTCCACCAGGAATCATATTTTATGTGCACCCCTTTTGGCTCTCTCTTCTTGCTCCATGGCAAGACATGATCTTCAATTTGAAAACCACAAATCCTTGCTCTCTTGGCAAAGAATTTCTTTTGCTAACTTTGGAGTAAAATAGTATGGTCCACCACCATAACTTGCTGTTCTACTAGTTTAGTCTAGCACATGCATTGATTATGAGCATCAAACTCCTAAAAAACCATCAGCTCAGCATCTCCTTTGGTGTGAAGGAGTTTGATATCTTCATCCTGAGTAGTCTTCAACCTAAGTAACAGAGATTTGTACTCGGAAGTGTTGTTGGTATTGTTGAACTGTAACTCATGTGAAAAAGGAAGAATATCACCTTGAGGAGATATCAACACCATCCCAGCTCTAGCATTAGTGGAAGAATCACTGCCATCAAATTCCAAGATCTAAGCATCATCAGAAGCTGATCTTCTATAAGATTTCTCTTCATTGGAGATGGAAGATCCTTCTTCATTTGTATTGCGCCCTACCAATTCTTCTGATGCCTTGTTTAGATCAAATCCTAGATTGCCAGCTATGGGAATTTTATCAACTGAGACATGAACATCCTCTGTGGTCAAGAAGTGATTACCCCTGCCTGAAGGCTCAAACAGAATTTGAGTTGTAGGGGTTGACATTTGTGTGACCATAATTTTTGCCTTAGATAGGTCCACACTTAGTTCTCCACCAATGTTTAACAGCTTAGGATTGGCTTGCAGGAATTCAAATTCAGTCATTTGAATTTTAGATTTCTTGACATGATCAATTATATTAGATGACTGAAATGGACTAGAAAGAAAGGATGGGAGTTCATCCTTTTGGTTTTTGGGAGAGAGAGGACTGATCTACAAAGTTGAAGTAAAAGGTGCAGAGATGTTTGGGGTACTTAATTTTTTGGCAACCACCAAGTCCTTTGATTGGAAAGGTAGAGAACTTCCTCATTTGGAAATTGAGATTGCAGGCTGAGCTCACACCTCTGTTCTTTCTTTATCATCTTGTTGGGCTGACTGATTCTTGGACCGGGTGAATACTGCATATGATCCCTCAACTGCTTCACCTTTACTTCTGGGTTTATCTTGGTAATTTAAGAAACCAATGTGAGAGTTGCTAGCTGATTCTTCTTGATCCTCCATGAAGAGACCAACATCATTTTCTTGATCAAACTCAGGTTGGAAAGAGAAATCATGTTCTGTTTCCAAATATCCAACTGTTGAGTTAGTTGGAGGTGCTTCAAGGGCAAGGTTCCTTTGTGGGGGAGGAAGATGATTTGGTTTCCATTGACTTCTAGTAGCATTGCCTTGATATGGCTAATTCGGGAATGTCCTCCTTGGTACATCTCTGTATGAAGGAGCAGAAGACATACCTTGTGACATTTGCCTGTTCAAGGCTAGTAATTCATTTTCCAACTTTTGTACCATTTGATCAGTGGTGGTTGTGGGTGAGTATTTAAAAGATGAAGAGGGCTTATCTTTGTTAAGATCTCTCCTTATATTTCCTGCCAAGATAAGGTCATCTTCAACCTCAGTAGCCAAGTCCTGAGCAATAGCAAGTTCTATGTGGCCAGCATGCCTCAGTGAAAAACTCACTTTAGGTAGTTGTGAGTTGATGAAGAAGCATTTGAAGTTTTCAAGTGTTGGCTGAGCAATTGTAGGAATCCTATTTCTTAGCTTGTCAAACTTGGAAATGAAATCTCTCATAGGCTCATGAGGCTCTTTCTTCATTTGGGTGAGCTGGGCCAGCAAGGCATGGGCATCCTCTATGAGCTTGAACCTTGCTTTGAAATTGGCTTTTAGGGTATTCCAGTCTATCACTGATTTAGCCTCTAGATGGTATAACTAGTAATATCCCTTTGAATATCAAAACAAAGCTCTAAATTGCTTATTTGAATTTTTGCAAAATATCTTCAAATAGATAAATAAATCACAGTATAAACTCTTATTTATTTGCTCATAAGCTTAAAATAGAGATCCTCTGTCAAGTATACAAAGAATATTGAAAAGTACTGCCTGAATAGCTTGAATATTCTGCAAACTGGGAAAGAATTCTGAATCTGGTCCATCTCGGCCTGCTGTGTAAAAAACACAGTCATCGACGTCAGTTATACTGCCGTCGTCGGTTGATCTGTAGTCGTTATCTCACCGATGTCGGCTGTATGTCGACCGATGCCGGTCTCTGTAAGTATCTATTCACCGATGTCGGTACCTAAACTTTCTGTTGATGCGTATGAATTTTCACGGATCTGTATGGAATCCGTACGGCCGCTGATATAACACAACCTGTATGCTTGATCCTGATCTATAGAATTATGGGCTAATACAAAAGATCTATAACTGGATAATTCTTGAATCAAAACCCAAAAATAATGAAAATACCTATAACCCTTGTGATAGCTTTTGAGTGAAGTTATCTCTCAAATACCTGTAATACTATGATAAATTCTGGGTGAAGTTATCTCTCAATTTGGCAATAGATCGGCTGATCTTTCACAACCTCTGAATCACACACAATGAAGAGTTGATGTTCTTTAATGCAATTGGAATACTGGAACCCTTGGCTCAGTCTTCACAGAAGAATTTCTTAACAAGAATCAATATCAAAATAATAAGCATGAATACAAACTCTCTCCCATGAGAGATCCTTATACCCCTCCAAAGGTGTGCTTGCTAAAATTAGATTCCCTTAAATTAGACTTAGGGCTTCCTTAAATTAGAACTAGGGTCTTAAAATTAGACCAATTCTTAAATTAGAACTAGGGTCTTAAAATTAGACCAATTCTTAAATTAGAATTAGGATCCTAAAATTAGACCCAACAATTAATAATTAATAATTAATTAAAATTGGACCAAATAATTGATATTTGATTAAATCAATCAAATATTAATATCTCCCTTAATTCATGTCCGAAAGAGCCCAAACGAAAGCCAAGCCCAGCTCCATCAAGACCCTCTATCCATCTCATCAGCCTACGAGGGTCACATAATAGGATAATCATCTATTCTACACATGTCAACTAAAAAGGGGACATGACATAACCACTCTGCAACAACACCTTGTAGGGTCTCCATAAAAAGCCTTACTGCCATGTCTTCAAATTCCACCCCTATCACACCATAGGCTATGCTGAAGGCTGCCATGTGTTCATCAGGGTGAACTCTCCCATCTCCAAAGAATTTGGGGAAGTTCTTTCTTGAGCTGCGTGAAAGTTTATGCAGAGGTGGAGTCAAGTTGATTAGGCCAAAAGAGTTACCCCAGGGGCCTCGAACTACCATGATTTAATTATGAAAAATAGGGATAAAAAATCTGGGTGGAGTGGCTAGATTACAAAACAAAAATGGAAAAGAACTGGCCTTGCTTCAGCTTGAGGCTTCAAACTGCTCACTCCTTTCCAGCAGCTCTAGTTTTGCAGACCAAATAAAATAATGGAGATGGAGGAAAATGGTAAGGCTATAATGATAATGGGTAAGACACATAATGGAGTCGCTAGAGTCTATATAATGGATAAGGGAAGGAACTACTTCAATCTAAAACTTGAGGCTTTAGACTGCACGTTCATCCCCAACAGAGTCACCAAAAAGATAGCGGTCAAGATATTCATGGAGACACTATAAGGTGCTGCTACAGACTAGTTTTACCATTTGCAATTTAGATCAGTGACTAACTGGGATACACTCAAAGCCAAGTTTGAATCCAGGTTCAAGCCTGTAGAGGATGCACATGCTTTGCTGGCCCAGCTCACTCAGATGAGGAAGGAGCCCCATGAATCTATGAGGGACTTCATTTCTAGGTTCGATAAGCTGAGGTACAAGATTTATATGATCACCCAACTGACACCTTAGAATCTCAAGTGTTTCTTCATCAACTCACAACTACCTGAAGTGACTTTCTTACTGAGACAAGCTAGACACATAGACCTTATTGCTGCTCAAGACTTAGCTACTGAGCTAGAAGATGACCTTATCTTGGCAGGAAAGATAATGAGAGATCCTAATAGAGGTATATCCTCTTCATCTTCTGAGTATCCATCTATAGGCACCATGAATTAGATGGTGCAAAAGCTAGAAAATAAACTGCTAGCCTTGAAAAGGCAAATGGCCCAAAGTATGTCTGCTCTTCCTAATTGGGATATGCCAAGGAGGGCATTTCAGAATCAGCCATATCAAGGCAATGCCACTTGGAATCAAGGGTAGCCAAATCATCTTCCTCCCCCATAGAGGAACCTTACCCTTGAAGCACCTCCAACCAACTCAGCAGTGGGATATCTGGAAATAGAACATGTTTCCTATTTCCAACCTGAGTTCGAGCAAGGAAATGATAAAGAACAGGTTAAAAAGCTTCTGCAGGTGAGTTCAGTCAAAAGAAGAAGTTTCTAACACTTAGTCATTTTCAAGATTGGTTTGGTGCCTCGGTTCAATCAAAAGAGTTTAATCAGCAAATGATAAAGAACAAAGGCTTGAACCATTGAACTTTGAACCACTTTGGTTTACAGGTTTAATGGGTTCAATGACCAATTTGGTTCAACTCGCTTGGTGCAAAAGATCAAAAATACTTAGCCAAATAATGAAGAATGAGCTGATTGAACCATTGAATCGTTGAACCAAAGTTGGTTCAATCGGCAGGTTCAAGGGGCTGCCCCAAAGTGAAAAAGGCAAGTGCCCTTGTGGAGGGCAGGCAACATTGGTTCAAAAGTCAAAGAAAAGATAGAATTCCTTCGAATTTGTTCAAAGGCCCAAAAGGAGCAATCTTTCAGACTTTTTGTCTGATGGAAATGATTAAGTGAAGAACACTAAATGAATTCACTCGGGAAGAAAGCCTAAAGAAATTGAAAGGAACAAACAGTTAAGGAAAAGAAGCTTTCTTTCAGACTTTTTGTTCGAAGGAAAAGCCTAACAAAAAAAGCTTGAGAGCCAAAAGCCCGCCGAAGAAGCAAGAACCCACTGAGAAAGTTGAAGCCTGAAGTCCGCCCAAAAGATCTTGAAAGGTAGATACCCTTGCGGGGGACACTTGACATTAGAAAAAGGACCTTTTCCAAGGACCCAAAGGGACACCTTCCCTTTGAGATGTTCCAAAGGCTGAACAAAGACGCAGAAAGGAATCTTCAAAGACTTGGACAAAAAGAGAACCAAATGAACTGATTGAACCATTGAACTGTCGAACCAAAAATTTCAACAGGTTCAAGATTCAAAGGTTCAACCAAAGCTTAGAAAGATAAAGGAAGCAGTGTTTGAGTGAGACACATAATAAACCAATGAACTAATTGAACTTTGAATCGAAAGAGTTCAAATTTCAATGGTTCATAGGTTTAAAAGTTCAAAGGTAGCCTCAGTCAAGAGAGAAGAAGCAAAAAAGTGGTTCAACGGATGGTTCAACCAAGGAGCGAAGAAGCGATCAAACCAAGAAGCGATTAAACCAAGAAGCGATTGAACCAAGAAGTGATAGAACAAAAGAGACAGAATGAACCAATGAACTTTTAGTGGTTCAATGGGTTCAAAGTTCAATATGAATCAAGCAATCGATTGAAAAGAGAGCTCGAAGGCTCAAATTGCTTTAGGAAAGAGAAGATCGATGCAAAAGACTAGAATTATCTTCGAAAGAGTTATTTCTAGTAGGTGGAATAATGGATCGAGTAGACTTCTGAGTGCACCAAACCAAGGACGCAGCCTATTTTTCTTCCATGAAGTAAAGACAAATTGGAAAAGGACTAGATGGTCCATACCAAGGAAGAAACATATTAAATGAAGGGACACACCATAGTTATGGTAGCACACTATTCTCAGCATGGTCTCTCTAGATAAGACTGAAGGCACATTAAAGACGTTGACTGCAGCATGGGCCATCCCATGGGAAAATGCACCAATCCTTGCGTATTTGCTATAAGTTTGTATTTTCTCTCATTTGTAAGGGAGACTTTTTATTTTTACAAGAGTGAAACTCTACCCATTTTGAAATAATAACACTGAGACTTTGAGCTCAGATTGTAATTTCATTTCATTTTTATCTGAATAAAAAAGTAGGTTGTTTACAGATTTTGTGCTATTTTGGCTTGTATCATTTTAGATCATTCTTACATCTATCTTTTGAAGGTGTTCTTATTCATTTAATTTGGCAAGCAAAATTAGTGAAAGTAATAGGGAAGTATCCTGAAACCAACTGTGGGAAGACTTTGTGCTTTCGCAATTGTTTTTAGTCTATGTTTTTTTTTTCTTTTTGTGTTGAGGATTTTGGGATGACTTTGTGCCCCCATTATCCCTTGTGATATACTCTTTGGAAAGTTGAGGTGGAAACTTTGCATTCTGTTTCATCCTGCTATTACTACGCCCTTTGGTTACTGGTTAGTTTACTATCTAAAAAAACTCTTGCTATTTTTTGCAAGAACACTTCTGAAAGAAGAGAAGTGCCTTCAGTGTTTACACCAAGATTTTCTCCTTTGTCTATGAGCATCATCTCTGAAAGAAGAGAGATGGATGGTTTATTCTGCCCCCATGTGTTATTTTTTACTTATTTATATTGTATATAGCTCCGTATCTATAGGAAACCTCCCCTTGATGAGAGGAGAGATTTGTCTCCAGTTGATGTAGTAAAGCTGCACACCTGGCTGACCAATCTTCCTACTGTGGTTGATCAGACTTATTTTGTTGATTAGTATGCTAATTGAAAAAATATTCACCCAACACAATGGTTTAATCTTTGCTTAGAAGCTTGTCGATGGATATTTTGGTTGAACCTTGTCGTTGAACCAACTTTGAAATCACCTAAGTGTTGAGAGCTTGCTTCTTTCCTGTAGAGTCCATAGAAATCAACCTACGAAGCCCATAGAACTTGGCCTACAGAGTTCATAGATTTTCTTCCTATAGAGTCTATAGATTCAAGCCTACAAAGTGCATAGATTCAAACCTGTAGAGTCCATAGAAATGAGCCTGCAGAGTCTGAAGTTTTAAGCTTGCAGAGTCTGTAGATTTCTGAAAAGCTTGAATAATGGAGAATTAGAATGCACAGAACAATTTTTGAAAAGGGAAGAGACAATTTTGGTCTTGTAGGACCAAAATAGTTCATATGTTGTCCCAAAAATGAGTGATATTTTTTGGGGACAACAACTGGCTCCAGTTGGGGAACTTCCTTTAGTTAAAAACTTGGAACAGCTGAGGGGAGTAGAAACCAGAATCTCCAGTGCCTTAAAGTATGCCATTGGGATATAGAGTCATGCTACCCAAAAATAAAGGCTCTAAAAAATGAAAATAAACAACACAAAGTAAAAACAAAGACTATACAGATATACATATGTACAAGTGAACTTATATGACACTTCAAGAATTGAAGTGCTTCAGATGCTGCCCATTGTGAGATAATGAAAATGGCATTCCATCCTGATAAACTAGTAGGAAACCATTTTGTCCCTAGAATCGGTGATAGGTGAATGAAACTCTCCACCAGAAATCACATTTTTTGTGCACTCCTTTTGGCTCTCTCTTCTTGCTCCATGGTAAGATGTGATCTTCAATTTGAAAACCAAAAATCCTTGCTCTCTTGGCAAAGAGTTCCTTTTGCTGACTTTGGAGTACAACAGTATGGTCCACCACCATAGCTTGCTGTTCTACTAGTTCAGTCCAGCACATGATTTGATTTTCAACATCAAACTTCTAACAAACCATTAGCTCAACATCTCCTTTGGTGTGAAGGAGTTTGATATCTTCATCCTGAGCAGTCTTCAACCTGAGTAACAGAGATTTGTACTCAGCAGTGTTGTTGGTGTTGCTAAACTGCAACTCATGTGAAGAAGGAAGAATATCCCCTTGATGAGATATCAACACCATCCCAGCTCCAACATTAGTGGAAGAATCACTGCCATCAAAATTCCAAGATCCAAGCATCATCATAAGTTGATCTTCTATCAAATTTCTCTTCATTGGAGATGGAAGATCCTTCTTCATTTGTACTACACCCTACCAATTCTTTTGATGCCTTGTTTAGATCAAATCCTAGATTGCCAGCTATGAGAATTTCATTAGCTGAGACATGAGCATCCTCTATAGTCAAGAAGTAATTACCCCTGCCTAAAGACTCAAATAGAATTTGAGCTGTAGGGGCTGATGTTTGGGTGACCACAATTTTTGCCTCAGATAGGTCCACACTTAGTTCTCCACCAATGTTTAATTGCTCAGGATTGGCTTGCAGGAATTCAAATTCAGTCATTTGAATTTTGGATTTCTTGACATGATCAATTATATCAGATGACTAAAATGGACTAGGAAGAGAGGATGGGAGTTCATCTTTTTGGTTTTTGAGAGGGGGAGGACTGATTTGCGAAGTTGAAGTAGAAGGTGCAGAGATGTTTGGGGTACTTACTTTTTTGGCAACCATCGGGTCCTTTGACTGGAAAGGTAGAGAACTTCCTCATTTGGCAATTGAGATTATAGGCTAAGCTCACTCCTCTATTCTTTATTTATCAGCTTGTTGGGCTGACTGATTCTTGGATTGGGTGAATACTGCATGTGATCCCTCAACTGCTTCACCTTTACTTTTGGGTTCATCCTGGTAATTCAGGAAACCAATGTGGGAGTCTCCAGATGATTGTTCTTGATCCTCCATGAAGAGACTAGTGTCATTTTCTTGATCAAACTCAAGTTGGAAAAAGAAATCATGTTCTATTTCCAAATATCCAACTGCTAAGTTGGTTGTAGGTGCTTCAAGGGCAAGGTTCCTCTGTGGGGGAGGAAGATGATTTGGTTGCCCTTGACTTCTGATAGCATTGCCTTGATATGGCTGATTGGGGAATGTCCTCCTTGGTACATCTATGTATGAAGGAGCAGAAGACATACCTTGTGTCATTTGCCTTTTCAAGGCTAGTAATTCATTTGCCATCTTTTGTACCATTTGATCAATGGTGGATATGTGTGAGTATTCAGAAGATGAAGAGGGTTTACCTCTGTTAGGATCTCTCCTTATCTTTCCTGCCAAGATAAGGTCATCTTCAACCTCAGTAGCCAAGTCCTGAGTAGCAACAAGGTCTATGTGGCCAGCACACCTCAACAAAAAACTCACTTCAGGTAGCTATGAGTTGATAAAGAAGCATTTGAGGTTTTCAGGTGTTGGCTGAGCAATACTAAGAATCATGTTTCTTAGCTTGTCAAACTTGGCAATGAAATCCATCATAGGCTCATGAGGCTCTTTCTTCATCTGGGTGAGTTGGGCCAGCAAGGCATGGGCATCCTTTGTGGGCTTTAACCTTGCTTTGAACTTGGCTTTTAGGGTATTCCAGTCTGTCACTGATTTAGCCTGGAGATGGTAGAACCACTCTATAGCAACACCTTATAGGGTCTCCACAAAAAGCCTGACTGCCACATCTTCAAATTCCACCCCTATCACACCACAGACTATGCTGAAGGCTGCAATGTGTTCATTAGGGTGAACTCTCCCATCTCCAAAGAATTTGGGGAAGTTCTTTCTTGAGCTGTGTAGAAGTTCATGCAGAGGTGGAGTCAAGTTGATTGGGCCAAAAGAGTTACTCCAGGGGCCTCAAACTGCCATGATTTAATTAGGAAAAATAGGGATAATAAATATGGGTGGAGTGGCCAAATTTTAAAACAAAAATGGAAAAGAACTAGCCTTGCTTCAGCTTGAGGCTTCAAACTGCGCACTCTTTTCCAACAGATCTTATTTTGCAGACCAGATAAAATAATGGAGATGGAGGAAAATGGTAAGGCTATAATGATAATGGGTAAGACATAGAATGAAGTTGCCAGAGTCTGTATAATGGATAAAGGAAGAAACTACTTCAATTTGAAACTTGAGGCTTTAGACTGCACGTTCATCCCTAGCAGAGTCACCAAAAAGACTGTTGGGTGAATATTTTGTCAACCAGCTAACTGGTGAGTAAAATAGGTCTCTTTAACCACAACATAGGGAGATTGGTTGCCCATATGTGCAGGTTTACTACATCAATAGGGGACAAATCTCTCCTCTCATCAAGGGGAGGTTCCTTATGAATACGTAGGAGCTATATACTATAAATATGTAGAAAATAACACTCAGGGGTAGAATAAACCATCCACCTCTCTTTTTTTAGAGATGATGCTCACAGACAAAGGAGATATCTTGGGTGATTGGTGAAGGTACTTCTCTTCTTTCACAAGTAACATTCAACCAAGAGCTAGATCCCTTCTTGGATAGTATAAATCTTGGTGAAATGGTAGAAGGCACTTCTCTTCTTTTAGAAGTGCTTGTTCTTGCAAACAACAAGAATCTTTTTGGTAACAAGTGACTGGTAACAGAGAACAGAGTGACTAGCAATTTAAGATGTAGCACAAAGTCTCCACCTTGACTACCCAAGAGTGAGGTACGAAGAACAATGGGGGCACAAAGTCATTCTAAGGTCCTTTACACAGAAATAGAAAGAAAACACACTAAAGGCAATTATGGGGGCACAAAGTCTCTCCATAGTTGGCTGCAGGACACCTTCCTAATTACTTCCACTAGTTCTGCTTGCCAAAGTAAATAAACAAGAACACATTCAGAAGACAGACATAAGAACAATCTCCTAAAATGATATAAGATATGATAGCACAAAGTTTGCAAACAACTTGCTTTCTCATTCAGATAAAATGAAATGAAATACAATTTGAGCTCAAAGTCTCAATATTCACCTTTCAATTGGGTAGAGATTCACTTCTCTATTGGGAAGATCTCCCTTAGAATGATACAGGAGATTATAATATATAGCAGCTAAGAAAGACTTGGCACTTTGTTCCATAGAATGGCCCATGCTATGCATTCAATGCCTTGAATGCATTTCCAAGTTTGTCAAAGGACTGCATTGAAAATAGGGTGGCTATTTTAACTATGGCATGTCATTTTGTCCCATATGTTTTCTCTTGAGCCTAGATCATCTGGTCTGTCCCCTCTAACATTTGTGTAACTGTCCATTTTGTCTTTACTCCAAAGGAGACCAACAGGCTGTAGCTTCAATGTTTGCAAGCTCAAAAATCTACTTTTTAGACTATTTCAGCTACCAGAATAACTTTTACACAGATATTTTTGGTCTTCTCTTTTTACTTTTGTCCTTTCCAGCTTTGTCTCTTCTTGGAATTTAAGCTTCTGGGCTATTTTTTCCCCTTTCTAGTTTTGTCTTTTCCTAGAATCTAAGCCCTCGGGGCTATATTCTTCACTTTGCTAGCTCTTTCGGCTCCTTCTTTAGCTGGTCATTGAGTTTGCTTTTAGGTTCTGTGCCACATTTGAAACTTAGCAGATATTTCATTACCTTAAATTTGACATCTACGGGGACGTCATTGGTTGACTATTTCAATAGTTTGGGCAGCCTTCTCAGCGCCTTGGTTCAATCGCTTTCTTGATTCAATCACTTTATTGGTTCAATCGCCTTATTGGTTCAATTGGAAGGGCACTTGGTCTTTTCACTTTGGGGCACTCCCTTGAACTTATCGATTGAACAAACTGATTGAACCAACTTTGGTTCAATGGTTCAATCAGTTCAATCCCTTTATTTGGCTAAGTCCTTTGGCTGCTTAAACCAACTACGTGTTGAACCTTTGAACCATTGAACCCATCAAACTTTTAAACCAAAATGGTTCAATTGTTCAAGCCTTCTTCTCTTTGATAAGTGTTTTGAAGCTGTTGAACCTTGAAGCGGTTGAAACTTTGAACCTTGACAAATGCACTTAACTCTTGCTGATGACGTTGAACCTTTGAACCCATTGAACCCTTGAACCTTTTTGGTTCAAGGTTCAATGATTCAATGGTTCAATATTTGCTTAGAAGCTTTTCGATGGACATTTTTTTTGAACCTTGTCGTTGAACCAACTTTGAAATCGCCTAAGTGTTGAGAGCTTGCTTCTTTCCTGCAGAGTCCATATAAATCAACCTGAGAAGCCTATAGAACTTGGCCTGCAGAGTCCATAGATTTTCTTCCTACAGAGTTTGTAGTTTCAAAAATGTAGAGTCTATAGATTCAAGCCTGTAGAGTACATAGAAATGACCCTGCGGAGTCCATAGTTTTAAGCCTGCAGAGTCCGTAGATTTCTGAAAAGCTTGAAGAATGGAGAATTAGAATGCACATAACAATTTTTGAAAAGGGAAGAGACAATTTTGGTCTTGCAGGACCAAAATAGTTCATATGTTGTCCCAAAAATGAGTGATATTTTTTGGGGACAACAAACATAAAAAATAAAGAAGTGCAATTTCACTATTTAATATTGATTTCGTAGTGAGAAATATGATTTCACAACTCAAAAAGACAATTTTGAAACCTATGATAATGATTTCACAACTTCTAAATAATTTTATATTTAACCATAAAACAAAGGAAGAAATATGGTTCCTGTGGGGTAAATTCACAATTTGCCTTGATAAATTCACAACTTAAGAACCTGAATTTGTAGTTTAGTAGAGCCAATTTCAAATAAAGATGTTGTTGTGATTCTTTAGAATGACTTTGTAGTTTCACTTGATGATTTCATTGTTCTTCTTGCTGAATTCGTAGTTTTGCAGGAACAAATTCATAGTTCTATAGTTAAAGGCTAAACACAAAAAAGTTAGATAAAATGCAAGAAAACAAGGTATAAAATGAATGATTCTTGGATCCAATGAGGTCCAAATATGTTCTCATTATGCATGTGGGGTGCGCAATCCCACCAAGTGGGCCATTATGTAAGATAGGAATCCCAAATGGGAGTTAGCCAAGTTTTAGTATGATAAACATCAATAAAAACACATAAATAAATCTAACACATCAAACCTAGATACTCAAGGAGCAAGAGAACAATTCAAGTAACAAATAAAAGAATAGAAAAAAAGTATTATTCACCTTCCTTATGAGCAAGAGTTGCATGTTGGCCTTGAAAGAATGTGCTTAATTATGTGCTCAAAAAGTCTTTAACAATGGTGCTCCTTGCATCATTTCTCCTTGTCACTTTGGATTTGTTTGGCTTGGATTTGGAAAGATGAATCAATATATCAATAATTTTTCATTATAACATTACACAATAAATCTTTCTCTCTCAACAATTTAACATTATAACTTTGGCTTGAGAGGTTTTTAAAATAATGCCCTTGACACTTCTTTTTATAGATTCTCCAACTAACTCTAACTCAAGTGCAGTTAGGTTAGATTTAACTATGATTAGGTTTAGTTTAAGCTTGGTTAAGTTAAGGATGGGACAAGTGATTAATATTTGGGATAGAGATCCCATTTATTAAGAATGACTCTCCAATTCTAAATTTAAGGCTTTAAAGGAGATATTTCCAATTCCTTGACGTTGAGGATGATGACATCATCATGACCTCAATTTTATTGAAATTTCCTTTTTACAAAATTAATTTTCACTAATTGGACATGGAAATTTCACTTAATCATTTAATTGGATTTGCTTAGTTAATTAATTTTGCTTAACATTTTTTCATTTTAGGAATTGTTTAAGTGTCCCACTTAGTGAGTCTAAAGGTCAATCTATCAATTTACTAGGTCACAATTTGACTGAAGATGAATATGTGAGAGGTTAATGTTGCATACAAGATAATAACCCAAATAGGAATGCCTCAATATGATTTTGTAATCTAATATTCTATGTATGAGAAAAATTGGGACATTCAGTGATTCCTAGGCTTTATTTGCACTATTTGATAGAAATCAATTTGAAGTTCGATTAAAACATGCTTGTGGCTGAAACGGGGTGTCTTTAAAAATAAATGTTTTCTAGGATATATTTGGCATGATACCATGTAGAAATTTCTAAATTATAATAAGTAAATGGTGGGATAATGACATAGCCTTACCTTTTTACAATTACATAGCCACCATTTGTAGTAATTTTAACAATAAATGAGGCATATTGACATGATGATTATTCCTCAAATGATTAAGTTGTTTGGAATGAAGAGTAAATAGGAGTAGATTTATACCTTCACAGGTGATATATCTCATGATAAATGTGACCACTTCATTCTTGAGTGGTGGAAATTAAATTATATATACACCCTTGGGAGTAACTATCAAAATGCCCTTGCTTGTAAAAATTGGTTTTTGGCTTCTAAAGCATTAGGCCTATCTTAGGGAAATTTTTCTATAGTGGTCGAAAAAATGTGGTTTGAATAGAAGAGACATGACTTGGAGGGATGAGCAAGGATAAGTCACATTCCATGGATGATATTCTAGGTGATAGGACCCATAACACCTAGGAATGATATGAATATTCACAAAGAAGGGAAATTATTGCATAAATCATTGTTAAAGAAAAAATAAATGATTGACTAGACAAAAAGTAAGATAACCTAAATTCATATTAATTTATCAATCATAACTAAATCAATAGAATATTTTAAAAGCATAATTGATTGAATGGTAGCATGTAATCCTTTAGGCAGTGTAACCAAATGATGAATTCAACAATTAGACATCCTTAATGATGAACACTCATGTAGGAGATAAGGGATGACAAATGAAATTAGCTTTTTATAATATCATAAATTGCTTAGTGATTTCCATGGTGAAATTATGATAGTACCCTTGTAATTTTTGTGGGATTGTTCAACTTCTAAAGAAGAAAGCATTGAATGATCGAGACCAATGTAATCAAAGAGAACAATCTCATAAAATGCATTAGCCAATCCATAGAGTGGCCATGAAAATAATGTAGTTATTGCATGATTATCATACCATACAAAAGGTAAGTATATTTATTTGGTGTGAAAATCATGGAAAAGGGATATGTAACATCTAGATTTAGTGGTTGTTGAGTGAATAACGAGGAAACATGTAACCACTATATAAAACCACAATAACAATCATGAATATGTAGTCACTAGAAATAGAGATGTAACAACATGTAGCCACTATGTGGAAAGCACAATGAAAAAAAGAGTCTAAAGCATCTATGTAGAATAAAACTATCTATCACCAATGTAGGTTAAGGTTTGTAGCATCTTAAAATATAAAACATAAATTTGTAGCCAAAAAAAGTGTGAATTTATAGCATCTAGAGTGGTACCCTTGAGTTTATATCTTGTTTGAAACATGAATCCATAGCCACAACAGGCTAGGATCCATAGCTAATGCAAATATATAATAGGCAAAAGGAGTCTATACCCACTGGGATAGAATCCATAGCAACTATAGGAAATATGTAGCCATCAGGGAATAATCTACAACAACTTGGTGATTCCACGATGCAAAGCTACATGATAAAAAACTTATTGCTTTATCATTGTTTTTTATGCTTGATCAACCATCATATTGTTTTTTCAATCAAGGTATATTTATTCAACACCTAGTCAATTGGTTTTTTGTGCCAACACTACCAATAATGCCCAACAATGTTCATTGTTGATTTCTATGTGTGTGTATGAGTTGGTGGGGGAGATGATCACACATATGAAAAGTTAGGAAAATGTTGTACTATAGCCTTCACAATCTATATCAGCTTGGGACTTGAGTGCACAAATGAATTCCTTCTTTATCATGGGTTTCATGTATATTTTGATGCATTGTTTATTGATTATAAAAGAAAACCTTACAAAATCAAAAGTACATAGCTTCACTACTCCATAGTTGGCCACTTATTTGACCTCATAGGGACTATTCCATTGATTCTAAAGTTTAACTTTGTGATCAATATACATTTAATTATAGTATAAGGCCCAATCTCTCAGTTGAAATCTCCTTATTTTGATGATTTGATCATGCCATAGGATTATTTATTATTGTGTATATGGGTAGTGTTAATTGCGGTGTTGGAAAGTTACACAATGATATCTTTTTCAGTTTTTGGACTCCTATCTATCTTACTTGTGAAGGGTAGGGCCACTCTCAATGTATGAGAGGTGTACGAGGGATCTAAAAGGCTTTGTGGTTGGAGGAATAACCCTTTATGATACTCTCCCTCTCTATATTGACATGGTCTACTGTTGGTTTATGATAAATCCACTACTTACTTGGTAAAAGAAACAAATGTTGAACAATTTGATTATTGTAATTATTGATGTAATTTGTTGATATATGTTTATCAAAATTATAAATGATTAAGGACATTAAAAATGGAATTCAGTCCTAGATCTATAGTGGTTGCACTTAAATCAAATTCTATATGTATGATTCATATCATTGAAAAGATAATTGAATATTCAAGTTAAACAAAAAGTATATAAAGGATTGGAATTTGTTATTGAAAAATATAGTTAAATGTCATAACCACTGTGATAGTGGATGATTATAGGTGATAAGAGAGATTATTTAATTAAGTCTTTATCTTAACTATTTATGCTCGAGGTGTTGGCCTTTTGAAGTGAATTACTATAGACACCAAAAATATACACATCATGATTTTTAATGTTGAAATTCCCTTAGACTACCTTAGGACCCCCTTGGGACTAATTTGACCTTTTGATTGTAAACCAAGCCGAATCATAGTCAGTTTGACCAAATGAATTAACCTACCCCTTTAGCCACTCTTTGCCTTGGCCCTTGACCGTCGATGGTCAGGATGACTGCTGATGGTCACCTTGACCATTGACGGTCAAGGTGCACCTCCTTAACCAATAACATGCAAACCATCCACCTTATTTTTCTAAAAATAGCTCATATAAATCCATGTGTGAGCTATTGCATACATGAGTTAAAATTAGAATACCTAGTTAACATCTTATTGCACCTCTCCTTCTTTGCATATAAGAAGAGAGGAACATGGAGGTGAAATCTATCTGTAATTGTTATCAAGAGCTTGTGCATCTAGAGTTCCCTTTTTAAAGTCAATTGTCATTAGTAATCCAATGATCTAGCTATCACATCAGAGAGCCTACTTTTTTTCATTCCTCTATGAACAACCAAGCATCGTTAGTCTACTAGAATCATGTCAGACTCCATCAATGATTCAACCACCTCAAGCACCCACCCAATCAACCTTCTGCAAGATAAGTATTTATTTTCTAGTATTCAATTACTTTATTTGCCTTTTGTACTCAACCAAACACTAACCCATCTCTTGGAATCCAAATTTATGATCATGTCAGTCTGACTATCTACCAATCTAAACCTACACATAGTAACCATCGATGGTTTCCCCAACTATTGATGGTTTATCTAACTATTGACAGTCACCTTGACTATCGATAGTTACCTTAACCATCAATGATCACCTCAACTACTGATGGTCATTGTGGTAGGAAATTCTAGTAAACTATTTCCACCTACCTAACCTCACCAAATATAATTCTCTATGTCCCTACCTATTCATAGACCCTTTCCTAATTTTTTGAAATAGACCTGAGCCATTTAACACTCGTATTGACTTGCTTATTACTATATTAGTCATTTCTAGTCTATTTTTTTAGCAAGCATTTCTTGTGTTCAATTTTAGTACCTTTTCATTATTGATGCAAGTACTTTCTATTCTATTTTATAAACTTAATTGTTTAAAATGTGTAGATTGATAGCCCTTGAGGAAGTTCTTATTTCTAGGATGTTGCTAGCACTAGGCAATCCACTCAGCTATCTATCTAACCAACCATTTGATTTAGTATTGTCTTATTTATAGGTCATCTTCCCAAGCCAAAAAAGAGTTCTTCACAATCATCTAATTCAATATGCACACAACCAAATAGGTTTTTCACCCATACCTGTATTTAGTTTATTCTTATTCCCTTTTTAAAATATAATTTGAAATTCATTGAAACATTATGGCACACTCGATGGGACCTTGAGTCTCTATTCAGGTTTTGTTTTTTTGTTTGTTTGCATCTATATGCTCTTCTCTTTATTATGTGCTCATAAATGACATCAAAGTTTATTTTTGGCTTAAAATTAAGTGCATATATCGATTGATTACAAGTTTAGCTCACATAGTCTAAACTAAAGCAAAGTAATTCTATGGTAGCATCACTTTTTGTTGCACACACTAAACCAAACCACCTATATCAATCAAATATCAAACAAACATGAGACAAGGCTCAACCAGGATTTCATAACCTAGTAGTCACCTTACCCTTTCTTGACAATCCTACTTGGAGGTAATTACTAAGGGGAAAACCAACTTAGCTCTTTGGTTGAATATAAAATTTGGAAATTAGTATATATTAGCTAAGCACTAGACACACTTATCACTATGATGTGTGAAGTGAGGGGCTAGGCCCCAATACCAAACCATGTATTGATTATAAATATAGATTCTTTTTGAGAGCCTAAACACAACTTGAAAACAACCATAGACTTATTTTCTAGTACCCGCTTTACAAACCAATTTTAGTCATTCAATTTCTTAAGACATAAGCCAAAAGAAAGATTAAAAGGAACTTTAGGACTTAACATGCTTCCTAGAGTGTGATTTGTTTTCTTTGATCATTTCTCGTCTTCTCTCTATTTGAGTGGTGATATTGTTTTTTCATTATCTCTCCCTTACCTTGGATGGTTCTAACTCACCAATAGCAAAATAACCTAGTAGAACAAAACCCGTCATCAAATCAATTGGCCTCTTCTACCTCCTCATCTATGAAATACATCTCTAAACCAAAAAACTCTCCTCACCCTTTAGAAAGTCATCCTTTCCCTTAAGAGGTTCCCCAAGGAGATGTAGACTTTTCCACCTTCTTGCATACTAACCCAGTGACCCTTCAGCATTAGCTTAACACCATGACTCATCGTACCTCTACTTCAGTTCTGCCTATGAACCCACCTTATGGCATGCCTTCCCACCTCATGGGAAACACTTTTATTATCAAAATCACCACCCAACCATTGACTACCCAAGCTTCCTCATCCACCAATAATCCCTTTGATACTACTATGGAAAGCCAGCCTACCCAACCTACAAACACCTTATACCTTCTACCCCCACCAATAACTCCTCTACCTTAGGAACAAGCCAAATTCTATCCACCTACACTACCCTCACCATGGGAGTGTCTAACACCAACATTGCCAACCTTATTTCAACTACCTCCAATCTGCTAACTACTACATCACATCAAAATCTTGTGGTACCTATACCTTCTACCTTACCACCCATTACCACAAGGGTCACCACATTTAGTTTAACCAATAGCCTAAACATTAATCCTACCCAATAGGTGCCCATTACATCAAACCTAGGTTACATCCCTAACCCACAAGGGCATGTACCTCTACATACTACCCAACCACCCACGTCTACCTACCCTTACATATATTTCACCCAACCACTGGTCTTCACATACCAATATGTAGTAGTTACCTAACCTCCTACCAATCATCAGTACGTCACCTAACCATTGTAACAATATGTACCTTACAACCTTCAAGGTGCACAACTCCAAGCATACCTAATGAAGATGCTCATAGATAAGATGACTACCTTGGAGTCATCCATTTCTAGAGCTCATAACATCTTATCATATGATCAGATCTGTAATGAACCCATTCACCCATATGTACCTATCAGACCGTATCCTCCCTAGTGGGAACTTCCCAAGTTCATCAAGTTTTAGAGTAAGTAGTATCCCCAAAAACATCTTAGGGCATTTAGGCATGCATGTTATTTGATTGCCTATGATGATGCCCTCATTCATACCTTTCCCATGTCCCTATTTGGTCCAACATTAGATTGGTATAGTGTCATAATCAAACACTCTTTGTTTTCCTTTACCCATCTGGCCCAAACCTTCTTGGATCACTTTTTGATAAATATCTCCAAGAAGGCTTCCATCACTAACCTCTACTCTATCCTACATTTTTATGATGAATCCATTATTGATTTTGTAACTCACTAGAGGAACCTAATCAATCAGCTTTCCTTCTCCTTACCCCAATACAAAATGATAAAATTCCTTACTCAGACATTTGCCAAGCACATCTCTTATATATTGCATGTTCAAAGCTTATAAACCTTTTATGAGGCTTTTATCATGGTGCATAAATTAGAGAACATAACCATCGATGAAGGAAAGCTAAAACTGAAAAATAAGAACTCTACCTACAAAACCAATGAGGCTTGCTCCTCTAAATTGAGCAACCAAACCAACACCAGCACCAAAATCAAGGGAACCACAAATGCAGTTGTCCTTAAATCCACTTCTTTACCATCTATCAACCAACCAAGTTCCTCTAGCTCCTCAAAACCAAACATGAGAAACTAGAACTGGAACCCCCAAAAGCAATCTACTCCACTTGGAGAATATTATGCTTTAATCATAGAGAAGTTATTAAAGGATAACATTATACAGCTTCCTCCTATCAAACCACCTTAGTAATTTGATTTTTCTCATCCTGCACCTAGTTGGTACAATGAGAATGATTTGTGTGCCTTCCACTGAGTAGTTGGGCATGACGTTAGTAAGTGTAATACTTTCAAGAGCATTGTCCAATCTCTCATTGACAAGGGGGATCTTGAGTTGGATAACCCCAACGCACCTCAAAACCAAGCCATTTACATATTTAGGCAACCTTTCCCTAATCATGTACCTATAAAAAATGAGAGCAATAAAGTTGAGTGTGGAGACACCTAAATCTGGCCACCAATGACCTCCAATCATGGTTTTGGCCAAGTTCCACTTAAAATGTACAATTTGGCCTAAAAAAACTAAAACCCACTAAATGATTTAAAAAAACATATTCAAGTGCTGATTTTGGCTAGGATATCCCTAAATGGGGTAATGCAATTTATGGGCCAGCTAGCTTTGATGAGGTCATTCCAAGTCAAAATGCCAATTTTGCACCTAGGTGTTTTGGTTTGCTCTTTCTTATTAAATATTTTGCAAAAGATAAATGAATTTACTATTTGTTATTAGTAACATCCTAAATGAGAATATGGTTCCAATGCATCTGACATCGCCTTTTAATTCCAATTCATTTGAATTTTGGACCAATAACAAGGCATTCTAATCAATTTGAGTAATTTGTGCATAAAGTGCTTAAACATGATTAAGAGATAAATAACACAAATCAAGGCCTAATTAAGAATTCCATGGAAACTTATTTTTAGAAATGACTATTGAATATCTGCATCATCAAGTGACCTCATTTCTTGGGAAGACATCCCTAGGCCATAAATGCCATAAATATCAGGATTCATGACTCCCATGCCTCGTCAATGCCTTCCATGATGCCCTCCATGCCTCTTAATTTCCCCTTCTTCCAATGTCATGATGGGGATAATTAAAAACTTAATTCCAAACATTGAATTAATCCTCAACCACACATCTCAATGTTAGGATGGACGGTTCAGGTTGATTTTAGACATTTGCCAAAATCTATAAATAGGAGGCCTTACCACATCATTTCTAAGTCTTGAGAATGCAAAGTTATAATGCACAAATGGTTCCAAAAGCTTCAAGAAATTAGTGTTACCGTGCCAAATTGATTCCAAGCCAAGCCATAAGCTAAAGGTGCCAAAGAAAGATGGAGGTGGCCAACCTTCCATTACCAAGGACTTCATGAGCATAAACCCTGCAAGCCACTACTACAAAAGTATTCAGAGCATCCAAGGAAGGTGAATGAATTTTTGTGTTTTATTCCTTAACTTTTTAGTTGTGTCTGTCATTTATTTTTTGTTAACTAAGCTTTCCCTAGTGTCTAGGCCTAGAGATGTTATGCTAGTTAGTGTGTCCCTTTCATTTTGTTTTCATTTTGGAACTAACACCATACTAACCATCCTCTCTTGAATCAATTTCTTAGATCACATAATGACACACTCAGTGGGAATAGATGCATCTCACACCTAAATAAGATCATTTTGTAACTCTAAAATATTCATTTGGACCTTTAAAACTCTTGCAAATTGATTTTCTAACTTTATTCTGCCATTTTTGTTTGCCACAGTTTTACATAGTAACCGACGTCGATAAGTAAGACCGACATCAGTTACATAGCTTAATCGATGTCGATTAGCAAAACCAACATTGGTTAGATTCTTGTCGTGATGATCACATTGGTATAACTAATGCCAGTTAGATAACTAACATTGATTAGTCAAAGTAACCATCGTTGGTTATATATAACCGATGTTGGTCATTGTATTTTCCTTAAACATAGAACCAAGAACTATTTTTACAAAGTTCATTGTTTCAAGACAAAAAGAGTTTGAAAGCTAAAGGACATACTAACATTTTTGCTACAGGACAAAGCTTGACATTTGCTAAAAACATGTTTTAGATCATTTTTGCATGCTTAAAAATCAATTAAGAACCTTATTTTGGTGTTTAATAAAGAATTTTTTAGATGCCTATGGTGAATGTTTTCAAATTTTGCAACTAAGACCAAAGGGTCAAATGAACACCACCAAATATTTCATTTGGGCTTCAGATTAAACACACTTGTCATTTCTTTTTTGCAATAGTTATTTAATTAAATTTTTGTTTGGAAAAAAGAAGAATGTTGCGTGTATGATCTTCCATATGTCCCCTTTAGGGAACCCTTGAAATCAAAAGCACCATTCCTATTGCAAGTAGCCTAGTCCAAGGCTTAGAAATAAATTCATCTAAATCACTCCTCAAAAACTCATCAAATTTTGGGTGACCTTGAAAATGACCCTAAAGTATTTCTACTTTCAAGCTTTCTTTATTTTTATGCAAACTTGGTTTATGAGGGGGACTTTATCACCTCCCACAAGTTATTTAGGGAAGCTTTGACTTGAGGTTTCATCTCCCATCATTGACTTCATTTGGATCCTTTAGAGTTGCACATGGGATGTAGTGTCACTTTGGACATCGCACTACATTGAGCGAATAATAAGATGTAGTGGTTGTAAAAAGGACTAGACCTTTTTGCAATAAGCCAAGTGATATGGACCCAAAATCTATGCTTTTATTTTGAATTATTTGGCATGAAAGTCATTGTGTAATTGATTCCCCTAGATCATTTAGAAACTTATTAGATCTAAGGTAAATCTGCACTTGTCACGAAAGTATTGTTGGTACAAGGTGCACCTCAAGGTCCATGTCGCAGTACTGTCATTTGAGATAAGGGGAGTGTAAAAACCCTACTATATAATGCACATTTATTTTTGGATAAACACTTAAAATACTCTCAAATTATGTATATTGATGGATTTTAATAATACCAAGCAACCTTGTCAATTTAAGATCTAAGAACGATTAATTAGGAGGTCTTGTCCTAGATTAATGTCTTGTTTAGAGTCAAAACTTGGTGTAAACAAACAATCCAAACCAAACACACAGTCCAAATTTTCCTTTGAATAAAGAGGCATTATGATGCCCATGTGAGATCATCAATTTACCTTGTTCAAAATTTTATCAAAATTTTGAGATTCATATCATCTGTTTTGGCATAGTTATGCTGCCCAATTGAGTCTAGACCTTTACCAAAGTTGTTTAAGTCCTTCAATTATAATCTAAATTCAAAATTTCACCTTTATAATTTGATAGGGTTGATGTGTTAAGTGGGTTTGCCATTTGTACTAAACTTGAGGGAACTTAGGTTTAATTTCCAATTTGGGTTGAAGGCTGTTTAAGACTCATAATCATGGTCATCACTTGATAGACTCAAGCCATTTTGTTTTAAACACTTGTACTTTGAGTCTATGCACCACAACATTTTGAGTCAAGAAAAGTAGTGTTATGCTATCAAAATTTAGGAAATTGACTTTGCCTTAGAGAGTTTTTGAAACAAATTTTTTTGTCACACCTTTTAGGTAGTGTAGCATCGTTACGCTACCCAAAACATTTTTAATATTGTTTCATAGATCCTCTCGCATAGAGTTTCAAATTTTTTCCTACATTTTAAGAATAATCTGAGTATACTTGTGTGATCCTTTGTCTAAATCATAGTTATACCATTCACATTTGTCTAGCTTATTTATCAATAGAACCAAGTTTTATACCATTATTTATGAGAAAATAAACTATCTCTAAAGTGCCTTTTGTTTCATACCTTATACCTAGTTGATCAAGATCATGTCCAAAAATCAAATGCCTAGTGTTTGTTAGAAGTGTTTCAAATCCATTAGATTAAAACTTTCATCTATTTTCAAAGTTTAGCTTTTGACATCATTTGGCCAAGAGTCCTACCACTTGCCTTGTTTGAGCCTAGCTTTTGATGTCACATTTAGCCAAAAGACCTAGCAACTTTTAAATTCCTAGATTAGACTTATTTGAAACACTTTGACCTTAGAGTTTGGCATTTTGATTTTTGGTCCATTTACTTGCCTATCTTTGTATGAACAATGAAATGTTAGATACTTTATTTTATCTTGATTCTTCACAAATCTTTGCATAAACCTTTTGATCCTTTTGACAAATCTAGACCAAGTTGAAGCATCATTTACTTTAGATTCTATCCTTTTTAGATTTTGTAGAAATCTTTGACGTTTTATCATAAAACATTGACTATGGATCCCAACATGTATTCCTACACTCATAGTGGACTCATGTACAACTAAGGGATTAGTAATGTGGTTACACAGGAAAAAATGGTGCAAGACCCCTATGCAGATAATATTGTTTATGAGATGGATTCTTATCTCTCATATAATACTCAATCAGGGGCACAAAGCCAAGATCCATTGGCTAACTATCTGGTTAACACACCATCTTATTTAGAACATGATCAAGAAAAAACCACACAATACATAGCTACAATACCCACAGTGGACGAGCCAATTATTCAATATTCATATTCTACTAATACAACTTCCACGTATGATCCATTTTTTGTTTGAGCGACATTTGTTAGAGATCAAAGATGAGATTTTGGTTAGAGCCATAGAGGTAGGGCCAAGTTTCCAACAATCTTCCCTCATGAAAATTTACCAAGTCTAGTAAGATTGCCCCATAATATCATTTACGATCAAGAAGCTTCTTCTAGTAATCCTATGGCTCTAGTCCAAACAATGTATTAAGACCCTAATATATCCATTCAAGGTAAAAGCATCATGGAAGATCACTTTAACCAAATGCAGATAACATATCAAACCTACCTGAATTTAACATGTGATTTCAATCAGATGAACATGGTGAGTAAGCCTCTTATTGACCTAGTACCTTTAACAAGAGTGTTGATAGGGTTTACTAGATAAGATAATCTAAGTTCTGACCCATTCATATAAACCATTTTGATAGATAAATTGATGCATATGCCCATTATTAAAAAAATGTCTTCAACCTCTACACTGAATAGTGAGCTAAATGTAGTAGACAATATGCAAACAAAATCCAATCCTGATCAAAGTGGTACTAATGCACAAATAACTAGCCAATGACATGTGCCTATAGTTAATACCATGAGTAAACAATCATACCAAGGAATAGGAGTTTCTACACCCAGCCTCAACCAACTGCTTCCTCAAGTGTACAACCTATAGGATTAGGTAATCAAACAATGGCTAATATCACGCCTCAATGATAGAATGTGATGAATCCTCCTCCTCCTCAACAAGTAGCAAGTAGTATTCTACAACTTGAGACATAATCTAGTGTATCAATGCAATAGAGGATGAATACATTGCCACCTCAATCAGGGGTAACTAATGTTCCACCTCGCCAGGTAATGACCAACATACCTCTTCAGTCACAAACTAATATGCCAATTTAAAACCAAGCAATGACTAGTTAACAATGCATAAATATTGGTCATTGATAGATGCTAAATCTGTAACCTATTTTCACTTCCTTATAGGGATTCATGTAACAAGGATGTCCCCATGTTTCTCAAGTACCTACTAGATAATTATTGGTTCAAAATATGCCACAAATTCAGAGACAGGGTCTTGGTCCACAAGTTCCAACTCCACAACAAGGTTTGATTAGTCAATAGAATGTCCCTTTTCAATAATAGCAGGCATAGTATAGTTATATCCCACCATCCCAACTATAAAATCCTTTGAGTCAAACCTTTATCACCAACCCAAACCAAAATATCATGCAACCAAATGTGCAATTTCATGTACATCATAATCCACGTATGCATATTCTTGGTCCATTCCCCAACCAAACCAATATACCTCAACAAGTATTTGCATCATACCCTGGTTAAAGTGTCCTACTTGTGACCTCCCAACCATTTACCCAAACCAATATTCTCCCTCAAACCAATGTCCCTTTCAGTTTCTTATCCCAAGAATTGTAATAGATAAAGGATGCACTTGTCACCATTTAGGCTGGAAAACAAACCAAAAAATTTAAATTGGATGACATGTGTTCCTATCCATTCAACATGGAGTATTTGCAGATATAATTTCCTCTAGGATACGAACCACCAAAATTTGACAAATACAAAGGGAAAGGTGACCCTAAGGCTCATTTGACCAAATTCTTTATCACATGTCAACCAGTGGCATATAATGACATATACTTTTTGCTATTGTTTCCAAGGAGCTTGGCTGGATAAGCCTTGGAGTGGCTTTTAAATTTTCTAAAGAATTTAGTAATAGATTTTGATGATCTTTTTGATAAATTTGTGCAACACTTTTCCTATAATCTCGAGAATGAGATTTCATTAGTAGACTTAATGCAAGCAAATTGAAAAGCTAGGGAGAGTTTTGTAAGTTATTTCTAGTGATGGAGAGCCCTTTCAATCCATTTCACCCATAGTTTACCAGATAAACAATTAGCCATTGTGTTTACTAAAAATTTACATAGTGAGATAGCTTATCATCTGAAACTATAATGTGCACATACATTCAAAGAGATCATTGATAAAGGTTTGTTGATCGAGTGGGTGCTCATCAATAAAGGAGTTATCAAGTTTAATTCAAATAATCAAAATCAAAGTACCAATCAGGGAAATGGCCAACATCAACATCCTATTCAAGTGCAATCATCACAACTGGCATAGGCCAATAACCAAGAAATATTGAATCAATTCAACCGTAATAAAAATGTTGTGAGAAATGGAGTAACTAAATATTATCATGTCCAAATGGTGAAAACATCATCTGCACCACCTTTTCAGCTTACTCTTACCCAAAAACCTCTCCAACCAATGCCACAAGCACAACAACCAATACCTGCACAACAAATACAATAGCTTTTACCATTGCAAACCCCTCCTCCTAAGAAATCGTACCTACACATCATGTCTTTAGTGACCTAGGAGAACCTATTTAATCTATATGTCATAAGCTTGCTACCACTAATCTAATTATTTGGCCTATACCAAAGCATTATCTACAAGGCATTCATTATCCTAATTGGTATCGTGAAATGAATTATGTGACTATCATCAATTCAACAGGCATAATCTACAAAGATGTGTCAAAATCAAGCATTTAATTGAGAATATGTTGGAGAATGGGGAAATAACATTGGATAATGGTGCTTCCAATTCTAATTAAACTCTCAAGATTTATTAAAACCCCTTTCCATGACATAACAATTAGTAGTAGTAAAATAATTAGCAACAACAATAACGGCTAGTGTAGCAGTAAAATCATTAATATCAAAATCAAAGGCTAAACTAGCAGAATCAACAAAATCAATAGCAAAACCCAAAACAATAGAATAATGGACAAAACCAAGGTCAAAACGGTAACAACCAACAAACCTACCATGTAGTTGCACATGACTACAACAGGGTTGTAGGTCATATTGCAAGGGGTAGCGTTAATACCATCTCCATTAATCTTAGACCAAACACTAATCAACCTAGACCATTGCTAAACAATAATATTTAGCCAAATTACATGTATAATCCTTATTTGACCTAGGAGTGCATATAGGCAAACTAACAAACTAGGAGTTCCCCTTTTGGACCTTATATCAATGACTCATTCTTGCCACATAACCACATGCAAGTGCACTGGCAATCGAGACTTGTCTTGTCTAGTCCCACACCATTTCCAACATCGGTTAGCAATAATAGTCCATTATTTAATCTTGATTATGTAATCACAACTCGAAGGTTAAAGATTACTATCCCAGGCCCACAACCAGCTGCCACTTTCCTATCATCCAACCAACTATTCAGCCTCAAAATAAACCATTTATTACTGATAAAGATAAGAAGTTTGATATTATGAAACAATTGCAGAAGATACTAGCACAAATTTCTATTTTAGATTTTCTATGAGCATCAATAATCCACAAGAACATCTTGAATGAGTTTTTGACCCAATCCACTATTTCTAGTGACATATCCCCTAGTAAATTTCAAGCTTTGGTTGGACACCTAGCTCTAGACCAACAAGTCACATTCAACCAAAGCAATATGTCTTCCCTTAGCCCACTTCATAATAATCCATTATACATAGAAGTTTATATAAAGTGACATAAAGTGAAATGTGTCCTTATAGATAATGGATCAGGCCTCAACATAGTGTCTCTAAAGCTCATCAAACTTCTTGGGTACACAATCATAGATCTTCAGCCAAAAACAATAACCATTAAAGCCTATGATAATCAGGAAAGAGAATCACAAGGCACCATTAGTTTGCCAATTATTATTGGGCCTTTGACCCATGATACACTTTGCCATGTGATTGATCTTGAGTTATCAAACAATATACTTCTAGGTAGGCCTTGGTTACATGAGATTCATGTAGTCCTGTCAACGTTGCACCAATGTATCAAGTTTTTCCACTCAGGGATAGAAGTGAATATTCCAAGAGATTTACACCCATATGAACACTGCAAGCATCTTGAAGCTAAATTTCAAAGCTATAATTATTAGTACAACATGAATCCAAGTTTCAAGAAGGATAAAAGAAAGGCTATACTTATTGATCCTTCACTAGATAATTGCATAGATCCTAATACCTCAGATTCCCTTTCCTACATGCCACCTCCTAAAGATTCTAATCATTTCACCATTTTAGATAATAGACTGGGAGAATATGTGACCCATGATACATTTCATATTTTTAATCTTTCTCAGAATCTGAAAACCTTTTGGTGACCTAAAGTCACCCCACATATGCATTGGCAACAAAAGAACAAAGAAAAATGACCTCTCACATTTGTACAAGCATCTGGCCTAGAACCTGACCCTCTTGAAGGGGATGAATCATGGTTATACAATGACAACCAAGCTGATTTTTGTAAAAATGCAAAGTACCCTATTCCCAATAGGATCATGGAACATCACAATTATGAAGAGGCCTCGAAATGAATCAACAAGGAACCATTGAGCCACTTTCCATGACTAAGTATGAACGACCTTATGGACTTAGATTTAAACCACCTGGGGGTGACCCCACATATCTTATTCAAACTCCATCACCAATGACCAGTAATGATGATATGGACATCAAAGTAGAGTTTGATCATAGCCTCACCTTTGATAACCTAGCTAAAACCAACTTGTTTGATAAAAATGCCATTTATACCCTTACCCTAGCCATTCATCACAATCCATTACAATTATATTATACCCAACTAATAAATTGAGACCAACAAGAATCTAGTCTGTCGATTGATGCATTCTAGAATGATGAGGCATTCTATGATTTCTTAGGCATTAGAGACAACATTCTATTGGGAGATCACAAATCAAGATTCTTAATCACATTAAATCCTACCACCTATTTTGGAGAGCAAGTGAACACCCGTAGCCAAAAAGAAATAAGTAAAACATTGATGTCCCAAAGTGAAAACCACTTTGAGGCATTTTATGACTAGGAAAAAAGTAAAGATAAAGGCCAGTCTAGTGGTGAAAACCTGTTACAAGCACCATTAGATGGGGGTGTTCATTCTTCTTCAAATTTAGACCAGGAGACCACCAATGATGAACTTACCTGTGGAACTGAGTTTAGCTTTGAGCATAAATTATTTGATCAAATTCTTCAAGACTTTCTAAATATTTTTTTCACATGGCTAGATCTCCCATTAGGGGACTCAAATTCATCATGCCTAGGAGAAGTTGAAGAGTAACTCCTCATGGAGGACCCTAACATCATTCAACAGTTCAAGTCGTTGCCTACTATCCTAGAAGATGGTTCAACCCTTCTAGTCAAAGATACAATAGAGGTAAATATTGGGACTCCATCAAACCTGAAATGGATAAAATTAGGCACGTCCCTCATTAAGGAGGAACATGACATCTTTACTTCTCTATTGAGAGAATTTATAGATATCTTTGCATGGGCCTATTCTGACAAGCCAAGTTTAGACCCCACCTTGGTTTTGCACCACCTTGTGGTTAATCATGATGCCAAATCACTAAAACAAAATCTATGTTAGATGCATCCTTGTATTATTGTATTGGTAAAGAAAGAGTTGGAAAAACTCTTAGAATTAAGATGTATCTGATTCATTGACTACTTAGAATGGATCTATAATGTGATACATGTTAGTAAAAATCCTGAAGGGATCAAAATTTATACTAATTTTTAAGACATAAATAAATCTTGTCCTAAAGATGATTTTCCCTTGTCTAATATCAACATGATCATTAAATCCATGGTCAGTTATGAAATGATTTCACTCATGGATGGCTTTTCAAGATACAACTAGATTAGAATAACACCAAAATACCAACATAAAACAACATTCACCACTCTATGGGGAACATTTTGTTATCAAGTGATGCCATTTGGCCTTAACAATGCTAGAGATACATATCAAAGGGATATGCCTATCATATTCCATGATATTTTTGAAGACTATGTCGATGACATATTAGGAAAATCCATAACTAGGGTCGACCATCCAATAGTGCTACATAAGATATTTGAAATATTACGGGAGTACAAAGTCAAACTCAATCTAAAGAAATGTGTGTTCAGTGTCACTTCAGGCAAATTATTTGGATTCATCATATCTCGTAGAGGTATTGAAGTCAATATAACTAAAGTCTATGCTATAACCAAGATGCCAACACCAAGTAATTTAAAGCAGCTCTGTATTTTGTAGGGTAAGATCCAATCAATTCGATGCTTCATCTCTCAGTTAGTAGACAAGTGCCATCCATTCACACACCTTTTGAATAAGGGAGTTGCATTTCACTGGGATGATCACTTCCGAACAACTTTTCAACAACTCAAAGACTATCTTGTTAATCCACCTATTTTATTACCTCCTATGTCAAGAATGCCATTCTTGTTATACCTATCAGCTACTGACCATGCCCTAGGGGCACTCTTAGCTTAACATGATGACAATGGAAAAGAGCATGTTGTATACTACCTAAGCCGTACATTGGTTACATATGAGCATAACTATGCACATATTAAAAAAGCTTGTTGGGCCATGTTTTCATAGGTCAAAAATTACACCATTACATGTTGAATAATAAGACCATGATCATTTCAAAAGTAGATCCGCTCAAGTATCTATTATCTAAAATAGCTTTGCAAGGTAGAATGGCTAAATGGATCATGCTTCTTAGTGAGTTTGACATAGAGTATGTCAATCAGAAGGTAATCGAAGGATAAGTTCTTGCAGATCACCTTGTTGAAGCACCTCTCATAGACACACAACCACTCATGTTTCAATTTCCTAATGATCCATCATGATCATAATTGACACACCCCTTACAAAGTAGCCTTGGAAGTTGTATTTTGATGGTTCATTTACTGCATATGGATTGGGGTAAGCTTGTTGTTTATTACACCACAGGGGTATCTAATCCCTAAATCATTCAAAATTAGATTTCCTTGTACAAGCAACATGATCGAGTATGAAGCACTTGTTGCAAGACTTTGACAAGTAGTGCATTAGAATATATCTCATCTCCAAGTTTATGGTGATTCTTAGTTAATCATCAATTAGGTCATAAATCATTTTCAGACCAAAGATGATAAGTTAGTTCCATTTTAGGCCATGGTCGACACTCTTAAGCAACAACTTACCAAAATTTAGTTTGAATACATACCAAGGGATAGTAATAAAATGATAGATGTCATGGCTACTATTGGCTCTCTGATTTAACAATTAGATAAAGATAGAGAATATCAGTTCCTCATCAAGAATTTATCAGCACCAGCTCATGAACCTTCAACCTTTGCCATGATTTATGATATTGTTGGTCCTAATTCTATCTAGTACTCAGACCTTTACAACTACCTTCATGACCACATTATGCCACCTAACCTATCTCAAAAATAGACCAAAGCCTTTATTCATCATTCTAGTCATTATACTCTACTTGGATCTGCCCTTTACCATCACAGTTTTGATGGAACTTTGCTTTATTGTTTAACTTCAGTAGAGTCTACATTAGCGTTAAGAGAAGTTCATGAAGGAGTATGTGGAGTTCATTCTAGTGGGGTAGTCTTATCCAAAAATCTCTTGCATACTGGTTCTTTTTGGCCCACAATGGACACAGATGCCAATACATATGTAAAAAAGTGTAACAAATGTCAACGACATGCTAATCTGATTTATGTCCCAACAAAAACTCTAAAATTGATGTTGACACCATGGCTATTTTATTTATGGGGACTTGACCTCATTGGGAAGATCAACCCCACTTCATCTGACGACCATAAACATCTCCTTACCACTACCAAATATTTCACTAAATGGGTTGAAGCTATACCCCTGACTTACATGACTAGAAAGAAAATTTCTAAATTCATCTTCAACCATCTCATTTACCACTACGGTATCCTCTCTAACATTATATCTAATAATGGAGGATCATTCAAGAACAAAGATGTGTACTAGCTATGTATTGAATATAACATCACACAACATTTCTCTACAACATATTACCCTCAAGGTAATGGCCAAGCTGAGGCATCCAACAAAACCATTGCCAATATTCTTAAAAAGATTATCAATGATATTGGTCATGATTGTCACCTCTAGATATTCCCTGCTCTTTGGGAATACTATACCAATCATTATACCTCCACAAGAGCCAATGGTATAGAATCCATCCTTCTCATTGAGGTTGTATTACCTTCAATACACATCTATTTCAAGCATGTCTTAGATGATCATGACTATCGAGTAGATTGCCTATAAGAGCTAGACCTAATTGATGAGAAATGCATAGCTATGCTCAACAGTCTTCAAGCATATCAAAACTGACTCAAAGGCTACTATAATCAGCATGTTAAGTATAGAGCATTTGAACTTGGTGATCTTATTCTTAAAGAAAACCAAAATAATACCATGATTGAGAAGAAACATAAAGGGAAGTTCAAACCAAACTAGATAGGGCCTTTCATCATTACTACAGATTATGGATTGGGAGCATATGGGCTTGCCACACTAGACATAGATGAAATTATTGAGCCAATGAATATTATTCATCTCAAGATATACTATGCTTAAACGCTAAGGTATATTTTCTATAAGTACCATTTTAATTATGTCATTTTATCACTACTCTTCTTTGTACAAATACCATCCTTATCCATCCTCTTTGTCGTATCCACTTTCTACTTCCGACCTATCAACCTAGTGTGTTCTTAATCTTAGCCTATTTGAACTTGGTTTTTACCATTCATTATGCATTTTTAACATCAAGGTATCTGATCAATTTCATTAGTTGGTTTAAGTACTTCAAACAGAGATCATATTTTGAGATAGTGTGATAGAAGTTTTGGTAGTTGCATCTTTCGTTTGTTATTCCTTTCTTAACACTAGTCTTGATACTAATTATAACCACCTTTGGGCAAATCAGTACCATTTATCTATGCCATTATGTCCAAGTTATAACTACCTATGGGAAAACTAGGGGTAATATTAAGCCTTGACATACCAACTTGCCACTTCCTATGTCATCCTATGCCTGTTTACCAATGTGCTTATTTTATTTGAATTAACTAGTACACTAGTTGAATTCCTATACTAAAATGGTAAAACTATAGTGACTTGAGGTCCTCCTCTGGGAATATGTAGGTAGTGCTCAATACTTTTTGAGGTCATCTCAGTCACTTTTTCCCCATGCTATCGCTATCTTATGAGCAACCTAAGCCACACTCTCACCATCTTGTAAGCAACCTAAGCCACGCTCTCGCCATTTTATGAGTAACCTAAGCCATGCTCTCACCATTTTATAAGCAACCTAAATGTGAACGCTCTCATCATTTTGTGAGCTTGAACCATTTAGTGTCTCATCATTCTTGATTGAGTTGAGACACTCCAAAATAATTCTAAAAATATTTGAGAAATCGTTAGAAAAGAATAAAAAATTGACCACTTTGTTGCCTTAAGGATTCTGGAACCCTTACTAAATTACAAGAAAATCACTTGTCATTTAGTTTCCTCATCTTTTTTGGCCTTTTTCTCTCCCACACTTGTCATTTTGTAATACTATTCCTATTCTTTTATCACATCCATTCTATTTTTTTCCTCAGTTATCAGATTCTTCTCATTCCCTGGGAGAAATACATTTGGCCTGAAGTTTTTTATTGGATATTACATCCATGGAACTATGTAGGCAGCATCCACTTGTCTAGTGCATATGGAGACAACTCAGCCACCCCTTCCTTTTCTTCTATTCCCCCATTTTGTTTATTTGTTAAGTTGTCACCTATTTTCTAGTGGCAATGTTTGTAAGGTTTTTATTACATTGTTTGTTTGTTTATTTCTACTTATTTTATTTGTTTGTCTACCTGTTTGTTTGCTTTCAATACTATTGCCTTGATTCAACTTATTTGTGTTCATTAGGTGATTCCTTACCCACACTTACACTTGAATCCATCCTTATTCATATGTTTACATTGACATCATAGTTTCTATCATTGGTGCATTATTTTCTATTGAGTATTGGATTACGGGAGTCAGTCCTCATGCATATTTTGACCAAGTCCTCATGATGTTATATCATGATGCCTACTGACATGTGCTACAAAAAACCTCAACTTTAAGAAGTCTATTTAGCAATGATGACATCTCTTTGACACTGACATTCTGATTCACTCCTAAACATATCCCAAATAGAGTAATTAACCATGAAAGAATTTAACCTTTATTAGTTCAGACGATCATCTCCCGACTAGTAGGTTGTTCCAATTCATCATTACCCTCTATATTAAGTTATCATCATTCTTGGCCAATTTTATCATGTTTTCCATAATTGGGGTCCAATGATTATAACTGCCTATGGTCAAATCATTGCACACCATCGCACTTGCATTTCTCAATGATTATAATCACCTTTGGGAAAATTATTGTGTTGTCACTACTTTACTTTTTATACCCATATAGGGGCATGTTATTATCTTGTTTGTCCTAATAGGGGCAGCTCCATCTTCTCAATTATTATAACCATATTTGGGAAAATCATTGTGTTATCATACCATGTTGCCACTATCGGGGTACAATGTTTATAACCACTTTTGGGCAAACCATTGTACACCATCCCACTTACATTCTCAATGATTTTGAATACTTATTTAGTATCATTATGATTTCACCCCATCATATTTGCTTTCTTTGGTCCCCTCATTTTGCTTCTTTCTTTTCGAGAGACCATTTTTTGACTTACTTGTGCCAACCGTTCTCTTAAGGAGGCATCATACAGTTAGTTTATCATCATTGTAGATATGGGCATACAGGACCTTTTCATTCTTTGAGAAAACATTATTGTGATTATAGTTTATAATGCCTTCCCAAACAGGGGCAAACTATAGACACCTAAATCTTTCCACCAATGACCTCCAATTAGGCTTTTGGTCAATTTCCACTTAAAATGTACAATTTGGCCTAAAAACATTAAAACATGCTAAATGATGTGAAACTAACATGTTCAAGTGTTGATTTTGGCCAGGGTATCCCTAAATGGGGTAATGCAATTTTTGGGCTAGCTAATTTTGATCAAGTCATTCTGAGTCAAAATGCCAATTTTGCACCTAGGTGCTCTAGATTGCTCTTTCTTATTAAATATTCTACACAAGATACATGCCTTTGTTATTTGTTGTTGGTAACATTCTAAATGGGAATACAATCTAATGCATTTGACATCACCTTCCAATTCTAATCCAGTCAAATTTTGGACCAATAATAAGGCATTTTGATCAATTTGAGTAATTTGTGCATAAAGTGCTTAAACATGCTTAAGAGCTAAATAACCCAAATCAAGGCCTAATTAAGAATTCCATGGAAACTTTTTGAAAACTTATTTTTGGAAATGAATATTTAATATCTGTATCATCAGGTGACCTCATTTCTTGAGAAGACATCCCTATGCCATAAATGCCACAAATATCAGGATTCATGCCTCCCATGCCTCATCAATGCCTTCCATGATGCCCTCCATGCCTCTTAATTGCCCCTTCTTCCAATGTCATGATGAAGATAATTAAATATTTAATTCCAAAAATTGAATTAATCCTCAACCACACATCTCAATCTCAAGATGGATGGTTTAGGTTGATTCTAGACATTTGCAAAAATATATAAATAAGAGGCTTAACCACATCATTTCTATGTCTCGAGAATGTAAAGTTATAATACACAAATAGTTCCAAAATATTCAAGTAATTAGTGGTACCATGCCAAATTGATTCCAATCCAAGCCAAGCCACAAGCCAAAGGTGCCAAGGAGAGATGGAGGTAGCCAAGCTTCCATTGCCAAGGACTTCATGAGCACAAAACAAAAAAGCCACTACTACAAATGCATTTGGAGCATCCAAGGAAGGTGAAGGAATTCTTGTGTTTTATTAATTACTTTTTAGTTGTGTTTGTCATTTATTTTTTGTTAACTAAGCTCTCCCTAGTGTCTAGGCCTATAGATGTTATGGTAGTTAGTGTGTTCCTTTCATTTCATTTTTATTTTGGAACTAACACCATACTAACCATCCTCTCTTGAGTCAAATTCCTAGATCACAGAGTGTTCTCATGATGCCCATACTATTAACAGGGTTCTTGGCTTGCTCATTGATGAAGAACCTACTGCCCAACGTATTTGTTCCTCACCCTTCCCCTTGTTGAGGTAGTGGAGTTACCTTCTACTCTTTTGGAGACCCAAACCAAGGAATCACCCCTTTCTCCTCATCCTCTTATTGGGGTAGTGTATCCATCAACCTCTCCTTCCATGGACATACTAGAACAAGCACCCATTTTACCTACTCCCTCAACCATCAAGCAATTTAAGCCCCTTTGGAGATCATTCCCAAAGTGGATGCCATCATGTCTATATCTCCCATAGAGGAGTCACCCATCCAAACCTTATATCCTTTGATTAAGGAAAAATATGAGGTTACCATCCCTCTATCTCAACCTATGAGCTTATCTTTCAAGTCCACTATCCAAGGATCAAAGTTGATATATAAACCATTCTCAAGGTTAGTGTAGAAATTGGAATTTATCTCCAAACCTGACATAGATCAAGATACCTTTTGGCAGTTATTGGGGCTCCCTTACATCACCAAACAAGAACATCCAACCACACCTTTAGCAAACCAACCCACCACTCCTATTATCCAAACCGCTATCTTACTACCTAAACTAATAAAAACCTCTACCAACCCAATAATTTTTCAACCATCTAAGGCACTTAAACCCTAAATAAAAAAATCACCTTCTCCAACCAAACCAACTAAAAACCTTGGCACCTTCCCTACACAGAGCATTTATCACCCATATGTGAAAGTGGAGCTTACCTCACCAAGCCCAACTACCAACCACAAAACTAAATTGACAAAGGAAGTGAAGCCAACAAAAGGCTAGAGATCCAAACTACTACCTTCCTCAACCTTTCCCTCTATCTTGGGACCTCATCCCTCCACTTTGATTAGGAAGTTAATTTTCCCAACCATTCCTAATCATTTCTATTGGTTATACCAACACACTTGCTTTCTGACACACCTATCTTCATCATGCCATCAAACACCAAACTACCTATCTTAAAAACTCTTACCTCCAACTTATCAACCTCTACCTCACCAAAACCAAAACCACCAACTAAATGCACCACCTTAGCCAAACCTTCCATCACCAAACCTGCTCTGAAAAAGACTTCTATCTCACCAACTAAGACCAAAACCCCTAAACTCTCTCCACCTTTAGTTGAATCCTACTCAACTATTTTCCAAAGGTTATTGCAAGCTTCTTTCTTGACCTTACCCCCTTTTAGGCCATTCGACCCTCTTGGCTCAAAACCCATCTGGTATAATGACCACCAAGTGTGTTCCTATCATAGGACACAAGGCCATGACACAAAAAACTACAAATCTCTCTAAACCATTATCCATTGGCTCTATGATGAGGATGATCTATTACTAGAAGAACCTCTTATGGGCCCATTACCAATCCAACAACCAACAACCACTAGCCAAAACCTACCAATTCCTCCACTCTCACCTTAGAGTGATGAGGAACCAAACAACTCTCCTACCCTGATTCCTCCCTCTATCCATACCATCGACGTAGTCATGAGATCACAATAGAAGGATAAGGGGAAGGCCACAGTGTCCATTTCATGGACATACCCATATTCCACCTCCCAAATAAACCAAAATCAAACACTTTCACCTTCATCAAAACCCAAGGTATCTATCTTAGGTGCCTCCTAATCCAACCCCTCTGAATCCATCAAGAGAGTGGTACTCAAACAACTCCACCAAAACTTGACAAAGATGAGCTTATATGAGCTGATTACTACTTCACCTCATCATCGCCAAGCAATGATTGAAGCATTGCAATCGGTAGTGATCCAACTTAAAGACCCTCAGCCTCTATTAGAGGTCTCCAAATTTCCAACCTTGTCACCTTCAAGGATTCAAAAATACCTTCTATCCATCTTGATTACCCTTATCCCCCTTTCTTTATTACTACTTACATCAACCAAACCCACATCAAATGGGTCATGATTGATGGGGGAGATAGTATTAATATCATCTCCTCCCATGTGTATAACTAACTCAACCTATCAGATAATGTCATATCCAAAACCTCACTCATCCTCTAATCCTTTAATGACACCATTACCACTACCCTGGGAATGGTTGTCCTCTATATCCATTTGGGACCCCACATGCTCCCTGAACTCTTTTATGTAGTAGGAGAATTCCAATACAATGTTTTACTAGGGAGACCTTGGATTCAATCCATGGGTTGCATCCCATCTACCCTTCATCATTGTATTAAATTTGAGTAAAAAATCTAGGTTATCACCATCCATACTGACCCAAGACCCTTATCAACATGCAACATGACCTACCGACCCAATGATGTCATCTTACCCCCATCTAACATACCCTCCTTAACTAAATACAAGACTCCTACCATGAAAGAGAAAGTCCTACTTGCTTCTACTAATGAGACATTGACTAGCTCATCTATCCCCTCTAATCAACTCCCCACATTAGACCACTTGGAATCCACATTCCAGGATCTTTCATTGGGGGAATATCACCTTTTATCACTCGATGCCTTCCCTAATCCTCATGAATATGGGAAACTTGACCACCAACCTAGATATGGACCCAATGTTGGAGCCATGATTCCCTTTAGAATTTTATAATGTCAAATCCATTTCATCTATGAGGGACTTGACAAACCACTTGGCACTTCTACCATCTCCTCTTTGCCTCAACCATTCACCTTTGGCTTCTCCTATTTGGATAAATTGAGCTTCACCAAGACATACCTCCACAGGTGTGCTTGGAAAGGATTTGGTATTGGGCGATATGAACATGGCCCATGTGAGTTTATTTCCATTAAGACCAAAAAATTTCATGAGAAACATGGCCTCGATTTCATTCTACCCATTAAGAAGCAAACCAAACCACCTATCATCACCATTATTAAATAAGACACCCCTTCCTTACCGACCTCTCCTCCACCTATGTGTGAGGATGATGGTATCATCTCACCTACCTTTTTTTCCATAAACATGATCAATCTAGGACCCCTGACTTAACCAAAGGAGGGGGCAACCATAACCATCCCTTTGATCCATCTTGAGATGATAGGAGATGACTCTCCTACCATTAATATTGTTCAGTGCTAGGATGATGATTCCATTCTCACATACCTTGGTACCCCAGATTCTTCGATCCACAAATCCCTTCCTCCCAAGACTTTGACCATGTTGAGTGAATCCACCATGGATATTAAATTGGGCACTCTGAATAACCCCCACATTGTCAAAATTGGCCAATTATTGAATGCTATAGAACTTCAGGACTTCCCCTCCTTCCTCTAAGATCGTAACATAACATTTACTTGGTCTTATAGTGATATGTCTAGAATTGATCCCACCATTGCTACCCATAACATCATCACCAACCATGATCCCAAGCTCATTAAATAGAAACTTTGATGCATGCACCCTTCTCATCAAAGAAGAGCTTTAGTGTCTTCTATCTATCAACTTCATTCAACCCATTGACTATCCCAAATAGGTCTCGAATGTCATGCCTATCACTAAAACTATAGGGGGGCTATGAATTTATGTGGACTTTCATGACCTCAACCTCACTTTCCCTAAATATGGCTTTCCTCTATCAAGCATCGACTAGCTAGTTGATCTTACAGCTGACCACAAGATGTTATCTCTCATGGATGGATTCTTAGGTTATAATAAAATCCTAATTTCCCCTAAAGATCAACAAAAGACTGCCTTTACCACCCCATGGGGAACCTTCTGCTATAGATTCATGCCTTTCAGATTAAACAACATTGATGCAACCTACCAACATGTCATGATTTATTTATTCTATGACCTTATCCACAAGATTATAGAGGACTATGTGGATAACCTTCTCAGAAAATCCAAACTTTGAAATGATCATTTATTCATTCTCAAGATCATCTTTGAGAGACTTATCCATTACCATATCTACCTAAACCACAAAAACTGTATCTTTGGTGTCCTATCAGGAAAAATTCTTAGGTTTATTGTCTCTCTTTGTGGTATCAAATTTGATCCTACCAAGATCAGACAATCCTTAACATGCTTCTTCTAATCAACCTCAAGCAACTCCATAGTTTGCAGGGGAAACTCTAATCCATTCATCATTTTATCTCCCAATTTTTAGACTGATGCCAACCCTTCCACCACCTTATGAAGAAGGATGTCTCTTTTAAGTGGAATAACAAATGTGAAAAGGCTTTTGATTCACTCAAAAATTACCTTTTATCTCCACCTATCCTCACCCCTCCCAAGGATGACCAACTTTCTACCTTTATATCTCCACCACTTACTACTACCTAGGGGAAATGCTTGCTCATCAAGATGAATAACATAAATAGCAAGCCATCTACTACATCAGTTGCATGCTTGTAGATTATGAGACTTGATATACCCACACTGAGAAACTTTGCTTAGATTTAATCTTCGTAGCCACCAAGCTTCACCATTACCTTCTTAACCATAAAACCTTTGTCATAACCAATACCGACCCACTCAAGTACATACACTCCAAGACATACCAAAACTAGTGTATAGCCAAATGGCTCATGATTTTACCATAATTTGACCTTGATTTGCTTTAACAAAAGTCAATTAAGGGCAGGTTTTTTTTGATCAACTGGCCAAATCACCACTAGCAGACCATCAACCTCCTCTTCTTGGCTTCCCTGATGAGTCCAGCATAACCTTCTCTCAAGCAAACTTTACCTATCAATTTACCATGTTATTTGATGGATCAAAATTTCAATGTGGTGGGGGAACTGGTATAATCCTTATTCCCTTTGATGGTGAACCTCTTCTTTTGTATTTCAATCTTGATTTTGAATGTACCAAAAATATGGCTGAGTACAAAGCCCTAGTCATAGGCCTTCAAACTATGTTATCCTTAGGAGTCAAAATGATCAACATCTTTGGTGAATCCTGACTTGTGGTAAATTAAGTTAATGGATCTTACCAGTGCAAGAATGATGTTTTGTAATAGTACAAATAACTAGTTGATAAACTCTTAGCATCATTTAAACACTACCACATTTAGTCAACCCCATGATCTACCAATAAGTTCATCAATACCATGGCTTCCCTCACCTCTTAGATCATGTCTACACCCTCTGAGTCCAAGCTATCATTCATTATCCAAGACTTACCTAGCCTTCCTATGTCAAACCAGATTCTCCCACCATTTTTAATGTGGAGGAGACCCAACTTGACCTTTAGTATCAACAGACCTTAGACTATCTCAACCTTGTCATCATTCCTTCTAGGCTTTCTAAGAATGCTCGAAGAGAATTTATCCAAAGTACCTCACAGTATACCATTACGGGGGTAATTATTTACAAATGTGGCTTTGATGGCCTCCTCTTATGTTGCCTACATGGTCATGAAGCCTCTCATGTTATCAAGGAAACACATAATGGTATCTATTGGGAACACTTTAGTGGCCTCATTGTAGCTAAATGCATCCTTCACCTTGGCTATTACTGGCCTACCCTTAACCAAAACTATTTTGATTATGTGAAAAACTGTGTTAAATGCCAACAATATGCAAATCTACATCATGCACCTAGCCATAGTCTTCATGTTTCCATCAATTTATGGCCTTTCTACAATGGGATCTAGACCTTATTGGTGAAATTAATTTCCATTCTTCACAGTGACACCATTCTATCATCACTATGACCAAATATTTTACCAAATGGGTTGAGGCTATTCCTCTAGTCTTGACCAAAGTGGAGAAGATTGTCGACTTAATCAACCATCAAATCATCTATTGCTTTGGTGTTCCTCACAAGTTTATCATTGACAATGGTAAATATTTTAAGAACAAGCAAGTCTAAGGTCTATGTGATGCATTTTGCATTAAGTTAAGCTTCTCCTTGCCCTATCATCCTCAAGTGAATGGATAGGCCAAGGCCTCTAACAAAACTCTTAACAACATGCTCACCAAAATGGTCATTGCATCTAATCAAGATTGGAATTCACACATCCCATTCACCTTATGGGCATATTGTACTATCATTATAACCCTTATGGGTGCTACCCCTTTCTCTCTTTTATTTTGAGTGGAGGTCATCTTGCTTCTCGAAGTCCAAATACCTTCTCTTCACTTATCTTTACAAGATCCCATTTTTTAGGATGATTATCATCAGTATCACTTAGCACAAATTGAGATACTTGATGAGCATCACTTAGTATCCCTTACCCATCTTCATGTCTATCAATAAAATGTCAATCATGCTTATAAAAATACCTTAGAGTGTGATAATTCAACACCAGAGACCTCATCCTAAAGAAAAATCAACATATCACGAGTATGGAGAAAAACAAGTGTGACAAGTTTGCTTTCAATTGGCTTGCATCCTATATAATTACCCACAAGTATGGATCAAGAGCTTACTGGTTGTCCTCTCTTGAAGGCAACCCAAAACCTAAGCCCCTCAATGCTTTGCATCTGCATTCATTCTTTTGTTAAGAAGGATCAAGTTTACCTTTTTTTTAACTTAAGCTCATCCCTTGATTTCAACCATATTCATCTCCCTATTTTTAAATGCAACTGATTAAAAATGAATCATGTAATTATTTATCACAATCATTTCCTAATCCTTAACAATGGGTACCATGGATATTCCCATGGCATGATTCTCATGGTACTTTCTACCCCTCTCCTAGGACAAATTCCTATGATCGTTGTCACCTAAACCTTTTTGCACCTACTCAACCTCGTGATTTTAGTTTTGACTTCATAAAGGTGAACCCTTAAGCCTATATAAACAAGTCTATGTCAAGCAAAAATAAGGCAAGCAAAAATAAAAAATCCAAGTCAATGGCCACCATGGGTCATTCCTAACATTCACAGACTACTCCCTTGAAGGACAACTATTGAAAACATATTTGAAATTTATCAGCGTAAGGTGTATTGCTCCCTTGAAGGATAGCTATCAAAAGCATTAAACAAAGCACATAAGCTTATACCAATCCATCGAAGGATGGCTGAGTAAAGCATTTGTTAAAATTATAGTGATTTCTTGGAAGCTTCCTGAATTGATCAACTTCCCATATATAGAAACAAATTAAAAGACCCATTATCAAAATCAAAATAAAAGCAAACTAATTTTAAAATTTATAATCAGCTCTCACACAATAAAATAAGGTGGAAGCTGCAATCAATTTTCATAAGTAGACTTCCCACATCAATCAGTCTACACTTTGTATGACATATACTTATTTATAATGACTCTTCAAATACCTACAAAAGAGGCATGCTAGTCTCACACAGAGATTTCATTTTCATCCATCCCCCCTCTATACATTATAAGCAAGGGATTTTGAGCTCACTTGACATTATGTGGTCAAGACACCTTTTTAACCAACTAATGAATGCTAATGCAAAGCATTCGAATGGCTTAGGTTCATTAAGCCAATCCAACTTAAGTTTTGTTTTAGTCCTTATCAAAGAAGAAACATCATGCCCTCTTCTTACCCTCTCATGACTAGTTGGTATTTTCTTTATGACATTTGTCTCTTGATTATATTCTTTGTTTTCCCATCTAGTATTTTTAATTAACTTACCTCATGTGTTTTATCTTAAAATAAATTAACAAAGATCATATGCACATGTGTCATAAAAAAGCACATAACCATAATCACGACCATAACAAGCATAATAACATCATAACATCCATGAGAAATAAAGCAACCAACCATTTTAATCACATGTCTAGCTCTAAATAATGAAGTATATACTCATTAAAATTTAGCATGTCATAAGCAAGCATGGCATAAAGCATACCCATAAATAAAAAAAATATCATGCCTAGCTAGGTGAGTCTCCATCAGTATCTAACATCCATAACATAAGCATAATCCATAAGCAATATACACATCACATCATAAGCATTAACCTCAGAGCAAACCATAGACCATGAGCATGAGAAATAAACAAAGATCATATATATAGCTCATGAGTCAAATACCATCATAATGTGTACAAATAGATATACATTTCTCTCTCTCTCAAAATGTACATTTCACCGCATCAACTCACTGACCAAATCAAAATGATATACAAAAATATATAGAATTATCTAAACTATGTCATGACTATGCCCCTAAGGCAATTATATCTCTTGGAGCACCGCTAGATCCTAGTGCCTACCCCCTATAGTACCTACTTATCCCCCATATGTACCTATCTATCCACCTATAGACACTACCCACTAACCTGAAGTCACTACACTGGCACCACCTACCAAACTAACTCTGTACTCACCCCATCGAGGCTCTATTGGGTAGTGAGTGAATACTATAGCCTCATAGTATCGTAACTCTTGAATGGTGGCTATGCACCTCTGCATGTCAATGGTCCCTACTAGACCTACTGGTGTTGTTGCTACTCTTTTAGTCTATCTCAATGCATATCACTATTGGGTGACCTAGGCTAGTATAGCTCTAGCCTGGTCCCTCTCACCTATCATAGTGGCTATCTGACCCTATACTATAACAACCTGACCCTGTAATGTCACCACATACCCTTGTAATACTATGACATATGCATGTGTCACAACCAGTACCACTCTTACCTATCCATTAGGGCTAGTCCCCTATACATGTGACCTCTGACCCCATCTGCTAGCTAGGTCCACATCCATTAACCTCCTACCACCATCACCATCACCATCACCATCACCATCACCATCACCATCACCATCACCATCACCATCACCATCACCATCACCATCACCAAAATCTACAGTCGCATATAAATCCCATTACCATGCCATGCACCCATCTATAAATCTAGTGTCATCTATTTGTGGCTTGGTTAGAAGCTCCTCATGATTAAGCAAAGTTGGTACTAGATGTGGCTCAGAAAATAAAATCCTTGAGTCTTTGTGCCTATATCTGGGGAATGCACCTAGAATACCCTAAACCAAGCCAAACTATCTATGCACCCTATCAAAGGGGATAAGCTCCACCTCCCCATCCTACCTATTGAATATCCATCTATAAATTAGTAGAGATAGGGTCTGCCTTTTATATCTAGGCCATACTAAAAATTGAACATAGGGTCTCTAGGTAATGTCTCCAATCACTAGTGCACTTAGTGCACCCCTAAACCAATCTATAATGTGTACACCTCCCCATGCCCCTGAAGTGGTGAAGTCATCTCTCAATTGCATGAACCCAACTATGAACTCAATCATGTTATATCCCATCCATGACAATCTCATCAACCTCAGCACCCAAATGTGATCATAGGCCCAATAGTATAAAACAAGATCAACATTGATGCTATACCTCCTATGATCCTTGAACCCCCATAGCTCCATGTATATCTACACCAAGAGAATAGGTACCTAACTGAATATAGTTTTCCCTAGTAGTAACTCAACCAACACCCCTAGTAATAAGTATGGAAATATCTAACTACTCGAGTGAGGAAGGGCAAAGCACATAACCATCATATACATAGTCATCAATATTTGCTCACCTAACAACCTCTCATATAATGTGCTATAGCTGAAGCCCCAAGTATGCCAATTAACCTAATCATAGTCATCACCATATAGTAGCTCAAGGTAATCCTCACACTCCTTCCACTTTATATGGTAGATCATATCACCCCATAGGGGTAACTGAGTAATCTTATACACATCTTTTGGTAGGATTATCATCTTATCGATTGATAATAAGAAGGTATTCATAGTTGGATCCCATCGCTCGATGAGCACTACAATCATGGATGCATCATGTGGTACATGTTAGTGGTGCCTCATCATTCTCAGCCTCACCTCCTTTATATGGGCCCAATCAACTAGGGTCATCCCCTGGTGGATCTTTGTAAAGATAAGTAACACTCAATCATACATCTGAATCTACTTTGGGCCTACACAACAATCAATGACACACACAACTTAGTTTCCTATACTATGATTGACTATGAACTTACCTTATTCAACTCACTCTGCCCTTTTCCTAACTACTAAAATTTAAACAACATCCATTAACAACTATAAAACATACCTATGATCAACATTTTTGACAAACCTTTAGTCAACCATCGACAATCATTATAATTATTGATGGTCGGGTGGTACTTTGTTGATGGTCTTTGACTATCAATGGTCAGGGTGACTACTGATAGTCACTATGTGTGATTGTCAATGAGAAATACCTGACCTATACCCTACCCTAATACCCACCCTAACACCCCAAATCTACCAATTCAATACCCTCACTTTGATCTCTACCCCACCCCCTACCCTCCCAATTTCCACCTCAACCCACCAAATTCACCCAAAATCCCCTAACAATCAATCAACCACCCTCACAAACCCAATGCTATAACACACTCAACTACTCTACCAAAATTAAGGCATCTCTTACCTCATTTCGTGACCATCATCAAGGAGTAAGCCATAGACCTACCCATCCTCATCTAGATCCCTACCCACCCTGTATCCTCACTGGTCCACTCAGTCCACTCTCCACCTTAGCTAATAGTGTACTCCTTTGTAGTCCTTGTCAGTGATATTTTTACCATAAGCACTAAAATTATAGAGATCAAAGTCAACAAGTTACTATGAGTGAAATGATATCCACTTCTTACTTTTAATCATTGGACTTTTAGGGTTTTCACCATGACCATCAATGGTAAGGGTGACTGGCGATAGTTTCCCTTTTGCCCCCCGACCATCAATGGTTAGTGCCTTCTCATTTTACCAAGTTGTCTCTTTGATCAACTTTTTTGATGCATGACTCATCAAACCAACTCACCCCTAGAAATTAACTTCTCCATCTAACTCAACCACCTTGTCATCTTGCCATTGGTCCATTTTAGCCTAGCTATCATGCATTTTGTGATGACTTTTGCCTAGTCCTTTGACTACAATAATAAAATTGCCATATTTGACACTTTTTGAATTCATGCCACCTCATGCATACTAGACCCACTTGTGCCTTCTTGGGAGCACTTCCTACCTCAAATACTTATGACACTTGACTAGTTTGTGTTTTCATTAGGACACTTCCTACCTTAGATACCTATTAAAACATAGACATTGCCAAGGAGACTTGAATTTATGAGTGTACCCAGCCACCATGCCTAAATACGATCATGTATTCCACTTGTCACTTATCCTTGTGGCACCTACCTTTTATTTTTAGTAACTATGGCAACTTAGTATATACACAATCTCAGCTATCACACCTTTTTGTCACACTTCATGCACACATTTGTGATTTAAATGCCTAACCTATCACCCACCTTCATGACATCCACCTTCATCATCACCTTTTTTCACCTTATCAAACCTGCACCTAATTTTGTTTTTACTCATCGACTCTCAGTTTGAAGGGGAACACCTCTTCTCATACCCAGGGCAACCTGACCTTTGACCAACAATCTATTTTTATTTTGTAGCTTATTTATTTAAAGCTACATAACAAAAAGGGGTAAAATGTAGACACCAAAAATCCACACACCATGATTTTGAATGTTAAAATTCCCTTAGACCACCTTAGGACCTCCTTGGGACTAATTTGACATTTTGACTACAAATCAAGCCTAACCATAGTTAGTTTAACTAACTAACCTAACCTACCCCTTTAACCACTCTTTACCTTGGCCCTCAATTATTGATGGTCAAGATGATTACTGATGGTCACCTTGATTGTCAATGGTTAGGGTGTACCTCCTTAACTAATAACATGCAAACCATCTACCTTACTTTTCTAAAAATAGCTCATCTAAATGTGCATGCAAGCTATTGCATGCATGAGTTAAAATTAGAAGACCCAGTTAACATCTTATTGTACCTATGCTTCCTTGCCTATAAGAAGAGAGGAGCATGGAGGTGAAATCTATTTGTAATTATTATCAAGAGCTTGTGCATCCAGAGTTCCCTTTTTATAGGTCAATTGTCATCAACAATCCAATAATCTAGCTATCATGTTAGAGAGCTTACTTATTACCATTCCTCCACGAAAAACCAAGAATCATGTCAGATTCCACCAATGAGTCAACCACCTCAAACACCCACCTGATCAACCTTCTACAAGATAATTATTTATTTTCCAGTATTTAATTATTTTATTTTCCTTTCACACTCAACCTAACACCAACCCATCTCTTAGATCCAACTTTGTGATCTCATTAGTCTAATAATTTACCAATCTAAACACTTATACATAGTAGCCATCAATGGTTTTCCCAGCTGTTGATGGTCTGTCCAACTATCGATGGTTTGTCCAATCGTTGATGGTCACCTTGACCACCAATGGTCACCTTAACTATCGATGGTCACCTCAAATACCAAAAAACACTATGGTAGGAAATTATAGCAATCCATTTGCACCTACCTACCCTCAACCAAATCTAATTATTTATGTTCTTACCTATTCATAGACCCCTGCCTAATTTTTTGAAACAAACCTTAGCTATTTAACACTAGTATTGACTTTTTTATTGCTATATTAGTCATTTATAGTCTATTTCTTTAGCAAGCATTTCTTGTGTTCAATTTTAGTACCTTTTGATTATTGATGCAAGTAATTTCTATTCTATTTTATAGACTTAATTATTTAAAATATGTGGATTGATATCCCTGAGGAAGCTCTTGCTTTTGAGATCTAGCTAGTGTTAGGCAATCCATTCATCCATCTATCTAACTAACCATTTGATTTAGTGTTGTCTTATTTACAATTCATCTTCCCAAGCCAAAGAAGAGTTTTTCACAATAATTTGATTCAATGCATGAACAACCAAACAATTTTTTCAACCATACCCTTATTTAGTTTGTTCTTCTTCCCTTTTCAAAATATAAGTTGAAATTCATTGAAATAATTACATTAAGTTTCATATTAAATATATGGCATGTGGGTAATTGTTTTCCTCTACTAAAAGCATGAAAAATAAATTGGAATACATATTTTAATAATGCAAGTTATTTATCCTTCATTATAAAGCATGAAATTAATTATAGTATATTGTTTATGAAGTAGATTTATATGTTAAATCAATCACTATGAGTTGTTCCTTCATATAGTCAGTAGAATTCAAAATGTATGTATGGATTATATTACATGATATAACCTGCACTTAGGAATTTATTTTATTATAAAAAAAAATGACTAGTTTAACTTTACCTCAAAGGGGTTTTCACATTGTGGTATCAGAGCTCAGCTTTAACACTCAGGCCTAACAGGCTTGCTACATTTATAAGTTACAATTATTTGATCCTTCCAGGTTACTATAGCCTAAACACATAATAATGAGGGAAGTGATCAAAATGGAGAATAACTTATATCTAATTTTGACCAAATATTAACTATGGCAACTATTACTCAAGATAGGATGGATATCTTGGAATAACAAGTACACGACCCTACTCATGGAGAGGTTCATGAGGAAAACCTAAGAAATCAAATAAATGATGAAGATGACCAAAATGTTGTTGAGTAGAAATTAGGAAAATCTTGATGGAAATATTCATAATGAGTCCCCACAAAAGTGGGCTTGATTTGAAACTAAGTTGGAAAGAAACCTAAAGAGGATAACCCCACCTAAGTACATTGGGGTAGTACTTGGGGATGGAGCTGAAAATTGGCTTATTGAAATGGATAAATATTTTGAACTTCAATTTTTTTTTGAGGAAACTAAAGCTATTTGGGGATCCTACCAGCTCTCAGGGGAAGCATCAGCTTGGTGGGAAAACTTGAAGGCTAAAATAAAATTGCTTGCAAAAACCACCACACGATAATAATTTGTGTCCTACTTCAAAAAAAGATGGTTACCATAGTAGTGATTTTATGGAAAGATGATAGAGTTTCAAAATCTCTAATAAGGAGATATGTCAATCACTATTTATTATGAGAAGTTCACTCGAATCCTAAAATATGTGCAATAATATCAAGGTGATGAGAGGTTCTATATTAGAAAGTTTATTTTGGGTTTAAACCTTTAGATTGGCACTGATGTCGACCTCCATAGACCCTATACCATGGATGAAGTTTTTGACAAAGCTATAAAATAGGAGCAAAAATTGAAGATCTTTGCATCAAATAAAAAGGAATTATATAACAAAGGGAAAGGATTTTAGTAGAAAAACTCCCATCACTTCAGAAATAAGTTTTGGAAAGGAAATAAAAATGGTGGTAACAAAAACATAGGTTCTAGTAATAGTTATAAGTTTGGGAATTTAGGCAAATCCAACAATGGATATACAGGACAAAATGATAACAAAAAATAACAATAACAATAATAATAGTGGGACGTTCAATAGTGGGGGAAAATCCTAAGAGAAGAAAAGCCCAATAGGTAGATGCTTTAATGGTGGAGGCAATCATTATGCTAACCACTATCCTCACATGTATAATGATGTTCGATATAAGGCACCCCTTACAAGCCAACAACAAGTCTTTTAGTGGAGGATTCACACAGTGATACATAACCACTAGGCATACTTACAAGTGACATCAATAGAGATAATAGGTAAAATTTTTGGCAGTATAGTTATCGTACTTATTGATACGGGAGCATCTAAATGTTTTATAGCTCATGAGGTTCTTAGAAAGATAAATAAAAATTCTAGTTTTATGTCTAATTCTTGGTCAGTCTAGTATGGAAATCAAGTAGTGCAAAAGGTAAAGCAATGTCTATTTGAAGTTGAGTTAGAACTTTCAGAATTCACTAGTACAGTAGACCTATATGTGGCCCCCCTAGGATCATATGACGTGATACTTGGAGTAAACTGGTTGTGGAAGCATCGATCTAAAGTTGATTGCTTTATCAAAACTATATCTTGTCTCCTATAATTATACAAGGAGTTAAATGAGATATTAGCTTGAGGAAAATTTATGTAATGTAATTGAAAAAAGTAAAGCGATATTTTTTTGGTAGTATAAATTGATGAAGTGGAAGAAGGAAAAGAACCCATGATCGAAGATTTCCCTTTTCTATGTGATTTCAATGATGTTTTTCCTAATGAACTTCTAGGGATTCCACCTAAGAGAGAATTTGATTTCTCTATCGATATCATCCTTGATTCTAAGCCCAAGTCAAAATCCTTTAACCAAATGATGATAACTATTTTTTTTGAGTTAAAGGCTTAATTTTAGGAACTATTAAGCAAAGGTCTTATCCATCTGAGTGTATCTCCTTGGGATGATCTAGTGGTTTTTGTTAAAAATAAGGACAAAACCTTTAGGATTTGTATTGACCACAAGATTCTTAATAAAGCAACAATGAAGAATAGATATCCCTTGTTATGCATTGATGATCTCTTTGATCAAATACAAGGGGAAACAATGTTTTCCAAAATATATTTGAGATCAAGTTATCATCAGTTGAGGATTCAGGAAGGAGACATTCCAAAAACTACTTTTAGGACTCATTATGGGCATTATGAGTTCACAGTTCTTGCCTACAAACTTACAAATGATCCAAAAATATTCATGAACCTAATCAGTAGCATATTGAAGGACTATTTAGACAAATTTGTTTTGGTATTTTTGGATGACATTTTGATTTATTCAAGATTTAAAGAGGAACATGTCTAACATTTAAGGTTAGTGATGCAATGGCTGAGAGAACATAAGCTTTATGGCAAGTTGTCCAAGTGCATTTTATTTTAGAAGAGAGTTTAAGACACATCATTTCAGCTAAGGGTATTTTAGTTGACCCTATAAATATTTGAGCCATCATGGAATGTCCATCTCCTAAGAATGCTCATGAAGTTCTTAATTTTATGGGCTTAGCTAGATATTATAGAAAAATTATGGAAGGGTTTTTCAAGATAGGAAACACAATCACTTACTTGTAAAAGAAGAACTAAAAATTCATTTGGACAGAGAAGTGCGAACAAGATTTTCAAATCTTGAAAGAGATTCTAACATTTGCACCTATGTTAAAGGTTCCAAACCCAAATGATAAATTTATAGCGATTACAAGCACATCTGAGGAAGGATTTGGGGTTGTGTTGATGTATGATGGACATGTAATAGCCTATAAATCTAGGAAACTCAAGTCATATGAGTTAAACTATAAGCCTCATGACCTTTAGTAGGAAACCATTGTTCATGCACTACTTATGTGGTGACATTTATTTCTAGGGAAACCTTTTGATCTCAAGGTATATAATTTGGGGTTGAAATATATCTTCATGTAACCTAACCTTAATGCACAATAAAGGCATTGGTTAGAATTCTTGTGTGAGCATTATTTTTATATAAAATATATTAAGGGAAAGAAAAATAGAGTTATAGATGCCCTTAGTCGAATAAGGTATATCACTACCATGGCGATAGTGAGGAGCACTTTTCATGAATAGATTTTGAGTCAACTACCATGAGATGAGTTTTATAATCAAGTCAAGATTGATTTAAAGGCTGATAGTCAGGATCATATATATGAGGTCTATTAGATTGAAGGAAGGGGACTCCTTAGATTTAAGGGTAGGATTTATGTACCAAACCTTGGTGGTTTATGAACCATGGTATTAGAGGAGACACATAATGCTCCTTTCTCAGGTCACCCAGGGGTGACTAAGATGATGACAGATCTTAGACAACTATATTTCTAGCCAAGGCTTAAGAGGGGTGCCACTAGTTTTATGACAAGATGTTTAGACTACCAATGAGTCAAGGCTAAGCACATACATCCAATAGAGTTGTTATATCCCCATAAGACTTCAAAATGGAAATGGCAAGTTATCAATATGGATTTTGTTCAAGGACTTCCCTTGTCAAAGAGAAAGCATGATGTGATCTTGGTTATAGTAAACAAACTCATCAAGGTTGCACACTTTATCCTAAGGAATCTCAGTATGCCTAGTTTTACTATGCAAGCATTTTGTCAAATAGTCAACTTACTTGCTGATCTAAGTTGCTTTCAGTGAACATTTAGATAGTTATTACATACATTAAAATTCACATATGAATAGCTCCATGAATTCTAATAGTTCAGTTATATATTCATTCATTGCATCAAAAGGAAATATAAAAAGTCACCATAGTAATAAATTATGTTCATTTGATATTCGTCTCCAAACTAGCAATATTATTAACATATAAACAAACATTCAAATTATAGTCCAGAATATTTAATTACCAATAAACAAAAATCTTGGGTATATGGTGGCACCTTATGAATAGCCATGAACAATAGAATGATGACACGGTTAAGTAGAAAGGTAGTGATTCAGAATAGTATCCGACCACCTACAGTAAGCCACACCCAAAAAAACCCATGCTCTCCTTCATGGCAGTCCACAACAGGCATAATGAATGGTGATGGAATTTTTAAAAAGGCTCACGCCCTCCTATAGCTTCCATGACCCTTGATCATTATCCATAAATCATAGAAAATAAAAGTATGCCTCTTTTAGGATGGAATGATGGTTATGCTGGTAATCTAGATAGCCATGGGTTCCATGAATCCAAATGCTCAGGTCATAATGAAAGCCAATGTAATCATTCAACAATATGATTGACCTTCAACAAATCATCTAATTTTTAATCTATAACACTCACATCTGAAATGAGTTTGGTATCATCGATTAGCCAAGAAATCACCTTCAACATATTAGTGAATACATTCAACATGAAATGCCCAAAGAAGTTTGATCAAATCCTACAGGCTAGGGTGGAATCATTTCACCACCAAAACCATGTAACCTCAAGCTCAAAAGCTCACAACAATACCAAAAGAAATATAAATTCCAATGATGAAGAAGAATTTACAAAACACCCCTTCTTACATCTCCCATCCAAAACTTCCAAAAATACCTTTCCCTCACAAATATTAAAATTTAAATATTTGAATTTGACTTTAGGAGGGAAACATAATAAAGTGGCTTTTTAAATATTAAAAATCCACTTTATTCAATTTAAATAATATCAATTAATTAATACTATTTGTAATATTTACTTGGGAAGAATAATATTAAATAATTAATTACCTTATTTTATTTAATGACTTATGAGAATTAAATAAGTCATAAATAATCTAACCTGTCAATTAGAAGGGGACATTATAGTCCTCCCTTCCTAGAATTGCTTGCCAATAAGCAATTTTAGATCAGAGTACTGAAGGATTTGCTCGTTCTCCCATGTGGCATCTTCCCTAGGTAGATCCTTCCATCTAACTAGACATTCCTTGATTTTTCTACCTCTCAACTTCCTCTCGTGAACATCTACAATCTCATCCAGAACCAAGATCAACTTACCCTTTTCCTCAAGAGGTGGGAGCTCTGTTAAAACTATAACTTACTGTCTAAGTGCCTTCATGAGGCACAAAACATGAAACACATTATGAATCTTGTTGCATTTTGGTAGATCCAACTCATAAGCCACCTCACCCACTCTCATAATGATCTTGTACAAGCCATAAAACCATAGTCTCAACTTCTTAGCATCGTTCCTCTTCAAAGAGGACCATCTGTATGGTTGAAGGCAAAGATAGATCAAATATCCAACCTCAAAAATATGCTCTATTTGGTGTCTATTTGCATAAACCTTCTATTGGTTCTAAGTGTGTTGTAGATTATCCTTAAGTGACTTAAGGATATCCTAATTCTCCTAAATCCAATCCTTGGCCTTGGGTACCCAACTATCACTAAATGCCACATCCATAAATGAATAAGCCTCATAATCATATACTGCTTTGAAAGGTGACATCCTAATGGACATATAATAGGTGGTATTATAACAATACTCACCCAAATGTAACCATATAACCTAGGCCCTCTGTTACCCCATAAGATAGTTACGTAGATAACCCTCAATCCACTTATTCACTATCTCTATTTTCCCATATGTCTAAGGGTGATAGATATTGGTGAAAGTCAATTCCATACCTAAAAATCTAAATAACTCCTAATAAAATGCACTAAGGAAATGGCTATCCCTGTCGCTAACAATATTCCTTGGTAACCCATGTAACCTAAATACCTCTATAAAGAATAAGTCTGCCACTTGAAGTGCCCTATAATCTGAAGAGATAGCCATGAAGTGTGAAAATTTGGTTAATCGATCAACCACTATGAAAATGTAATCTCTACCTTGTACCTTTTGAAGACTTATGATGAATTTCATCGATATGTTGTCCCACTTTTGATCTAGAATAGGCAAGGGATATAATAGGCTAATAGGGAAAGTGTACTCCAACTTGTTCTGCTAAAAAATGATGCACTCATTAACATGGTGTAGGAACATCATCTTTGAGGCCCCTCTAGGAGAACTTTCTCTAGTATGCCTATAGGTCTTATATAACCCTGTATGTCATATCAAATGAGTTTCATACACAAATCTCAGGATATGCTCCTTTAACTTAGATTTTGGAACCAAAAATATCATGTCCTTGTAGTAGATGGTATCATCCACTACCTTATACCTATCATCCTATATTTTGCCATCCATCAATTCATAGGCAAAAGCATTATTGGAGTTCTCAACTATAAGATAAGCTTTCCAATTTGTAAAATCTTGCACAAGGAACATATGGCAGGTTTCCAAGATAGAGCATCGACACATATATTATTCTTTCCCTTGACATACTCAATGTCAAAGTCATACACTTGAATTTTGCTAACCCATTACTATTGGTGTTCATTCAAGTCTTTCTACTCTAGGAAGTACCTCAAACTATTATGATCAATTCTAAATACAAACCATCCACTAACCAAAAACTACCTAAACTTCATCAATGCATGCATGATGGCAAGTATTTTTTTATCATATATAGAATATAACCTTTCAGCATCTAAGAGCTTCCTAATCTCATAGGCAATGGGATGCCTATTTTGCATCAACACTACACTAATCCCCTCTCCTGATGCATCACATTCTAGCACAAAGGGTTGGGTGAAATCTAGAAATACAAGAACTAGGTAGGTATTCATGGCCTTCTTAAGTTTATCAAAGGCTCGTTGAGCCTCGTTGGTCTATTTAAATGCACCCTTCCTAGTGAGGTCTATAAGAGGTGTCCCAAGATGTGAAAACCCCTTGATAAACCTCCTATAATAGCTACATAGGCCAAATAACCCTTGCAACTCCATGAGTGTCCTCGGTGGTGGCCAATCTAAAATCACTTGGATCTTTTTCTGATGCACTTGAACTTCTTATACACTGATGATGTGACCCAAGTAAAATATCTCCTTAATCTAGAACTCACATTTGGAGGCCTTGACATACAATGATTGTGCCTCTATAATACCCAACACCTTATCAAGATGTTTTAGGTGGTCCTCCCATGTTTTTTTGTATAACAATATATCATTAAAAAATACAAGAAGGAACTTCCACAACTATTTATTAAAGATGTGATTCATGCAAGATTGAAATGTTTTGGGAGAATTGGTTAAATTAAATGGCATGACCAAGAACTTGTAGTGCCCACAGTGGCACCTGAAATCCATCTTATGGATGTCTTGGTCCTGCACTCTGATCTGGTGGTATCTTGATCTAAGGTTTATCTTTGAGAAGAAGACAGCCCCATGTAACTCATCTAATAATTCATCAATCCTAGGAATTAGATACCTAATTTTTATTGTCTTCTTATTCAAAGCATGTTAATCAATACACTTTTTGAGGGTTTCATCCTTCTTCTTAACTAACACCATAGATGAATAAAAAAGACTCAAACTTCACCTGATATGTCCCATATCTAGCAACTCCTTGACACCTTTCTCAATCTCATCCTTAAATTTATTGGGATGTCGATCGAGAGTAGTAATGATGGGTTTGGACCCCTCCTCAAGATCAAGGGTATGCTCAAATCCTTTGTTAGGTGGAATTCTTATAGGAATATCACTGAAGACTACACTATAACTATGCAATACCTCCTACAAATCATCCTGGTAGTGTTTAGGAATACTAACCATAGACTTGGATGAAATAAAACATTGTGCTGCCCAAGTAACATCACCATGTATAAAAATGCTTTCCATTCATTTGGATGAAACAAATCTAGGAGCTCCATTAGACATTCCCCTAAATACCACTATCCTACCATCTACCTTGAGCTTGAATTCCATGGTCTCAAAGTTTTGTGAATACTTCCTAAGTGAGTGTAACCATAGAATACCCAAAATGGCATTGGTGTCTCATAAGTATACCGCATAGTAATCATTAGTAATTGTATAGTTACCAATCATGATGCTCATTTGAGAGACCTTCTACATATAGGAAATCTGATACCCATCTCCAACCATGACATTAAATCCCTCATGCTCAATTATCTATAAACCTTTCTTGGTAACCATAACAGAGTCTATAAAGTTGTGGGTGGCCCCACTATCGATTAAAACTATGACCCTATACCTATGTAATACTCCATGAACTCTGAAAGAGTTAAATTTTGGTGTATCAGACATAGTAGCAAGAGTACCACACTTCACTCCCTTAGGTGGCATCTCATTGGATCTCACCTACTCCTCATCTGACTCACTATGTTCACTACCCTGGTTATGATCAGATTTTTCCTCTTCCTCACTATTAGATACAATATCTATATAATGTACCTTGCCCTTACCAAGACACCTATGTCTTGGTTCCCAAGGCTCTCTATAGCTGAAACATAATTTCTTTCTTCGTAACTCCTATTGAGTCTCATCATTTGTTTTATTTTTCTTGGGCCACTCTTTCTAAAATGGTTTCTTGTTTTTGTCCTTCTGAGAGGTAAACCCCTTCGACTAAAATTTATTCTTCAAATCAGTAGAATCCATGTCCCTAACTTTCTTGATTAACTTTTGAAGTGATCTAAGATTCAATGCCTTGATCAAACCTCTTAGAGGATCAATCAATCCATACATAAATAAAACTAGTAGTCTCCTCTCAGATATATCAATAACCAATATTGAGAGTCTTTAGAAATTAGCAATGCAACTATCAACTGATCCCCACTACTTCAATTGAGCCAATTCCTTGAAATGGAATTCAGGGTCCTTGTTATTAAACCTCTCAATTAATCTCTCTATGAAATTCACATAAGATGTGATCTGATCATGGCCCATGGTGACCATACCATGATGCCATCACTCGTGAATAATTCCATCAAGATGTATAGTAGCATATTTGATTTCTTCCTGCTCTAGCATCAGATTCAACTAGAAGTATGTATCAACCTTCTGCACCCAAGCACGTGTTACAGTCTTGTTTGAACCTTCAAATAAGGGAAAGATCAATTTACCAACCTTCATCATAAGATCATTGTGGTGCTCTTTGTTACCCCTATTGGGCATATGTCTCATACTAAGGTCCATATAGTCACAGAGAGAGATATCATGCTGGAAACCTGGACCTGTATTAACCTAATCATGTATAAGTTATTCCTATAATGCTATCAATATAGGCTCATTACCTTCCTGAGGCTCTACTCTAGGTGGGAATATAGGCATTAAAGGCCTTAAACTAGCAGGTGTAACATGCCAATTTGGCATCCTGTTATTAACTGAGTTACCCCCTTGGCCATTATTTCCATTTTCATTATTACCATTATTATTATTGTTTTTTATCATGGCTTGTGTCATTAATTCCATCAATTGAGTCATACACTAATTTTTTTCCCTTTGATCTACCAACAATGCATTAAGAAGGTATTCCCCTATATCATCCATCTCTGCCATTCTATGTGCCCTCAGCTCCTATAGAGGAATCAGTACCATTGCTTGAAGGAGATCTCTGATGTATTCCCAATACGCTTGAAATAATTTCCCCTTTTAGAACATGAGTAGGCTACCAATGTTTTTTAATCCCTCTAATATAGTACCTCCTTTCTCTATCACTCATGAAAAACCATAGGCTGGCAGGGATACCAACTCTAATACCACTATAAAGACCCTTTCCCAAAATGATGAAAATTTCATGATTATGCCAAGTTTGAATATGCAAAATTTTTTCAAACATTTGGCTTGCTTGATGATCTAAGTTGCTTTTAGTCAATATTTAGATAGTTATTACATACATTAAACTCCACATATGAATAGCTCTATGGATTGCAATAGTTCAGTTATATATTCATTGATTGCATCCAAAGGAAATATAAAAATTCACCATAGTAGTAAACTCTATTCATTTGCTATTCATCTCCAAACTAGTAATATTATCAACATATAAACAAACATTCAAATTATAGAATAGGACATTTAATTACCAATAGATAAAGGTCTTGGGTATATGGTGGCACCTTATGAATAGCCACGACCAAAAAAATGATGACATGATTGAATAGAAAGGTAGGGATTTGGAATAGCAATCGACCACCTAGAGGAAGCCATAGCCAATAAAATCCATGCTCTCCTTCATGGCAGTACACAATAGGTAGAATGAATGGCAATGGAATTTTTAGAAAATCCCATGCTCTCTTATAGCCTCCATGACCCTTGACCATTATCCATAGCTCATATAAAATAATAGTATGCCTCTTCTAGGATAGAATGATGGTTGTGCTGGTAATTTAGATAGCCACAGGTTCCATGAATCCAATCACTTACGTCAGAGTAAAGTGAATGTAATCAATCAACAATATGATCGACTCTCAACAAATCATCCAATTTTCAATTTGTAACACTCAAATCTAAAATAAGTTTGGTATCATCAACCAACCAAAAAATCACCTTTAATATATCAGTGAATACATTCAACATGAAATGCCCAAATAAGTTTGATCAAACCTACAAGGTATGGTGGAATCATTTCACCATCGAAACCCCAAAACCTCAAGCCTGAAAGCTCACAACAATACCAAAATAAATATAAATTCCAATGATGAAGAAGAATTTCCAAAATGCCCCGTCTTAAACCTCTCATTCAAAATTTCCAAAAATACCTTTCCCTTAAAAATATTAAAATTTAAATATTTGAATTTGACTTTAGGAGGGAAACATAATAAAATGACTTTTTAAATATTAAGACTCCACTTTAGTCACTTTAAATAATATTAATTAATTAATATTATTCATAATATTTGTTTGGGAAGAATAATATTAAATAATTAATAAGTAATTCTCTTATTTTTATTTAATGACTTACAAGAATTAAATAAGTCATTAAATCATCTGGTTTATCAATTGGAAGGGGACATTACACTCACAGATGGTTCATCAATTTTAACAAGGAGATTTGTGTAAGAAATTTTTAGATTGCATGGAGTACCCGATAAGATCATTTCAAATTGGGATACTCACATGACTTCAAGGTTTTGGTATACCTTGCATGTAGCTTTGGGAACAAAATTTAATTTTAGTTCTACCTATCACCCTAAGACTGATAGACAAATAAAAAGGGTGATTCAAGTTCTATAAGACATGTTACATATGTATTGCATGGTTCAACAATACAAGTGGGAGGAGTGCTTACATTTGATAGAGTTTACATATAATAATTCACATCATTTGACTCTTGGCATGGCTCCCTTTGAGGCACTTTATAGTATGAAGTGTCATACCCCTCTTAGTTGGGATAATCCTAGTGATAGAGTTATGATTGGTCCTGAAATGCTCTAGGATATGGAGGAACATGTCAAGCTCATTTAGAAAAGATTGTTCAAAGCTACAAATAGGCAAATGAGCCATGGTGATAGGAAGAGGACTCATAGACTTTTTGAAGTAGGAGATAAATATTTTCTAAGTGTAAAACCCCATAAGACTTCTATCAAGTTTAGAAAGTCTTCCAAACTAGCATCGAGATATGTAGGACCCTTTGACGTCCTTGAGGTTAACCCATTTACCTATAGACTTGCACTACCAATGACAATTGCTTGACTTCTTAATTTTTTTCATGTTTATTTGTTGAAACTTTATCATGTAGATGTATCTCATGTTATTGATTGGAAAACCTTGTAGGTGAAGGATCGAGGAGTAGTTCTGGTAGAGCCCCTACAGGTTATCGATACTTGTAAACTGACTTTACAAAATAGGGAAGTCTCTCAGTGTAAGGTTTAATGGGACCAATATTCTGAGGAGAGTGTGACATGGTCAGACTATGATGAAGTTTTCTAATATTTTCCACATATTTTTACTTAGTTTCTTACTTTAGTAATCATTAGGTTGATGTCTCTCCCAAGGGGGGATGATGTCATATCTCATTTTTATGTGTGTAATAATTACTTACTCATGTCAGCATGGTGTGCCATGTAAACTTATTTAGGTAAACTTGTGATGTTTATTTATTATTTAAGTGATTGTATCCATTGTGAACCTAAATAACTACATTATTAAGATGATTATTATGCATTATATTATTATGGGATTTAAATTGGTTAATAATATGCACATGGATCTAATGTAAATTTGACATTGAGTTGCATAAGGAAAGCAAACAAGTTTGCAAGTGATGCAAGAATGCATTGATGTTTTAATGTTGTCATACTTTCATAGTTAGTATATATTTGGATTTATTAACTGATAATAGGTCTTGTCTTAGTGTGTGTTTGTAGCACAGGTTTCTCTGGCTCTGGAGAGAGGTAGGGTATCATCGAGGAGAGTTGGAATAGATAGGGTGTCAGGAAATAAGAAAGAGATTATGTCAAACAATAAAACCAGGCATTTTTTAGGGATACATACACAACCTAGATCTGGGCCTTTACCATTTTTCATTATGTGATGTTCTAAACATCATCTTTTAGCTCGTGTTTCATACTCTTATTTTTTATTAATCAAGTTGAACCTGTACACCAATAATGGTTCGGTTTCCATACATTGTATTTTACCTCGAGTAAGGAATTCACCATCTTTAAACCTTTAAATAATACTAGTAAAGGTGAAGTAAAAATTTCTATTTTAATAAATCAATATAGATTTAAAAAATTTGAGCATAAACATTTAAGCCACATGACTTTTTAGAAAGGAAAATAAATGCATTTAGTTGAAATTTTTTCACATATGTAGAAAACAAGTGTTTGTCGAAAAGGATTCTTACAAAAATTTATTTCATTCAAATCATACCTACAAGCCTTTACCAATACATGATCTTGGCAAGATAAAAAGTGTTGGTATTAAATTTAAACATTGTCAAAAATTAACTTTTTTCACCTTATGCAATTACTCCCACCTGTGATGCGACATGGGTGGAAATATATGTTGGATTTAATCAAACATCTATTTATTAAAGCCTTTAAATAGAGAGTGGTGGGGGTTAATGGAAGAGGAAAGAATATTGTTTTGATTTAAATATTTCTATTGGTGGAAGGAAGAAGTGCATTTGGGCAAGAGAAAAAGATAGACTTGTAGTAGAAAGGAGGAGGCTTGAAATAAGATCAAGGTGTTCTTCATTTGGGCATTAGACCCAGGTACCCCTGTATGGAAATAACTCTTCCTGTATACTCCTTGATAATTTTTTGTGAAATGGTCTATGTATAAATAATAAGTTGCTATTAGGGAATAAGGAAATTAAATTATGTGATAATATAATGAAATATTAAAGCCCTTTTATTTTCATTTAATCTGGATCTTCCCTGTTAACATCTAAAACATTCCCAAGCTTGTAATGAGTTGCCACATTCCTTTTGATAACTTGCAGTTGTTTAAAACAAATGTATAATTTTTAAACCTAATGTAATTTATGCTATAAATGTCTTTCCAAGAATTTTTACAGCAGTATGGCATCTTAGTTTCAAGTTTTCATTTTGGTGGTAGCAACACCCTCCATCTAGGAAAAAAATGAAAAAATAAGCAAATAATAATAAAAATTGTTTATTAATGGCTATAGGAGAGTCCTCCTCTAAGATATGTGTCACCCTTCTTATTCAAAGCAATGAGAAAGTTAAATTGACCCTCTTATTGAATGGTTAATTTGAACTACCTCTGATATCATTATATCTTAGATTTTAAACCTGCAAATTAAAATATTTAGCCTAAATTTTTACCTATTTAAGGTAGTCATTGCCCCTGTTAGGCATCTTATTTTATAAATCTAAAAATTAGAAATAATTAAAAAATCAAAACTAGTAAATAAAAATAAATAAAATATATTTGCAATCCAAGAGCATCTAGTAAGCAACCCGCCTCTTTCAAATCTTAATAAAGATAATCTAACCAGAATGCAAGGCTTGTTTAAATTCACCATTTTATATCTGACAGTTTTACCTATTAAACAAATCTGTTCATAGCACCATTATTTCCCTATTTGGTGCACTTGTATGTTGAGGTATTCAACTTATCTTTTTACCTGATTAAATTAGTTACCACAACAGTATGAAATCTCATATAGAATTCTGTAACTGACAATAGAAAAATAAATAAAATGAAGATTTGTTTTTTTAAGTGTTATTGAAGTATGGCATCCCATTTTTCCTCTTTATGATCTGGCCAAGTGTCTAAAATCAGATGTAATGAGGAATAAAACCATTGTGTTTTCTCAGTGCCAAGTGTGTCTGGTAAAAGGATTTTATCTGCACAATGACCTAGTTATAGTGCCCCCCTTCTCTACATTAAATAATTATAAAATAAATTTTTAAAATTCATAATGACTGCTACACATTGGTGTCATGTTCTAGCTTTTGCATAGGTGGTGCTTGAATTTTAATTTTTTTTTGAGTGGTATGGAAGTTTGGTAAGGCTACCATATTATTGTCACATTAGTATTTTAAACCATATAAATTATTTACCTAAGTCTTAAATGAGAAAATACACCTCACAAATTATATTCAAAACTCTTTTTACCTATTATTACACCATCTCTTTATATGTATATTCCCTCATACCCAAATGCCTCACATTGACTCATGTTATTATGTGAAACAATGATCCCTCCAACATGTGGAAGAATAAATAGTATTATAAAATAAATTGAAATTAGATTTTAGTCAGATGATGTAGTTATATCTACCTAGATCGATGTGTATGCAATAACTGTGTGGAATGATAAGACTCTTCCTAAAATGGTAACACCTCATTAAGGAATATAAATATTTAACATGAATACTTTTATTTATAGATTATCATTCCATGATAACTTTGAATAAATTTATAAAAAGTGGTGTTTGATAAAAAGGAGATTTTTATACTGGGGAATAGAAATAAATGCTAATATATTAATATTTATGATATGAGTAAAAGATATATTGTAATATCCGAGCCAAAATAATAGCATTGTACCATATTAAAATGCTAATAAATTGAATGTTAATAAGTTGAGACTGGATTGTCTAGTTTATAAACATAGGCAATAGTATCATGAATACATATTTTATAGGATTTAGAAAATCATTTGAGTCATTAGAACATCACAATAAGACTAATTGAATAAAAGATTTTAATAACATCCATGAAACCAAGTAGCATACAAAAGATATTACATCTTAATAAAATGGTTTCATGATTTATTTTCAATATGGCAAATTAAAGAACCCCTCTTAATCATATATTTTTGTCTATCATTTATAAGGATGATTAAGCTGAGATTATAGGGGTCATTAAAAACATCTCATTTGTTTAGAATTAACACTAAATGCAGGAAATGTTTAATTATTGTAACTAGTATTCATATTTGGTGAACGAGTCATACATCAATCTAAAAAGAAAACATTACTCTAATAATGTCACTTATACAATATTGGCAACTTGAACATAGGACTAATACGTGAGTCAACTTGTATCCAGATCAACCTAGTTATACCAAAATTGACTATGTAGACAAGTCAATGGGTTACATGGGTGGTATGGGACAACCATGTAAAGCTTTACCTTGTAAACACATTCTTAAGAAAATAATCTACTGGTAATAGGGAATATCTAGTCCTGGTAACTATGAGATGCCTTAGTCAGGGAGACCTTGGGAATAGAGTAGTGTATGTGAGACACGTGGTCTAAAAGATAAGAGGGTATCCTAGTTAGACCCACATAATAACTTAATTATCTAATGATTAAATATTTAAAAAGGGGTACTTGGAAAATCTAAAACTTACAATTTTAAGTAGTGTATATGGGTAGTTTACATTGGGAATGTTTTAATTCCTATCTCAGTTCATATTCACACTCACAAGAAGATATGTTGAGTAGATATAGTGTTGGAAATTTACACAATGATCTCTTTTTTAGTTTTTGGACCCCTATCTATCCTACTCATGAATGGTAGGTCCACTTTCAGTGGATGAGAGGTGTGCGGGGGATCCGAAAGGTTTTGTGGTTGAAGGAATAACCCTTTATGATATTCTCCCTCTCTGCATTGACATGGTCTACTATTGGTCTATGATAAATCCTCTACTTAGTCGGTGAAAGAAAAAAATGTTGAACAATTTGATTATTATAATCACTGATGTAAATTGTTGATATATGTTTATCAAAATTGTAAATTATTAAGGACATTGAAACTAGAATTTAGTCCTAGATGTATAGTGGTTGTACTTAAATCAAATTCTATATGTATGATTCATATCAATGAAAAGATAATTGAGTATTCAAGTTAAACAAAAAGAATAGAAAGGATTGTAATTTGTTATTGAAATGAATATTTAAACATCATAGTCACTACGACAGTGGATGATTATAGTTGATAGGAAAGATTGTTTAATTAAGTCTTTATCTTAACTATTTATACTTTAGGTATTGGCATTATGAAGTGAATTACATTAAGTTTCTTGTTAAATATATGGCATGTGGGTAATTTTTTCCCTCCAATTAAATCATGCAAAATAAATTGTAATACATCTTTGAATAATGCAAGTTATTTGTCTTTGATTATAAGTGCATGAAATTAATTATAGTATATTGTTTATGAAGTAGATGTATATGCTAAATCAATCAATATGAGTTGTTCCTTCATATACTCAATAGAATTCAGAATGTATGTATGGATTAGATTACATGATATAACCTTTAGTTAGGGAGTTATTCTATTATAAAAAAAATGACTAGTTTAACTTTACCCCGAAGGGGTTATCACAAAATGATCGCCTTCACTTTTACCCATTTGGTGAGGCAATCAATGTAAACAAGTATATACTCCTTCTAGTTGGAAAGAGGATCTATGGGACCAAAAAATTCAATCCTCCAATTTTAAAATGGTTCTAACATGATCTATAGGTGAAGGGGAATTTCATTAGAGCATGTAAGCTTCCCCATACACTAGCAACTATTTATAGATACTAAAAAATAATATTTATAGCATCTTAGTCATGTACATTTGACAAATATCAATTAGGGATCTGCCCTTCAATTATGGACCTTATCACTACTAAAACCTCATATTCTCCATCTCATTCTACCTAAATTATTATCTTATAGTCTGACCCTTATCATTAGATGACCCAAACCACCTGTACACTAAAAAAAGCTTAAAACTTGATATATATCCTTCATTATTAGTTACAGATCCGTACATGTTTATCTAGATCTTTATCTAGTGTCTAGTCACCTAATTTCATCCAAATTGTAAATTATTTGAAACCTATGGGTCAACTTATTTGTCTTATTGAACCCTATTGTGAGATATTTATAAAAAGTGTGGTATATATAGAAGTCTACACCTCATTATTCATATAGAAAATACCAAATAAGAACCTATTCAAGCTCATTTAATCAGTTGCACAATTGATTTTTACCACCCTATTCCTCCTTATTTTCATATCAATCATAGGAGAAATCATACAAAAGGTATGAAGCATCCAAAGAACAACCCATGAGCAGTATTTATAAAGTTACAAACTATATCATTGCATGCATCTACATATAACATATTACACCATTGTAATCACATAATCCCACACATAGGGGATAACTACATAAGTTTGAGGCATTTCTTAGAGTATTAGCTATGTAGGCAATGCTCATTGATAAATGGATCTTTGAGGTTGAATCGACACCATGAGCCCACTAAGCCATTTTTTGGAAAACACATCTGAAGGGTGAATAATAATGAAGAGATAGGGTTTGATCCATAAGTAGACATATACAACCTGTGTTCGATATCTGAATACACCAATAGAAAGGTGACAAAAAACCCAAAATAATGAAGTTGATCACATCATAATCCAACACATATTTTGTACTAGACAAGTATCCTTGAATGGATAGTAACATCGATGGTAGTGTCTTAAGGTCAGCGGTAGTGTCTACAACTCTATAAACATCATTTCTAAAATTTGATGACTGTCTCAGAATCTCGATCCTACACACTTCTACCTATGTATAACTCAGATTTGCTTGTACATTATAAATACAATTAAGTATCATTTCTCCTTGGCATTGCAATCAATATAACATATTTCAAATTTGGTACTTTTTATATTTATCACATCTTAGTATTTTAATTCAAAATATTCATTTATCCAAGTTTTTAATTAATTGGCCTACTCTAGAATAATTTTATTTGTCTTTGTGTTTAGATTATTCTACCACCTTAAACCTTCACATGATATTTTCTAAAAAGGGTTAAGTATTTGGTGAACCTAATGTATGAGTTTCCTTATAACATAAACATAATATAACTAATACTTGTTGCCTTTTTTGCCCTAATATTTGTATTTTGTATTTCACTCATCATGTATGATATATATTTTGTTGATACCTATGATGAAGAAACTATCTAACTTTCTATATAAGCAAGAGTAAAAATAGACTACTCATATCTTCCAAATTTTATAATACCTCCTCTCAACTCATTGGATGGTGATAGCTACTATCCCTCTAGCTAGGTCCATGCCACCACCATCTCAAGAGATGAGTTGATGAGTGTTAAGGAAGATAATCAACCTATTATTTTACCTCATACATCCACATTTGATACATATAAACAAAACCTTATATTTTTTGATCATGATATATTTTTCCAAATGAATAATGATATTATGGATGATTTACAAAAAAATAATAGAGGAAGTTTCATTCATGTAACTTTATTCAACCCCCAAAGATTCCAAAAGTTCCATATCATGTACCCCATATCAATGATAACAAAACAATTGTTCCTTCATTCAATTGAATTTTTTTTTGAAATGTCCATAAAGCCATCATGGTTTCTTTGCCAAAACCAACCAAAGTATAAATACAAAAGGTTATTTATATTCCAAAAGATTTAACATTACACAAAGTTCCTAAAATTATAAATGATGTACCTGTATGAAATCTACCTCAACTTCTAATTGTTATATCATTACCAAAGGTAGTTGAATATTCAAAAGACACACCATTACCAAAGGTATTTGAATATTTAAAAGACACACCATTACCAAATGTTCCAAAATTTCAAACTGAAATGTCATTACGAAAAGTTCATAAATTTAGTGATTCCAATATTAAACTTATTTTTCAAAATGATGATAGTTTTAATATTCCTAAGTTCAAAAGAAATGGTGAATTATGACCAATGATCACATCTTTACCAAATACCACCATTCCCAATACTTATCTCATGTTTATGATGAGTAATATATGTGAGATTCCAAGGCAAGTATCTTTACTCCAAATGTAAATGGCATCCTACAATTTTAGGACCAATGATAAAATTCTCCATAATCAACCTCTTGCAAAAAGTGTACTTGAATATCCTTGTCTATAATATTTTATAATACCACCATTACCTCTCTTTTTTATCAAAAAGATCCCTTTGCCTATATAATTCAATATGTACATGCTTTTCGTCAATGGGATAAAGATAAGAAAATTTTACTAAAATCCTTCCATATAAGTCTTGCATAAGAAAATTGGGTTTGGTTCTATATCTTACCAAATGATTCCTTAAGCACATTTTCACAATTGGAAGATATTTTATTCTTAGCTTTCATTATACATAAGGTGCTTAGACTTAAATTAGAAAATTTTCACCACTTCAAATAATATGATCATGAATTGCTTCAAGACTATGATACTCCATTTAAAATTAAATCATACTCCTTAGCATATATACCCTTAGATTTGGAATTACAATTATGGATGAGAGCGACTCAATGTTGACACCCTCTAGTTCTATCAAAATTGATACAGATGTGGTTGGCTTGGATTTTAGTAAAGTTATTATTTATCCATTAAAATAAATAATGTTGCATAAGTAATACACATCATTAAGGCACTTATATATGGATGTACATAGATATGCTTCATTCATACTTAGATATCCCAAAGAGTTTAACATATCTCCTTCCAAATATAAATGTTTTATTCCAAATGCACATGAGGAAGATGAATTACCGAGTGATTATCACAAAAAAATGTGTGGCTCCTAATATATAAATGACACCTTTGCAAAAGTTACTCGATATTGGACCAATCCAAGATGACCATCATAAATAAACACTTCCAACTACGCAAAGTAAAAAGCATCCATTCCAAAAATATTTAACAATTACATTATTTATGGATGGTGCTTATTTTTTTCATAACCATATGGATCCTTTATAAAAAGAGAGCCATCGTAATGTAAGACATTTACCACAACTTGTCTATAATCTTAAAGAATTATGTCAAAAAAGAGGATGGAAGACTCCTTAGGCTATGTCATAATACCAATTGCTTGTGGTCCCCATGTAGTTCAAACAAAAGTTTAGATTATGCCCCATACATCTCAATATTCATTTACATTGGGAACATTTTGACTATACCAAATAGAAGCTCAAATTGACTCAAATCAACAAGGTATTTCCTTTTCCCATAATGGAAAATTGGTCCACAAACCACATGATAGTGATTTTCCTTCTACTACACAAGTAAATCGTGTAGAAGAACATGTCATGTACAATTTTCACCTCTTCAACCATCAACCAAATTATTCAATTGAATAAACCTAAGATTCCAAAATTTCAAAAAAAAAAATCAAATATTCAATAAAATACAACATCATTCAAATAATTCAAAAACTAGTAAAAAATAAATAATCAACATTCTCATGTTTACTAGCTCCTTGGCATCTATGTTGTTTACTTCATATTAGTATATAGCATATCATTTCGTTTCTATAAACATACATGTTTCACACATCTTTGAGTGTGATACAAGCATACTAAAAACACATGATATATGCACATACAAATGTTGGACCTCTCCTCTACCCACATCATATAGTACATTGGGGGCATCTGCTTCATTAATCATGATTAATACATGTTACATATCTATTATGGTCATTTCTACATTATCATGTTTGATTTTATATACTAAATCTTACTCATGTATATATCCATGCTCATATCTTTCACAATGTACTTGATATGCTATGTTACATGATGTTTTTTGCTAACACATATATGCAGGGACTAATATTATGTGCTTGTGTTGGTTGTTTATACTTCATTTATTCACATTGTCACTTCCTTGATTTTATTTCATTAATTTCTTATTGTCTTTCTTGTGGTATATTTGAATATTTTCCTTGCTCGTCAGCCCCTATGCCATTGTATATTATTTTTACATTTTAATATGTCATTCTATGTTGATTATCAATTTTAATATGTCATTTATTTTTGAATGTGTGACATTTGAAGATGCCCCTTATATGAGGTTTCCTTAGACCATTATTTTACATTACATTGAGTGCTCTTGTGTGTGTGCTTGATTATTTTTTGAGCTTCTATTTTTACTTTCTAAATGTTGCCATGATATATAATATGCATCTTAGGGCTTGATTTGATCACATATTATGTACTTTATTGATATATCTACATAGACATGTTACTCTTATATGATACATGATTCATAAATAGGTGATATGGTTATCTTATCCATTTTGAGGTAAGGTAACTACCAAATTCGATTTCTTTCACCTCAAAATGGGGCATATCAATGGGAGCATGTCATAAAGGCACGACCTCCACATTCACATAGTTTCCATATTTTAGTGGGCCATGTTATAAATACATGACCTTCACTTAATCAATTCTCAATATTTCCATATTTTAGTGGAGGCATGTCACAAAGACATAACTTCCACACTTTCACAATCTCCAATATAATTACATGATTTAGATATACACTTGGGTCATGATCTTCTACATTACAGTGATTTTTTCACAAGTTTTGAGACAAAGTTTTTCAATTTTATGTCACGTATGCTTCAGTTTCAGACATATTATAAATTCATATGTCATGTTATTACACTAAAAATTGTAAAATTTACCAATTATATCCCCAGATTACTATCACCAAGAAGCATTGTTTTACACTAAGAAGTATTGTTATCAAACCTTTCTGTCTAGAACAATTGGTTCTTTTTATAGTTTGAATTGATTAAATCATTCAATGTCACTATATTTATACATTGAGTTGATTAAATCACTTGACCTCACCATATTTATAGGATGAATTGATTAAATCACTCACCCTCACTAGATTATATATTGACATTTGAGTTATGTGATTGAGATTTGGTGATCTCAATGGAAGTGTCACAACTCATCTTACACTGGATTGGGGGTATAATACATTCTTATATCCCTCTTTAATTATCTAAGGTTCAATTCTAAATCTCTCTCAACTTTAATACATCATAAAGAGGCATATTTACCAATCAAAATACAAAGGGACAACTTGGTTGCATCGATACATAGGTGCACTCCTTCCTTTCTCTCTTTCCTTTTAATCATTTGAATTATTTAAAAGTTTATATTATATGTATTGATTTATATTATAACATGATTTTTTTTGTATATTTCATACACCAGTGAAACACTTAAAATGGGCTCAAACAAAGGCAAGGTGTGTTGTACACACCCAAGTGCACATTTATTTCCTTTAACATAGTAATTCCATCCTTATGCATTATTATATTAAAGGGGGGGTGGAATGTAGATACTAAACTTGAATATTTATAGCATCTCAGTATTGTACATTTCACAAGTACCAATTAGGGCTCTATCCTTAAGTTATGAACCTTATCATTGTTGAAAGGCTCATAGTCTCAACCTCACTGTGCCCAAATGATTATCTTATAGTATGAACCTTGTCATTTTGATGATCTAAACCACATGTATAATAAATAAAGCTTAAATATTGATATATATCCTTCACTATCAGTCACAGATCTATAATTTTTTCTAGCCTTATGGACACTACTATCCATATAGGGAAACTAGCATTGACACTAGTGTCTAGATCCTTATCCACTATCCAATTGCCTCAAGTCATCCAAATTGTAAATTATTAAAAACCTATGGCTTGACCTATTTGTCTTATCAAACCCTATAATAAGATATTTTAAAAAGGTGTGGTATTAATACAATTCTAATCCTTCTCATTATTCATTTATAAAATAGTGAGAAAGAACCTATTAAATCTCATTCAGCTAGTTACACAACTAAGTTATAATTTCCTACTTCTCCATATTTTCATATCAATCATAGGATCAGACATATAAAAGGCCTAAAGCATACAAAGAGCAGCCCATGAAAGATATTTGTCAAGTTAAAATCTAGATCATTGCATGCATTTACATATAACATATTACACCATTGTTCACACACACTCCCACACATATGGTAGAACTGCATAAGTTTGAGGTCCTCCTTAGAGTTTTGGTTATGTAGGAAACACTGATTGATAGAGGGGTCTTTGAGGTCAGCTTGACACCATGATCCCACTAACTCATTTTTTTGTAAACACATTCCAAGGGTGAAGAACAATGAAGAGCTAGGGTTTGATACATAAGCAAACATATATAGCTTGTGTTATAGATCTATCTACAATAACATAAAGGTGAGAAAAAACCTATAACAATGAATTTGATCAAATTTAAATCCATCACATATTCTGTACTAGATAGTAGCATCTTAGAATGTATAATAGCATTGATGGTAGTGTCCCAAGGTCAATGGTAGTGTCTGTGGCTATAGAAACATAATTTCTATAATTTGATAACTATTTCAGAATCCTGATCCTATATACTTATACCTATGTAAAACTTAGATCTACTTGCATGTTATAAATCTAGCCAAGTATCATTTCTCATTGGCATTACAATCAATAGAACATATCTTAAATTTGGCACTTTTTAGATTCAACACATCCAAGTATTTTAATTCAAAATATTCATTTATCTGAGTTTGTAATTAACATTCTTGATCTATAATACTTTTATTCATATTTATGTATAGGCTATTCTACCCCCTTAACCCCATTGGTATCAAATTGTGCACCCTAGGACACTTGATTCAGATCCTACAATTTTATGCAACATTGGATCATCTCTCAAGTTGTGGGGAACTTGTAAGAGAGATAAATCTCTAAGATTGAAGGGCTAGCTCCTTAGATATATCTTGATGTACTTGTTACCTAATATAATGATTACTTAGGTGAAAAGAGATAGGATTTGAATGAAATTAAACTATTCTAAGGGGGTGATACACCATGAATATCTGAACAAGATTATCATACCAATGCACTAAGAAACTGGACTCACAAAACTAACTTCTACCTCTTAGATCACTCTAACATTAGCATTTCAAGCATGAAGGTGGAATGTATGAAGAAATACTTAAGGTGAGTGAACCAAAGGTTAGTTTTAGGCACTAAGGCTACTTTTACACTTAAAAATAGACTCATACACTTAATCAACACTTCATGTGACCTATTGGAATGAAACAACTTGCATTAGACATGGAAAGATTGAGAGGAAGCAAGGATTGATATCAACCACTTGACTTCTCACTATACATCTCTTCACAAACTTAGAAAAAATAGTTTTAGGATCAAAACTAGATTTCATATTTTATTTGAAAGGAAAATTACAATATCCAACCATCAAGGCTTCACCATACTAGGTGTGGTCTCCTCATACAATAGCCAAAAGGCTCAATTTATAGAACTTGGAAGAAGAGAGAGAAGTTGAAGAGGCACAAGGACAAGTGTCCAAAGGTGAAAATAAGTTAAAATTCATATAAATGAGGTGGAAAGGAGTTATGAAACTGATTTTCACATGATCACATCCCAAACTTATCACCTTCCTCACATGTGGCGTTGAAACTCCTCAATCATTCTCCCTTGGAAAATTGCCTTCACCATGGGTTTAAAACTTCTTATTGACAAGTGGCAAGAGGCAAGAATTTGATCATGAGATCTATTATATAGTTATATATTCATTTTAAGGACACTTGTCAATAATCTTGGATCATCTCAAATTAGCACATCATCTGCAATCATCAATCCCACTCTTAGGTGTCATAAGACCTCTTTATCTTACTAGGCCTAATTTGGCTAGATTTAGCACAATTTGTGAAATATTTATTCATGAAATGCATATTTACATCATATTGGATTGAAAATAATCTATTTAGAACCATCAAAATCTATTCAAGACCCCATTTTGCTCATAGATCCTTCATTAGGCCTAGTCCTCTTGTAGCTCAATTTTTGCACAAATTCACTTGTGTAGGGGAATGTACGGATCTTTAGGACTTATTAAGACCATTTTTTAGTACCCTTTTCATTAATTTTTCTTTTTTCCAAGTTTCATTGCTCTATACCTAAGGAAAGTGTACTTTTAATCAATTAGTCCTCCCAATTAGGCATAATTAGGCCTTTTTAGCCTAGAAGGCCAAAAATGTCCATTTTGTGCTCCCACACATGTGAAATAGAAAATTAGCATGTGATTAACTTTTTTTGTCTCCTTAGCATCCTCCATGTCCAATTTTAGCTCTTGATCATTTGTACAAACCCCTACTATAGCTTTAATTATTCTTTCTTAACATATTTTATACAATATTGTACTTGCAAGTATGAACCAGTGACATGAGATGAAACTAAAGAGAGTCCTAGAGGTAATCCTAATTAATTACAAGCTTGAAACATCCATCTGAGTGTTTTTATTTGCCTTTCCTTCTCATCGGGTTCAAAATAGGTTTCTTGGAGGGTTTGGAGCACCTTACCATCTTAACAATAGTTCATATAGATGGTACATTGAATCATTTAAATAATGGCACAAAATTCAAGATAAGGACCCCCTAAGACTTCTCCAATCACCTATAGGTCCCATGCAAGTGGTCATGAAAGTTTTGAGCTTTTCAACTTGGCATTCAAGTCCTTATGCATTCTATAAGGTATGTGACTATTTTCAAGCTCAAAATGGATTATTAATGTATTTACATGTAAAACAATGGTTTATAAACATCTGTATATGTTACAAAAATATTCCTTAATCATTTTAATGGCTCCTCAACATAAGGAATGAAAATGACCCCTATTTAGAGACTAGGTTTAGACCTTGTCAATAGGTCTGCTTGCACCTTTAAGATAAAAATAAGGTTCTAGTGGATTTCCTTTCATATCAGGAGGTTGATGACTTTTTTTATAGTCCCTTAAACATGTTAAAATCACTTAAAATCTTATTTTAGGTCAAAAATGAAAATGACCATCCTTATCAAGCCCTTTGCTTACCATTCCTTGCCATAGTGACTACAACCTTTGTAGTGTAGGGTACCCTATTTTCCATCAAAGTTCATATCAAGTTTTATTATATCTCCATGTATGTTTTAAATCTTCTCCAATTATAATTCATTTTATCTTGGCCTTTGGCTCATCATCTCATCCTTTTTCTCAAAATTATCATCTTCATGCATGGGAAAATTGCCCCTACTATGAGACAAAATAGAGAGATTTTACCTTATTTACCTTGGTAAATTTACCATTGGATAGTGTATAATGGGTCCCTAGGATGCTTTTTACCAATTTTTAGCTTCTAAATCAAAGGATAGATCACCAAACTCTTCAAATTCCCAAGGCAAACTTTGAACCAAGCAGCTTGTAAAGGTAGGCAGGGTATAGGTTGTACTTTGGAGGTTTTATAAATTGAATAAAGTTTTTTTAAGGCATATAGGGATTATTAATTCCTATAATGATTTATTATTACCATATTATATCCTATTTTCCCCTCAAACACTTTCCATGCTTTTGCAATCATGGACTATGTCTATGACTGCCTAGAAGGAGATCAATGTTTAGGCTTACCTATAGGATATTCTAAGTTTTGGTTAATGTTTTAAGAGCACAAAAAAATTACCTATGATGTTAAAAATCTAATATATGTGGTCCTTCATCATTTTTATAAGGCTAAGCTCAATTTGTTTTTGCACTAATACATCCCTCATTCCTAAAATTAAGCCATTTGCTTGTTAAGGACTGAGACACCCTGTAGGTGTGTTTGGGGTATGGCCCAGGTTAATATGTCCCTTAAAAACATTAATAATGGTGTTTTTGATTACTTATAAACATTTTCTTGTTACTAAACCATATATTCCCTTCTCTTTGTACATGATATAATTTGGTTCCCAAACCTAGTCCTTTCTGCTTGTTTGGACTTAGACAGGATTGTAGGTAGTTACATGTTATTTTAAACTTGCTCAAAGTGTGGTATGGTCCCTTAATATTGAATTTAGACTCAAATTTCTATCTTATATCTCATGTTCATTGTTAAATTTCACAATAAGGTCAACAAACTCAACCTTTCACTTTACTGCCAATATATCCTTCATGACTGTGTTTTATGAATTTTAGGTCTGCCTATAGGTGCACGTGAGCTCCCTTAGGTCATGTGGTTAAAAATAATAAACTAAAATTTAGGAATAGTACATTTAAATTATCCATTTTAACCTCAATCCTTAAATTTGGTCATTATTAGGCCAACTGAGATGAAAACTTGCTAAAGCCTATTATAGATGATTCTTCCCAGGCTTGTGTACAGATAAGGGAGGGTGCTTAGGAGGTCGTAACACCAAATTTAACCTTTTCTCTATCATCATGGCCTATGAAATTATTTTGGATCATTTGGGATGGTTTTATTTTGATGGCCTCGTACACAACTATCCAAATGACATGTAAAGTCACTTTTTATCAACACTGTGTAGACTTTACTGCCCTTTGTCAGTGGTTTTTTGGCCATTTTTAGACCCCAAAAACTCCCATCTCCACTCATATTTTTCTCCTCAAAATTGGAATAGTTTTTTTATGTGGATATGGATAAAAGGTGAACATGAGAATCCTTCAAAACCACCATGATCTCATTGTGTGAAAACCACAAAAATACCTAGGAGCTTTATTTTGTCCATTTAGGAACTATGAGCCCAATATAGTCCATTGCCTTCCCAAGTTAGTTTTAGAATTTGTGTTGCCTTGACACCTTAAATAAGATTTTGATGTTACATTTTTCATGATATGGCTTAAAAATGGATTCCATCACGTGTGTCATCATTCATACCTCCGTATAAACCTCCTAGAGCTCCTGTATAAGGCAATTGTAAGTGTTATTCTACAGACAAGGCAGTGAACAAGAGAAAGAGGACAATTTGCCTTGAATAATATGTTGATATGATATTATCATAAGATCATTAAAAGAAAACACTTTGAAAAAGTGAATCCAAGCACACTAAAAATCCCATGGATCTCCTTCTACATTGAAATAACATAGATTACCCATCCATGGCTGCAAACTTGAGAAACAAGCATAATTGGGAAATTTATTTTAAGGGCATTAAGAGATTAAATGTTAGGTGATGATAAAACCATGTAGAGGGCCTATTACAACCTGAAAACACTCCATAAAAATCACATAGCTCCATAAATTTTTGAAAATAAGAAACAGATGCACAACCATACCCCTCTTGAATGTAATTTCATAAAAAGTTGCCTGGAGTGTAAGTGATTGTTCATGAAGGAGGAGCCACAAATATTATAGTTATTTTTATGTATTTTAATTTCACTTAGATTACTATCTACCCCCAAGTCCATCTTTCTCAACTCCATCTATACGACCAATGCCAAGTGCTTGAATTTGCTCCTTTTTAGCTTACCAAGTGAAAATGGAGGAAAATAATTTGTATATGGACTTTTTTATTCAATATATGAAAAAAAAACATGTACATGGCCTTTGGGAAGGTGAAAAGTCACACCACCCATGTTTTTAGCTACAACTAAACTCAAGGAGTCTGTACAAGTGCCCAAAGAGGCCTATTTTTAAGGGAAAATTGTCATTTCCTGCTCATGACTAATTATTTAACTATCCTCTAATATATTATGACATAATTTTACCTTCTCCACATTTATATACACCTTAGTGACAAATATTTTAACTTGAAATTCCTTATAAGTCATTTAACTGAGCTAAAAGGGTGGCCAAATGACCCTTTTTGCACATGAGACCTAACAAGTGGCCAATTTATGAGTTGAAGACACCTTGAAACCTATCAAAGACCATTTAAAGAAATTTTTAAAATAAATTTATCCTTTTACTAAGTTTTACCATGGTTGACCAATGTTGACTTTGATTGACTAGGCTAGTACAAGGGAAGTGGTCTTCAACAAGGACTAGGGGAAGGTTAAGTGAGACATATAGGACAATAGGAGACCCCATAAGACATATGAAACCTTCTTAAAAATTTTAAAATAGTAATGGTTGAACCAATTTGACTAGAATTCAAATTTGGTCAACATTCTTGGTGATTCCTAGGGGTGACATGCTAGCTATGCCTAAGACCAGTTGCCTAGTCCTTCCATTGGGCATGGAGTCACATTTATTGGTACTCAAATTGACTTGAACAGACCTTTGACTCAAGGAAAATAATCAGTAGACCCACACACACAAAATAAAAGACACACACCAAACAAAGGGAAGGAAACACACTTGTGCTATGAAGCACTTAGGAAATACAAGACAAATTGAAATAAACACATTCTAATGTGTGTAAGCTAAATAGAAAGGACTGATCCTCCTAGATCAAAAAGAAAGTTTTTCATACCATATTATTTAAGTGAACTAGAAGGATTTTCAAGCTACCAATAAATACTTGTCCTTTTTTGTTCAACACCTTGCTCACTTCTTATGGTGCTTGCATTGGCTTCATCTAGTTTTTCAGCTAGGAACATGTGTCCAATGGAAACATACTCATCTTGGTTGGTTTGAATGGAAACCATAGCCCTTGGTTTAAGTGATATTTCATTTATTTTGGACTCATTTTGATCCTCACACTCAACATCAACTTCTACTACAAGTGGTTTTTCATCATCAAGACCATACTCATTTTGAAAGGTAAGGTCTCCATCAAGCTTTAGTGGTCCTAGTAGCTGAATGCATGGCAGAGGTTATTAAAAACTTACTACCTCTATTGGTACCTTATATTATTCATCTATCTTATGCATTTTATCTTCTTAATATGAATCATGCTTACCTTGTTTTTCTTGTTGAGGTGCTTCATGCTTTTCAATAGGTTCAACTGCAACATCTCCTTCAAAACATTTCTCAAGTTCTTCATGAAGTGGAGATGCATCATCCAAGATCAAGAAAAACTTTTCAAGATCATCCCAAAATTTCAACTCTTCATGGTCAATATAAAGGCTTGAATTTTATCAACATTCTTACCAATTTCTTATGGAACATCATGTTGTCTAATGAGTACCTCTTCTTCATCTTATGTTATAAATTGATCATCATCATCATCTTCCAAGAAGCATGGCAATTTATCAATCCACTCAAGTGTTTTATCAACCTTATTTGCATTATGACTTTGATGAGGAGTGTGAATGGTAGGAGGTATTATACTAGGATTCACACCTTGTGGCCTTGTAGATGCATTACTTAGAATCACATATGCTTCTAGAACATCTCCTAAATCTCTCTTTTTGGCTCTTGTGTTAGCTGAAACTGATGTACTTTGGTTCAACACATAGTTATCTTCCTTTTGAAAGTTCATAAGACCTATACTTTGACTGCTACCCTCTCCATGAGTATTCCTTTGCATGATATTTTCTTCTTGTGATGTGTGGTAAGGAGTAGCTCCTTCTTGTGCCACTAAGGCTTGACAACCTCCTCCACCAGCATACACAAACTAACCTTAAGAATTTCCCCAATGATCCAAATGTTCCTCTCCTTGAACTAGGTTAGCATGGACTAGGAAAATATCCCTTGTAGATGGATTGGAATTAGGATTATAGGCATTGGACTACCTATTGAAACCTTGTTGACATTATCATCTTCCTTGGTAATTGTATTGGGGTGGAGGTCTATAGGTTTGTGAAGGATAATATTAGGGATTGGGTGGAGTACTTACATGAAATTGGGCTTTTTTGAGTTCAACTTGCAATGACTGAATCATTTCATTTTTGTCCATAGCATTATCTACCTTCTTGAGAGTGGTTATAGACTTGACATTGGAATTGGGAACTTGGGCTACACTTGGAGTTTCAACTGGACTATGAGACAACAAAGGCATAAAAACTCTTAGAGGTAATCTCCCAACTTGTATCAAACCATTCTCAGCTTCAATAGCTATCTCATATGTATCAAGTAGAGTGAATCCTCCCATTGAATACAACATTACTGCCACATCAGTGCCATTTCATTGAGATAAATGGGGAATACAAAACTTGGAGGAGGCCTCATGATAGGTGGTAATCTATACCATGTCCTTTGAAACCTTTCACTGAAATCCCCCATATATTCATTAGACCCCTCCTTATCACATTTACCTAATGGATCAGTGAAATGTGGTAACTCTTATTCTCAAACCTATTCACCAACAACTCTCCAAAGTCATCCCAATTAGTAATGTAACCTCTTGCCAATGTCCTATACCAATCAAGTGCTTTACCCTTTAGAGATATGGCAAGTAGTCTAATAGCTATGTTAACTTGAGTGATATTGTGGAAGTTGAGAATTATTGAAATATACCTAATGTGTTTAGATGGGGTAATAGGACCCTCTCCATTGAAGCTAAGGAGACTTTTAGGATCATATGCAAGAAGATTAATTGGATTTTGGGTGTTGAAGGTTGGGAAAGCATGTTGCCTAGCCATCTCTTCTTCCTCCTCTTGATCTTCAAAACCTTTTTGTTGAATGCTCTACTAGAAGATGATCTAGTGAAGACCATGAAGTATAATGTGAAGGAATTTATCTACAACCATAAATTATTACCTTTTGGAGTCACCAAATACTGGATTAGAAACACTTATGCAACCTTGGGATTGTCAAGACCAACAATCACCTTAACATGGAAGCAATTAAGATAAGTTGTCCCACCAGGCATGATAGAATTATTGGCATCAAATTGTGCACACTAGGACATCTTATTCATATCCTATAATTTGATGCAATAGTGAATCATCTCTCAAGTTGTGGGGAACTTGTAAGAGAGATGAATTCTAAGATTGAAGGGCTAGCTCCCTATATATATCCTGATGTACTTGTCACCTAATCTATTGCTTACTTGAGTGAAAAAGGATAGGATTTGCATGAAATTAAACTATTATAAGGGGTTGATACACCATGAATATATCCACAATATTATCATACTAATGCACTAAGAAAACAGACTCACAAAACTAACTTCTACCTCTTAAAGCACTCTAACATTAGCATTTCAAGCATGAAGGTGGAATGTATGAAGGACTACACAAGGTGAGTGAAACAAAGGTTAGTTTTTGGCACTAAGTATACTTTTACACTCAAAAATATACTCATACACTTAATCAACACTTCATGTGACCTATCAGAATGAAACAACTTGCATTAGTCATGGAAGGATTAAGAGGAAGCAAGGATTGATATCAACCACTTGAATTCCCACTATACATCTCTTCACAAACTTAGAAAAGATATTTTTAGGATTAAAAATAGATTTCATATATTATTTCAAAGGAAAATCATAATATCCAACCAACAGGGCTTTGCCATACTAGGTGTGGTCTCCTCATACAATAACCAAAAGGCTCAATTTATAGAACTTGGAAGAAGAGAGAGAAGAGAGAAGTTGAAGAGGCACAAGGACAAGTGTCCAAAGGTGAAAATTAGTTAATATGAATACAAATGAGGTGGAAAATGAGTTATTAAAATTATTTTTATATGATCACATCCCAAACTTATCACCTTCCTCACATGTGGCATTGAAACTCCTCAATCATTCTCCCTTAGAAAACTGCCTTCATCATGGGCTTGAAACTTCTTCTTAACAAGTGGAAAGAGGAAAGAATCTGATCATGAGATCTCTTGGATAGCTATATATGAATCCTAAGGACATTTGGAAATCATCTTGGATTATTTCAAATTATCACATCATTTGCAATCATCAATCCCACTCTTAGGTGTCACAAGACTTCTTTGTCTTACTAGGCCTAATTTGGTTGGATTTAGCTCAAGTTGTGAAATATTTATTCATGGAATGATTATTTACCTCATATTGGATTGAAAATAATCTATTTAGAACCATCAAACTCTCTTCGAGGCCCCATTTTACTCATAGATCTTTCACTAGGCCTAGTCCTCTTGTAGCCCTATTTTTGCACAAATTCACTTATGCAGGGGAATGTATGGATCTTTATGACTGAGTAACACCATTTTTTAGTACCCTTTTCCTTAATTTTTCTCTATGCCAAGTTTCATGGCTATATACCTCAAGGCAAGTGTAATTTTGATCAATTAGGCATATTTAGGCATTTTTAGCCTAGAAAGCCAAAATGTCTATTTTGTGCTCCCACACATGTAAACTATAAAACTAGCATGTGATTCACTTTGTTTGCCTCATTAACATCCTCCATGTCTAATTTGAGCTCTTCATCATTTGTACAAACCCCTGATCTAGCTTTAATTGTTTTTTTTAACCTATTTTGTATAATCCTATACTTATAGGTATGAATTAGTGACATGAGGTGAACCTCAAGAGAGTCCTATAGGTCATCCTGATGAATTCCAAGATTTAAACATCTATTTGAGTGATTTTATTTGCCTTTCCTTCTCATTAGTAGAATTCTTGGAGGGTTTGGAGCACTTTTCCCTCTTAACAATAGTTCATATAGATGGTACATTGAATCATTGAAATAATGGTACAAAATTCAAGCTTAGGACCCCATAAAACTTCTCCAATCATCTCTAGGTCCCATGCAAATGGTCAAGAAAGTTTTGAGCTTTTCAACTTGGCATTCGAGTCCTTCTTGTGCATTATGTGAGGTCTGTGAACATTTTCAAGCTCAAATGGATTCTTAATGTATTTACTTGTAAAAAAATGTTTTATAAACATATTTATATATTCAAAAAACATGACTCAATCATTGAAATGGCTCCTTAATAGCTAGGAATGGAAATGACCCATGTTTAGAGACTAGGTCTAAACCTTGTCAATAGGTCTGCTTGCACCTTTGAGCTAAAAATGAGGTTTTAGTGTCTTTTATTTTATATCAAGAGGTTTATCACTTCTATAATAGTCCCTTAAACATGGTCAAATCACTTAGGAAGTTTATTTGAGGTCAAAAATGAAAATGACCATCCTTACCAAGCCCTTTGCTTAACATTCCTTGCCATAGTGACTACAACCTTTGTAGTGTAGGGTACTCTATTTTCCCTTAAAGTTCTTAGGAAGGTTTTTTAGCTCTCCATGGATGTTTTACAAATTATTAAATCATCAGTCATGGTTATCTTGGCCTCTGGCTCATCTTCTCATCCTTTTTCTCAAAACTATCATCTTCATGTATTAGAAAATTGCCCCTACTCTAAGACAAAATAGAGAGGGTTTTCCTTGTTTACCTTGGAAATTAAACATTTTAGAGTATATAAGGATTCCCAAGGATTGTGTGTACAAATTTTTATCTTATAACTCCAAGGATAGATCACCAAACTCTTCAAATTCCCAGGGCAGACTTTGAACCAAGTAGCTTGTGAAGGTAGGTAGGGTATAGGTTGTACTTTGGAGGTTTTATGTATTACATTGAGTTTTTTTAAGGAATTTATGGATTATTAATTTATCTCATGATTTATTTGAACCATATTCTATCCTATTGGCCCCTCAAATGCCTTCCATGCTTGTAGAATCATGGACTAGGTTTATGACTGCCTAAAAGGAGATCACTGTTTAAACTTACCTATAGGCTATTCTGAGCTTTGGTTGATCTTTTAAGAACACAAAAAAATTACCTCTGATGTTAAAAATCTCATATAGGTTGTCCTTCATCATTTTTCTAAGGCTAAGCTCATCTTTTCTGGCACTAATGCATCCCTCATTCCTAAGATCAGGCCATTTGCTTGTTGAGGATTGAGACACCTTGTAGGTGTGCTTGGGGTTTGGCCCAGGTTTATATGTCCCTAAAAGACATTAATCATGGTATTTGTGATTATTTATAAAAAAATTTGTTACTCCTAAACCATATATTTCCTTCTCTTTGTACATGATATCATTTAGTTCCCAAACCTAGTCCTTTCTACCTGTTTGGACTGAGACAGGTTTATAGGTAGTTATAAGCTATTTTAAACTTGCTCAAAGTGTGTTAGGGTCCCTTAAGATTTAATTTAGACTCACATTACTAACTTGTATCTCATGTTAATTTTTAAATTTCACAATAAGGTCAACAGACTCAACCTTTCACTTTATTGCCAATATACCCTTCATGACTATGTTTTTATGAATTTTAGGTCTACTTGTAGGTGCACTTGAGCTCCCTTAGGTCATGTGGTTGACAAGAAGCAACTCCAATTTAGGCCTAGTACCTTGAAATTATCCATTTTCACCTCAATCCTTAAATTTGGTCATTATTAGCCTAACTAAGATGAAAACATACTAAAGTTTGTTGTAGATGATTCATCCCAGGCCTATGTATAGACAAGGGAGGGTGCTTAGGAGGTCTTAACACCAAATTTTACCGTTTATATATCATATTGGCCTATGAAAGTATTTTGGATCATTTTTTATGGTTTATTTTTGATGGCCTAGTCTACAAGTATCCAAATGAAGTGCAAAGTTAGTTTTTATCAACACCCTATAGACTTCACTACCCTTTGTCAGTGGTTTTTTGGCCATTTTTAGACCTTAAAAACTCCCATATCTACTCATATTTTGCTCCTCAATATTTTCATAGTTATTTTATGTGGATAAGGTTACAAGGTGAACATATGAGAATCCTTCAAAACCACCACGATCTCATTGTGTGAAAACCATAAAAATACCTAAGAGCTTTATTTTGTCCATTTAGGAACTGTGAGCCCAATATAGTCCATTGCCTTCCCAAGTTGGTTTTAGAATTTTGTGCTACCTTGACACCTTAAACAAGATTATTATGTTAAATTTTTCATGCTAGGGATTCAAAATGGATTCCATCATGTGTTTCATCATTCATACCTCCGTACAAACCTCTTGGAGCTCCTGTATAAAGCAATTGTAAGTGTTATTTTGCAGACAAGGCAGTGAACAAGAGAAAGAGGAAAATTTACCTTGAAGAGTATTTTGATATGATCTTCTCATAAGATCATTCAAATAAAACATTTTTCAAACATGAATCCAAGCACACTAAACATCTCATGGATCTCCTTTTATGTTGAAATAACACATGTTACCCATCCATGGTTGTAAACTTGAGAAACAAGCATAATTGAGAAATTTCTTTGAAGGAAATTAAGAGAGTAAATGTTAGGTAATGAGAACACCATGGAGATGGCCTATTATAACCTAAAAACACTTCATAAAAATCACATAACTCCATATATTTCTAAAATAATAAATAGATGCACAACCATACCCCTCTTGAATATAATTTCATAAAAAGTTGCCTAGAGTGTAAGTGATTGTTCATGAAGGAGGAGTCATAAATATGAGAGTTATTATTATGGATTTGAAGTGAACTCAGATTACTATCCACCCCCAAGACCATCTTTCTCAACTACACCTGTAAGGCCCATGCGAAGTGCTTTAATTTGCTCCTTTTTAGCTTATCAAGTGAAAATGGAGGAAAATAAGTTGTAGATGGACTTTTTTATGAAATATCTACAAAACAAACATTTAAATTTCCTTTTTATAGGTGAAGAGTCACACCACCCATATTTTTAGTTGCAACTAAACTCAAGGAGTCTGTACAAGTGCCCAAAGAGGCCTATTTTAAGGGAAAACTATCATTTCTTACTCATGACTAATTATTTAACTATCCTCTAATAGATTATGACATAATTTTACCTTTTCCATGTTTATATCCACCTTAGTGACAAATATTTTTAAACTAAAAATCCTTATAAGTCATTTTACTGAGCTAAAAATGTGGCCAAATGACCCTTTTTGCACATAAGACCTAGCAAGTGGCTAATTTTTGACTTGAAGACACCTTGAAACCTATCAAAGACAATTTTAGGACATTTTAAAAATAAATTAAGCCTTTGAATAAGTTTTACCATGGTTGACCAATGTTGACTTTGGTTGACTAGGCCAGTACAAGGGAAGTGGTCTTCAACAAGGACTAGGGTAAGGTTACTTGAGACATATAGGATAATAAGAGACCCCATAGGACATATTAAACCTTATTAAAAAGTATAAAATATTATGGGTTGACCCAATTTTACTAGAAGTCAAATTTGGTCAATAAACCCTTCACACAAAAATCTCAAAAAAGGGTTAAACACTATCACATTGGGAGGTGTACTTTTTTGTATTTATGTGAAAAGTAGGTTGGTAGTACCTTATGATGAGGATTTTTGTGGATTTCGTATTTTATAAAAAATTAACCCCACATGGTTCATCATGATAGCATATAAATATATCAAACACTTCATCTTCTATTATGCATTAACACATAACTGAGTCAGGCCTAACATGGAAGAGATAGCCAAAGACCCATGAAAAGGGTCCACCATAGATCACCAAGTTATGTTACTCCTTAGGTGATAAATGTTGAGGAAAATTTCCTACAACAAAGTAATTAGCTTTAACTTCAAACAAATGAGTTTTCATAGAAAGTGTAAATACATGTTCACAAGGAAATGAATCATCCACTTGTGGACTCTATTCATTAGATGTTAGTCAAGAAATAAAATAAACAACTATTTTGTCATTTATAGAATTATATAAGATGGTGATGTCAAATTCATATATTAATAACCACCATATAATACCCAATCATTCAAAACTAGATTTTTCATTAGATATGTTATTACTAAATGGTCATTATGCACAAAGACAAGTGTACTTCAATTGGCCATCCTTTCAAGAACAATATATGCATGGGTTGGATGACCTAAAACTATCCTCTTTTTATCAATAGATTGGGAATTAAATAAGGTCAATCAAATGGAGAATTCATAAACTTGAATGAGTGGCTAAGGACCAATGATATCAATAGATATAACATAGGCTAACCTATAACTCTAACGTAAAAAGGAAAGGGTTCTAAAGTGCAAGCCTATGACATAAGGATATAGCTCTCACTACACCTCAACAAAGTTGAATTAGTTTAACTATGATTTTAATTATTCAAGTATAGTAAATTATTGTAAAGGGGTAGAAGTAAATTAAATGATTGTAAGTAAGGTAGGGTTCCATGGTCAACCAAAAGGGGGTCTATGCAACGTTAGGTGATAGATCAAAAATCTAATCAACTGTATATCTATACCATCTTATTCTATGTAAGAAAGAACATAAGAAAGGATATACACATCCATAAAGAAATGAAAAATATATAATCTACTAAGTAAAGGAAATAGTATATGGATAAAAATACTCTACTTAGGGTGGACCCGTTGATGCTTTAATCTCCCCTTTGGCTTAAGTGGATATTTAAAGAGATGTTGTAGGTTAAAGACTTAAAATTATTGGATGAAAACTTATATATCCTTAGTTATAAACTCCCAATGACCTCTCGTATTTAGCTTCAATGACACCACAAGATAAGGCCTCAAAGATAAGGTTTTAAACCTCTAAATTTCCTAAATACTTCTTAGGGCAGAAGTATGAGTGCAAATAGAGTGTATTAATGTGATATATTTTATTATGAATGAAATATGACCCCTATATATACATTTATAATACCCAAAACCAACCCTAAACTCTAATTTGATGGTATATGTTAGGCTTATATAATAAAAATGTTATAAGATATACTAAAAACTATATTGGGTTGTTTGATATCATATAAGATTTACAACACTAGAGTAAGAGATGTGCCAAAAAGATCATGTCTTTTGGTGGGATATGACTTTTAAGATGTAAATTTTGTTATAACATTGCATTTTATTATGATATGGATTTTAACTATTTTGACTTTTTCTATTTTCCTCTTCCATACATATTTGGAAGAACCAATCATGGGTACTAAAGATGATTATCACAAGAGAGCTTACATTAAGCTGCTAGAGTAGAGAACCTAAAGACCATGGTGTCTAAAGAATCCTAAACTTGCACCTTTGGAAAGAGTGTCATCTTAAACCTGACCTTGGTGTGCCCAAAATGAAAGTGATTAATACATAAATCATGGAAGTGACAATAAAATGATTGGGTTGGCCCAATCACCAAAAAGTGTGTAAAGGGAGATGGTACAAAGATAGGTTTAAATCATCATCATAATATTACATAAAATTTGAATGTGGACATGAAGATATACTACTATATAGTTTTACCACAAGAAAATATGACTGAATTTAAGTGAGAAAGACATGAATATCAACCATTGACTTATTAAAGATGAGATCAAAAGCAATCTATGTAGCAAAAATGGTGGGTGTTTGTGAAGAGGCACTAGTTGATTCCCTAGATCTTACCATGCAACTCAAAAACTGAAAATCTAAGAGGCATGATTAAGATAAACATATGAAGCATAATAGTGATAGTAAAAGACTCAAAGGGTGTATATAATAATAAAATGAGACCAAAAAATCACAAATAAAATAATGGTTAACTGTAGAAAGTAAATGACTATAGTAAAAATGGCATGTATTTATGAGGAATGCCTAGTTGTATTCCTCCAGGTGTTACAATGTAACTCACAGACTAATAAACCATGAAATGTAAAAATGACAAAATACCCAAGGATAAAGTATAGGTACTAGGGCTAATGTGAAATAAAACCTAGAGGTGTGTGGATAAATACTACAAAATAAGAGAGTCAAAGTAAACCTTGCAAGAAGTGTTAGTTCAACAAAATATATATAAAATAACCATAAGCATGCAGGTAATATGTACATGAAATGGGAAAGACATACATAAAATAAACTAATAAGAACATAATTCAAACAAAATACTTCTTCAATAACTAGGCATTGGTCGGTTCCTTGAAGATATGTCATTTATTCATCTACAATATATAATTGTTAAGTCTAAGTATGTATTTGACTAAGTAAATATCCCACCAATTTTTGGTGTAGTTTCCCTCTTTGTCATGGGTGTAATCCATTTTCAACACTAGGTATCCAACATTAAAAGTACAAACTTTGACTTCCTTGTTTTGTTGTTTTACAATGTGATTTTTGTATTGATGATTGTGTGGTAAATCACCTCATGTGTTGCTCATCAAGTATATCTAAAGCATGAAGGCAAGATTTATAAATATCTTCATCAAGAATGATGCCATGAATATAATTGTGCAAAAAGGGTAACTCTATTTCTAGTTATAAGATGATTTTGAAGCCATAATCTAAGGTTAATGGAGTTGCCTCGGTATTAATACAAATGTTAGTATAATAAACCCAAAGTGCAGGATATGGATTGAGATCTCAGTCTAAATGAGAATCCCTAATTGTCTTTTACAATATTTTGTTAAGAATTTTGTTGGTGTCTTTTGCTTGGCCATTCCATTGAGGGTGATAGGGTGTATAAAATTTATATGTAATTTTTAATTTCACACACAACTGCTTCATGTATTTATTTTTTAAATTCTCATCATTTTCAGATATGATGGTGTGAGGAATTTCAAAACAATGTATGATTTGATTGAGGATGGATTTTTATATAGTGACACTAGTGATATTAACAAGGAACATAGCTTCTTCCCACTTGGTAAAGTACTTGGTGGTGGTAATAATGAAGGTGTGACCATATTGTGATTAAGGTAATTTAGCGATGAGATTTAATCCCCACATAGAGGATGGACATGGAAATTTAAGTGTCTAAATCTTGGCTAGAGGAAAATGGATAAGATTATTTTGAATTTGGAAAGGATTACACATATTTACAAATGTGATGGCATCTTCATTTGAGAGTAGGATAATAGTATCCCTTTCATAGGCATTTTCAGGTTGTATCATGTCTGCTATAATGGCCACCACAAAAGATCATATGCACTTGATCAATGAGAGAAGGGACTTCTTGAGTGACACAACAAATTATGATACCTTTAGCATTATAATAATAAAGGATGTTGTGTCTAAGGAAAAAATTAAATGTTTACTTTTAGAGTTTGGGTTTTTCATAAGAATCAACCTTCAGATGATAAGTATGATGCTCAATGAATTGGATGATGTTTTTATACCATAGGATTTGTTGAGTGGTGACTATTTTGATATATAAAATAAGAACCTCATCCTTAGGTGTTAGAGTAGATGGAGATATCCTTGTGTGGAAAAGGAACTACAAGCCATGCAGTACTTGACAAGGATGAAAGAGAGACACTGAGGAAGAATGAGAGTCGACTATAACATTTTTCTTTCTTGGAATTGATTTAATAGTGTGTTGGGTGAATATTTTGTCAATCGGCGTACTGATCAACAAAATAGGTCTGATCAACCACAATAGGAAGATTGGTCGGCCAGGTGTGCAACTTTATTTACATCAACCAGAGATGAATCTCTCCTCTCATCAAGGGGAGGTTCCCTATAGATACGTAGGAGCTATATACAATATAAATCAGCAGAAAATAACACATGGGGGCAAAATAAACCATCCATCTTTGTTCTTTCAGAGATGATGCACATAGACAAAGGAGAAAATCTTGATGTAAACACTAAAGGCACTTCTCTTCTTTCAGAAGTGTTCTTGCAAGAAACAACAGGAGTTTCTTTCAAATAGTAAAGTAACCAGTAACCAAAGGGTGTAGTAACAATAGGATGAAACAGAACGCAAAGTTTCCACCTCAACTGCCCAAAGAGTATATCACAAAGGATAATGGGGGCACAAAGTTGAGCTAGAATCCTCAACACAAAAAGAAAAGAAAAACATAGACTAAAAACAATTATGAAAGCACAAAGTCTTCCCACAGTTGGTTTTAGGACACTTCCCTATTACTTTCACTAATTCTTCTTACCAAATTAAATAAATAAGAACACCTTCAAAAGATAGACATAAGAATGATCTTCTAAAATGATACAAGCCAAAACATCATAGAGTCTGTAAATAACCTGCTTTCTCATTCAAATAAAAATGAAAATGAAATTACAATCTGAGCTCAAAGTCTCAGTCTTCTTCTTTCAAAATGGGCAGAGTTTCACTCTTGTAAAAATGAAAAGTCTCCTTTACAAATGAAAGATATTACAATCTTATAGTAACTACGCAAGGATTGACACTTTTTCCCATGGGATGGCCCATACTACAATCAACATCTTCAATGCACCTTCAGTCTTGTCTAGAGAGACCATGCTGAGAACAGTGCACTACCATAACTATGGCGTGTCCCTTCATCTAATATGTTTCTTCCTTTGTATGGACTGTCTGGTCCTTTTCCAATTTGTCTTTACTTCATGGAAGAAAAATAGGCCATGTCCTTGGTTTGGTGTGCTCAGAAGTCTACTCGATCCACTATTCCAGCTATAGGAAATAACTCTTTCGAAGACATTTCTAGTCCTTTGCATCGATCTTCTCTCTTTGAGTCTTTGGGCTCTCTTTTCAGTTGATCACTTGATTCATGTTGAACCTTGAACCTATTGAATTACTAAAATTTCATTGGTTCATTAGTTCATTCTGTCTCTTTTATTCTATCACTTCTTGGTTCAATCACTTCTTCACTCCTTGGTTGAACCATCCTTTGAACCACTTGTTTTCTACTTCTCTCTTGACTGAGGCTGCCTTTGAACTTTTGAACCTATGAACCGTTAAACTTTGAACTCTTTTGGTTCAAATTTAAATCGATTCATTGGTTTATTCTGTGTTTCGCTCAAACACTACTTCCTTTAGCTTTCTAAGCTCTGGTTGAACCTCTAAACCTTGAACCCATTGAACCTTCTGGTTCAACGGTTCAATGGTTCAATCAGTTCATTCGATTCATCCTTTGAAGCCCCTTTTTGTCTAAGTCTGTGAAAGTTCCTTTTTGTGTCTTTGTTCAGCCTTTGGAACATCCTAAAGGGAAGGTGTCCCTTTGGGCTTTTAAAATAGTCCTTTCTCTGTCGCCAAGTGCCCCCCATAACGGTACTTGTCCTTCGGGCTTCAACTTCGCCGGCAAGTTCTTACTTCTTCGATGGGATTTTTTCGTCAGGAAAAAAGCCTGAAAGAATTCCTTCAAAAAAAATGTCCAAAGGAAAGTTTCTTGTTACTTGGCCATTCATTCTTTTCTGTTTCTTTAGACTTTTTCTCTGGGTGAATTCCTTCGGACAAAAAGTTTGAAGGAATTCTGCCTTAACATTTTTTTGAGAAAATATTCTCGAGAGAATTCTTTCGACCTCTTGGACTTAGCCATTTTCCCGAGGGGTTTCTAACTTTTATCCACTTTTGCTTACTGACCCCCACAAGGGCACTTGTTCCTTTGGCTTTGGGGCAGCCCTTTAAACCTACCGATTGAACCAACTTTGGTTCAACGGTTCAATGGTTCAATCGGCTCCTTCTTTGTTATTTGGCTAAGCCCTTTTGATCTTTTGCACCAAGCGCGTTGAACCAACTTGGTCATTGAACCCATTGAACCTTTGTCCTTTATCATTTGCCGATTGAACTCTTTTGATTGAACCGAGACGCTGAACCAATCCTGGAAATGACTATGTGTTAGAAACTTGTTCTTTTTGACTGAACTCGCCTGCAGAAGCTTTTTAACCTGTTGAACTTGTGAATCCTTTTATGAAAAAAGCTTAAAAATGAGGAATATTAAAGCTCAGAACAAATTTTTAGAAGGGAAGAGATAAATTTTGGTCTGTGCAAGGCCAAAATAATCCATAGGTTGTCCCAAAAATGAGTGGCATTTTTTAGGGACAACAGCTGGCTCCAGTTGGGGAACTACCTTCAGTTGGAAACTTGAAACACAGCTGAGGGGAGTAGAAACCAGAATCTCTAGTGCCTTGAAGTGTGCCATTGGGATATGGAGTCACGCTACCCAAGAAGAAAGGCTTCAAAAAATGAAAACAAAAGAACAAAACATAAACAAAAGACTATACAAATATACATATGTACAGGGGAACTCATCCAATACTTCAAGAGTTGAAGTGCTTCAGATGTTGCCCATTGTGAGGTAGAGAAAAGAGAGTGCCATCTTGATACTTCAATAGGAAACTATTTTTACCATTGAGCTAATGAATAGTAAAAGGGCCCCTCCACAGGGAATCAAACTTTCTATGCATCCCCTTTGGTTCTCTTCTCTTGTCCCACAGTAGGACTTGATCTCCAATCTAGAAATCACGATTCTTTGCTTTCTGGTCAAAGAGCTTTTTCACCAGAATTTTATGGGTGGTAATTCGGTCAACCACTGCAGTTCTCCACTCATTCAACTTAGCAAGGCACATGATCCTCTTCTCAAGTGAGATCTCATACGATTGATCTTCAATCGCCTTAGCCAATTTCAATGCTAGCAATTCCAAGGTGATTGGTATCTCAGCATTGACACCATACAGAAGTTGGAAGGGAGACATACCAATTTATCTTTTTGGTATAATTCTATCTGCCCATAGAGCATCAACCAATGCCTTATGCCAAGTCCTTTGGTTGTCATCCACTAGCTTCTTGATAATAGTCACCAGGTTCTTATTGCTTGATTCAGCCTGTCCATTCCCTTGTGGAAAGTAATCAGAGGAGTGGGAGAGTGTAATTCCATAGTAGAAACATAATTGAGTAATCTCTTGAGAAGTGAAATAAGTTGCATTGTCAGTGACAATTTTGACTAGGACCCCAAACTTGGACATGATGTTCTCTTTGAGGAAATTGCATACTACTTCTGAAGTAGCATGTTTGGTTAGAACTGCTTCCAACCATTTGGTGAAGTAGTCTATTGCCATGAGGACATAGTCATGTTTAGCACTTGATGATGGGTTTATAGCTCTAATAAAGTCAATTCCCCATTACTAGAATGGCTCCTCTATGATTACTGGTTCGAGGGCTAGGGCAGCTAACTTGGGCCTTCCAACAAACTACTGGCATAGTTCACATCCCCTGACCCAATTGTATGCATCTTGAAAGAGAGTTGGCCAATAATACCTGGCTCGTAGGATCTTATGGGCAGACACAGGGGTAGAAAAATGTCCTCCACAGGCTGAATTATGGAAGGACTTCAGAAGTCGGCTTTGTTGCTCCTTGTTCACACAGCGAAGGAACATTCCATCAAGGCTCCTCTTGTCTAGGCCGTTATCCCAGAGGACAAAATTAGTAGCTTTCAGCTTGATGGTTCTCCTTTCTTTATAAGATAGGATTGTAGGATATTTACCATAAGTAAGAAAATGAGCAATACCTGAATACCACTCATTCGTGGTGGAGACAAAGAGGACTGTTGGTGTGTCATCCACTTTTGGTTCTTCATGCTCTATTCCTCTTGGCTTGTTATTAGCAATTAATTGGCATAGCCCCTTTCCACATACTAGCTTTGTTGGCTTGATGATCAAATCAAACTCCCAGATCTTTACAACCCAATTGCCTCTTTTCATCCCAAACTCCTACTGAGTCAGTATAGATTTCACTGTGGTGTCAGGGACCAAGGTAGTAACTCAAGAATTGAAGATGTAGAAATGAAAATGTTTCACAGCCTTCACCATTACATAAGCGTGCTTCTCCATATTTGAGTACTTTAGCTCATGAGCTTTGAGAGGACAGCTCATGAAGGAAATGGGAGATTCCATACCTTCTTTATTCTATTGAACCAAAATTGCAGAGAGCGTATATTCTGAAGCATAGCTATAAATGGTGAACTCTTTGCTATAGTCTGGACAAGCCAGAATTGGAGCATGGGCAATGGCAGTCTTGATATCCTCAAAAGCCAACTTGCCTTCTTCAGTCCAGCTAAAGGTGGCCTTTCCCTTCATCATGTTTACAATGTGCCTGGTCTTCTCAGCAAATTTAGGTATGAATCTTCGTAAAAAATTCACCTTTCCAAAGAAAGAGTGAACAATAGTCTTGCTTGTGGGCAAGGAAAGTTATTAGATAGACTTAACTCTGTCTGAGTCAATCTTTATGCCTCCTTTGGACACAACGTGCCTGAGAAATTTCCCCTCAGTTACTCTAAAAATTGACTTCTTGGGGTTTAAGGAAATGCCATTCTGGTGACAGCATTCTAGCACTTGATGTAAATGGTTCACATGATCTGGGCGATGCTTAGAGAAGACAGTCAAGTCATCAAGATAAACTATGGTGAACTTACCCATCTCATCCTTGAAGGTAAGGTACATTGCTCTTTGGAAGGTGGTGCCAACATTGATCAAACCAAAAGGCATCCTTTTATATGCAAATGTGCCCCAAGGTGTGGTGAAAGTGGTCTTATGCTGGTCTACTTCACCAACTTTGACCTAATTATATCCTGAGAAGCCATCTAGCATTGATAACATCTCTGAGCCTATCACTTTCTGTAGCACTTGATCCATGATTGGCAAAGGATAATTATCCTTTAAGGATGCTTGATTCAAATTCCTAAAGTCCACACAAAGGTGAATTTCACCATTCTTCTTTCTTACAGGCACTATATTGCCAATCCATGTGGAATGATGGATTGGGAAGATTATCCTGGCATTTAGCATTTTTTGTATCTCAGATAAAATAGTACCTAATATTTTAAGATTATAATGCTTGGACTTTTGCCTGTAAGGTGTTGAATCCACCTTGAGAGGGATGTTGTGTCAAATTTCATCAAGCCAGAGTGATTTCAGCTCAGCATAAGAGTATGCTAGGACATCCATGTATTCGTTGAGAAAAGAGGTGAACTTGAAACGCTCTTTAGGAGTATAAAATTTCCTAATATTCACCATCTTGGGGTCTTCCTTGGTTCCCAAATTTACTTGATCAAACTCCTAAGATGAGCTTGAATCCATTGGCTGTTGTCTGATGAATCTATCATGCTTATCAAATAGCTTCTCAAGGGAAACCAGGCCTTTTGGAATCTTGTTCCCTTTCAGTTGCAAAAACTCCTCACATGTGTTTACATTTGATTTAGGAGTTGTTTCACACTTCTGAGGTTTACTGCCTTCAAAATGTAGCTGTTCAAAGCTATCTTTTTAATCTAGGAAGGCAATGAGTTGGTCGTCATTGTTAAATCCCTGCCAATGACTGGAATTATCAGGTACACTTGGCTGAAAGCCCAGCTTAATCATGTACTTGTCTCCTTTGAAATCTAGGTGGGGGACCAAAAGAGTGGCTAAAACAGCTAGTGCATCTACCCAGTCATTGAATTCTCTAGGAACTATAGAGATGTTGAAAGCATCAAAGTCTTCAAGCTGGTCCCAAACTAGATTACGATAATGACGCAATTTTTCATTCTTGGTTTGATACAGGTTCCTCACCTGACAAACCACTAGTTCGACATCTCCTTTAACATGAAGGAGCTTGATGCCTTTGTCTCGAGCAACTCTCAATCCAAGCAACATAGACTCATATTCAGCTGTGTTATTTGTGTTGCTGAATTGCAATTTATAAGATGAGGGAAAAATATCTCCTTGAGGAGATATTAACACAACCTTAGCTCCTGAACTAGTGGAAGAGCAACTGCCATCAAATTCAAGAATCCATACCTCATTTGATATTGATTTTCTTTTGGATTCTTCTTCATCCGAGGGTGGAGGTACTTCCATACTTGCCTTGTGCTCAACCAATTTCTCTGATGTCCCAATTGAATGCATTTCCAAGCTGTCATCTACAAGAGCTTCATCAGATGTCTCATGAACTCCATTCATGTACAAAAAGTAATTACCCATGCCTGAAGACTCAAATAGAATTTGAGCTTCAGGTGCTGAGGTCTGGGTAACCACATATTTCACTTCCTTCTTAGGGAGCAGCCTCTTCATAACACCTTTGACTGGAATCCTCGCCTCTGATAAATCCATGCTCAATTCACCACCAACATCCTTGCAAAAATTCTACCTAAGAAGGATGTCATATGATGATGGGACGTCTACTACCAAGATAGTCATCTTGATTCTTTTGTCTGGAAAGGCAACAAATGCAAATTGGGCATCTTTAATTTGTCGTAGCAAAGGTACTTGCTTGTTCTCCATGGAGAAACATCTACCAAAAGTTTTGGTCAATGTGAGATCAAGGGATTCAACCACTTTAGCAAGCATGACATTGTCTGAAGCTCTAGAATCAATGATGCAATTATTCATCGGATGTCTATTTATCAGCAATGAGACATAAAAAGGTTCAGTCGTGCTAGGAGCAGCAGGGGGAGCGGTGATAAGGTTGTTCTTGGTAGGTGCATTCTTGGCAGGATCATGTGTCACTTTGGAAATTGTTTGTTCAATAGGGATGTTCTGGTGTTTAACACATTGAATTAGTTTGTTTAATTGCATGGGATGGGACTACAAAAATTCAAACTTAGACATTTGAATTTTGGTTCTCTTTATATGGTCAATGATATCAAATGTGTGGAATGATCTAGGAGCAGAGGATGGGAGTTCATCTTTTTGATTTTTGAAAGGGGGAGGACTAGACTACAAATTTGAAGTAGAAGGTGTAGGGGCATTTGGGGTACTTACCTTTCTCGAAATCACTAGGTCCTTTGGTTGGAAAGGAAGAGTGGATCCCCACTTAGCAATTGAAACTGCTGGTTGAGGTCACTCCTCTGCTTTCTTCATATCAGCTTGTTGAGCTAATTGATTATTGGACTGGGTGAATATAGCATATGACCCCTCAGATGCATTGCCTTCACTTTTGGGTTCATCTTGATAGTTTAGGAAACCAATATGGGAGTCGCTAGCTAATTCTTCTTCTTCCTCAGTGAAGAGATTAGCATCATCTTCAGGATTCAACTCAGGCTGGAATGAGAAATCTGCTTCAGCTTCAAGATATCCAACTGTTGAGTTATTTGGAGGCATTTCAAGGGTGAAGTTCTTATATGGAGGAGGAAGGCGATTTTGTTGTCCCTAATTCTTGGCAGCATTGCCTTGGTACACCTGATTCTGAAATGTCCTCCTGGGCATATCTCTGTATGCAGGAGCAGATGACATCCCTTATGCCATTTGCTTTTTGAGAGCTAGCATTTCATTTTCTAGCTTTTGTACCATCAAGTCAGTGGTGACTTTAGGTGAATACTCAGAAGATGAAGAGGATTTACCTTTATTAGGGTCTCTCCTTATCTTTCCTACCAAGATAAGGTCATCTTCTACCTCAGTAGCCAAGTCCTGAGCAGTAGCAAGGTCTATGTGTCTAGCCCGTCTCAGCAAAAAACTCACTTCAGGCAGTTGTGAGTTGAATAAGAAGCATTTGATGTTCTGAGGCATTGGCTGGGTGACCATAGGAATCTTATGCCTCAGCTTGTCGAACTTGGCAATGAAATCCCTCATAGGCTCATGAGGCTCTTTCTTCATCTGAGTGAGCTGGGCCAGCAAGGCATGTGCATCTTCTATAGGCTTTAACCTAGCTTCAAATTTGTCTTTCAGAGTGTCCCAGTCCATCACTAATCTAGCCTACAGGTGGTAGAACCAATCTGCAATAGCACCTTATAGTGTCTCCATGAATAGCCTGACCACTATCTCTTTAAATTCCACCCTTATTACACTACAGGCTATGCTGAAAGCTACAATGTATTCATCAGGATGAACCTTCCCATCACCAAAGAATTTGGATAAATTCTTCTTTGAACTATGTGGATGCTCATGTAGAGGTGGAGTCAAATTTAGTGGATCAAAAAAATTACCCCAAGGGCCTTGAGCCATGATTTGATTATGTAAAAGTGGGATCACTAATCTAGGTGGAGCGTGGATAGGCAAAGCTTGGCTAGTAGCATAAAAAGAAGCTCTGCCTTGTGTTGGTGGCCTGGTAGGGCTAGGAGGAAGACTCCTAGTTCATCTAAGGTGAGGTTGTGGAGGAAACAACTCAAAATTACTCTATAGCACCAACTCAAAAGTAGGGTCAACAACACCTTGGGATTTTTGGCCTTTGGTATAACGTGGAGTTGCCAGATTATGGAACAAAAAATCGAAAAGAGCAGGATCTGCTTTAGCTTGAAGTTTGAGACTTCAAACTGCATGCTCTTCCCTAACGGAGTTGCCAAAAATTGTTGGGTGAATATTTTGTCAATCAGCATACTAATAAAAAAATAGGTCTGATCAACCACAACAAGAAGATTGGTCAGTAAGGTGTGTAGCTTTACTACATCAACTGAAGGCAAATCTCTTCTCTCATCAAGGGGAGGTTTCCTATAGATATATAGGAGCTATATACATTATAAATAAGTAGAAAATAACACATGGGGGCAGAATAAACCATCCATCTCTCTGCTTTTAGAGATGATGCACACAGACAAAGGAGAAAATCTTGGTGTAAACATTGAAGGCACTTCTCTTCTTTTAGAAGTGTTCTTGCAGGAAATAGCAAGAGTTTATTTCAAATAGTAAAGTAACCAATAACCAAAGGGTGTAATAATAGCAGGATGAAATAGAATGCAAAGTTTCCACCTCAACTTCCCAAAGAGTATATCACAAAGGATAATGGGGGCACAAAGTCATCCCAAAATCCTCAACACAAAAAGAAAAGAAAAACACAGACTGAAAACAATTGTGAAAGCACAAAGTCTTCCCACAGTTGGTTTCAGGACACTTCCCTATTACTTTCACTAATTCTGCTTACCAAATGAAATGGATAAGAACACCTTCAAAAGACAGACGTAAGAATGATCTTCTAAAATGATACATGCCAAAACAACACAAAGTCTATAAACAACTTGCTTTCTCATTCAAATAAAAATGAAAATGAAATTACAATCTGAGCTCAAAGTCTCAGTCTTCTTCTTTCAAAATGGGCAAAGTTTCACTCTTGTAAAAATGAAAAGTCTCCTTTAAAAATGAGAGATATTACAATCTTATATCAACTACGCAAGGATTGGCACTTTTTCCCATGGGATGGCCCATGCTACAGTCAACATCTTCAATGCACCTTCAGTCCTATTTGGAGAGACCATGCTGAGAACAGTGCACTACCATAACTATGGCGTGTCCCTTCATCTAATATGTTTCTTCCTTGGTATGGACCGTTTGGTCCTTTTCCAATTTGTCTTTACTTCATGGAATAAAAATAGGCTGTGTCATTGGTTTGGTACGCTCAGAAGTCTACTCGATCCACTATTTCAGCTACTAGAAATAACTCTTTCGAAGATATTTTTGGTCCTTTGCATCGATCTTCTTTCTTTGAGTCTTTGGGCTCTCTTTTTAGTCGATCGCTTGATTCATGTTGAACCTTGAACCCATTGAACTACTAAAAGTTCATCAATTCATTGGTTCATTTTGTCTCTTTTGTTCTATCTCTTATTGGTTTAATCACTTCTTCGCTCCTTGGTTGAACCATCTGTTGAACCACTTGTTTGCTACTTCTCTCTTGACTGAGGCCACCTTTGAACTTTTGAACCTATGAACCATTGAACTTTGAACTCTTTCAGTTCAATTGGTTCATTGGTTTATTCTGTGTCTCACTCAAACACTGCTTCCTTTATCTTTCTAAGCTCTGGTTGAACCTTAAACCCGCTGAACCTTTTCGTTTAATGGTTCAATGGTTCAATCAGTTCATTCAGTTCATCCTTTGAAGCCCCTTTTTATCTAAGTCTGTGAAAGTTCCTTTCTGCGTCTTTGTTCATCCTTTGGAACATCTTGAAGGGAAGGTGTCCCTTTGGGCTTTTAAAATGGTCCTTTCTCTGTCACCAAGTGCCCCCTGCAAGGGTACTTGTCCTTCAGGCTTTAACTTCCTCGGCGGGTTCTTACTTCTTCGACGGGATTTTTCTGTCGGGCAAAAATCCTGAAAGAATTCCTTCGAACAAAATGTCTGAAGGAAAGTTTCTTGTTACTTGGCCATTCATTCTTTTCTATTTCTTCAAACTTTTTATCTGGGTGAATTCCTTTGGACAAAAAGTCTGAAGGAATTTTGCCTTAACATTTTTCTGAGAAAATCTTCTCGAGAGAATTCTTTCATCCTCTTGGACTTAGCCATTTTCTTGAGGGGTTCCTAAATTTTGTCTACTTTTGCTTACTGCCCCCCGCAAGGGCACTTGTTCCTTTGGCTTTGGGGCAGCCCTTTGAACCTACCGATTGAACCAACTTTGGTTCAACAATTCAATGGTTCAATCGGCTCCTTCTTTGTTATTTGGCTAAGCCCTTTTGATATTTTGCACCAAGCGCGTTTCGTTAAACCCATTAAACCTTTGAACCAAAGTGGTTCAAAGTTCAATGGTTCAAGCCTTTTTCATTTATCATTTTTCGATTAAACTCTTTTGATTGAACTGAGGCGCTGAACCAATCCATGTTAGAAACTTGTTATTTTTGATTGAACTCACCTGTATAAGATTTTTAACCTGTTGAACATGTGAATCATTTTATGAAAAAATCTTAAAAATGAGGAATTTGAAAGCTCAGAACAAATTTTGAGAAGGGAAGAGAGAAATTTTGGTCTGTGCAAGGCCAAAATAGTCTATAGGTTGTCCCAAAAATGAGTGGCATTTTTTGGGGACAACATAGTGAAAGATGTAAATTCTTTGGCAAGAGTGGAAACAAACTCATGATATGCATTAAGCTTTTCACTTTTGCATTGATAAATGCCACTAATTTGGTGGCATATAATTTGTGAATCACCTAAGACATGTAAGTATGGAATGCCTAGATCTATGGTTTCTTGCATACCAAGGATGATATTTTCATATTCAACCATGTTATTAGTGACATCAAAGTTTAATTAAAAATATAGAGGAATGATTTTTCTATAAGGATGGGTTAGGACACATCTTTCCCCAGTGCCTTGAAGGCATTTCGTTTAAACAAAGTTGAGTGTCCAAGCATCTTCATGAATAATCAATGGTAACTTCAAAAAACTATTATAATTTAGGTTTTGTAACTTATTTAGGTTTAGAGGCTATTGTTTTTGGATAATCGAGGGTTTGTGCCTTGAGATCAATTATGAAATTATGGAACTCATCTTGACAGAGATAACTTGATCCATACTTTTGATTAAGAGGATATCTTCATCTCTAAGAATATCCTTAAGGTGTTGCTCAACTAGTATGGGCGTGGAATAAGTTTATTGGTAATCACTTGGCCTTTTACTGATGTTTGAATGATTATTTTGAGGTCAAATTCCATTAAGAGCACCATCCACTTTCTGATTCAATTTCTAGGTAAGAAAACCTTGAAGAAAAAATGGTAAATTAGATCAAAATGTATGATGACATAAGTTTTTTAATAAAGCATATGGTACTAAAATTTTTCAATGGTGAAGTATATTGCAAGACAATCATTCTCCATCTTTGTGTAGCAATTTTCATAATACATCAAATTGTGACTAATATAGTAAATGACATATTATTCTCTTGAATCATCTTGTTATGTAAGCATTGCCCCAACTAATAAGGGGGTAGATGAGGTATACACTATGAGAGGATGGTCATTTAAATGTGGTTATAGAGCAAGAGGATGAATTAATGGTTTATTCATGTTATAAAAAGCTTATTAACAAGCATTGGTCCATTCAAACATAATACCTTTCTTGAGAAGGGAGTTTAGCAAGTATACATGGTAGGCTAACTCAGGATCACATATGCATATTTCCCTAGCTTTTCTAAGATAAGTGCGGATGTTAGGAATGGATTGAGGTATAGGCATGTTGATAATAACATTGATCTTAGAGGGATCCACGTCAATCCCTCATAGTGAGAAAAAGTATGAGGATTAAGCTTAACTTTATACATAATAAGGTGATTGAATATGATATCTAGATCATGAAAATGGTTCTCATGATGCTTTGATTTGGCTATAAGGTCATCCACATAAATTTTGAATATTTTATGGATGAGATCATGGAATATGTGGGTCATTACACATTTATATATTACTCTAACATTTTTAAGGTGGAAAGGCATCTTACCATATCAATAAGTTCCCCACTCAGTAGTAAAAGTTGTTTTATGTAGTATATCCTTGAGAGATATGAATCTGATTAGACCAAAAAAACATTTGTGAATTAAATCATCTCATATCCAGTTTTAGAATCAACAATAGCATCAATTTAAGGCAAAGGAAATTTATCCTTAGGACATTCTAAGTTGAAATTATGAAATTCAATACAAATATGAATAATCATAGTTAATTTTTTGAAAATGGGTACTATGTTGGATACCCATTATGAATAATCTACAAGTCGAATAAACATATAATATTGGATCTTAATAGCTTCTTTATGATATAAGGTGGAAACCTCATGGGAAAATTTTGTTGCTTTTGGTATATAGGTTTCACATCTTGATATGTCACTATGCCATGGACAACTATATTAGGGTCTATGTTGGGCATGTCTTCATATCACCAAATAAATACTTCAATATATTTATCTAAAAATAAATTGTAATTATATTTCTCTTTGGGGTGAAACTCCTTAGAGATAAGGACTAACTTAGGATCTGTATTTTTACCAAAGTTAATTATTTGAGTTTATTTGATAAACATTGTGTGTATGCATTTAAAATGATATGGAGTCAAAAGAATCTTGCAATAGGATCAGTCTTAGGGTCAACACTAACAATGAAATTAATAAAGTGAGGAGCCATTTTATCAAAATTACCAAGCTTGTGATGTTGGTGAGTAAGTTGAGGCTCTCTGGATTAAAGTAATTCAAGGATAATCACTAGGAAGTACAGGTAATGGGTTGTAATATTCTACATCTACTTCAAGATTGACAATTTTATTACCTTTGTTATCAAATTCATAGTGGATTTGTCTGACAACAATGGATTTAACAACCAAGGTGATTTATGGATATAGAGTAGAAGGGCTTGTTTTTTTATGTAATTTATCAACATGGTCCATACCATTTGTGTAGTCAAATAAGGTTTAATTGCATTAGCATAGTCGGTAAGGTTAGCTAAGGCAATATTAATTTTGATAGTTTTAGCTAGGTCAATACCTTTATCTTAATCTAGGGATGGTAATACAACAGTATCGACACTCTATAGTGATTGGATGGTGAAGTTGTGAATTGAATATTGAACTATATCAAGTTGGTTGATATATTTGTAAAGCTAATTAATAGGTTGAATGGTATCAGGCTAGCTGATACAACTAGCAGAATTTGAAATCTTTTGAATAGTATCAGGCTAGCCAATAATCAATGAGAAAATCAAAAAGTTGCTAGAGAACCCATGGAGTATTTTCCAATGGTATGTTGAAAATAATAATATAATCTTTAGGTTCTAGAAAGGGTTAAAACTAGGAACATACTCATCACTAGAATCATAAAAGATATGAACTAAATAAACATCTTGATTAAAGGAATGCATTTTATTGAGGGTTTTCAGATAGTGAATTATATCCAAGTGTTGTGATTGTAATTGGACAACTATATAAAACTCATCATGTGATGGAAATATGTTACAATCATGAGTGATTCAAGAATTCTCATTGGATGTATCTTTGGTAGATACATTAATGCTACTAAAAGTTCAAGGGGATAATGATAGAGGAACCTAAAAGAAATTGGTCAACCCAAAGTCATTATATATGAAGTTATCTTATATATATATAATCTTCATGGGCATTGGATGGGGGCATAATTTTAGTAGCATCGTCGATCAATAGAATGGTCATATCTAATGGTAAGAGAGATGGAAGAAGTAATTTTTCTATATAAAGAGGTAATTTGGTAGTGTTTCAAATAGTTTATAACTCATTAGGTTCATCATCATCAGAGTCGATAAGAGTGACTTGAATATTTGGATGTATGTTGACAAACTTGAGAAGAAGAGAAATATTGATATGAGAAGTGGTGGGGATGTGATTTTTCATTTTGGGATTATGTAGTTTAGAGCTCATGGGTTGGGATATGTTTCATGCTTATAATGTTTACCATCATGTTTGTAATTAATGCATTAGTTACCAAAAGTGGTGATAGATATTGATGCAGGGCCTATACCTAAAATCTTTATAAATAATCACTTGGATCTTAATATTTATGTTGACCTCTTTGATTGGACTCTGATCTCTGATTACTTCCTTGTCTCTGCATGTACCTACTTACATTTTAAAACTATCTTGATCACTCTCTTGATTAACTAAGATCTTAAGCATCCTTGTGAACATATAGTCCTCCTTGTTATTATAGACTTATGAATCCTCATATACCTCTACACTCCCACTCTCATCACCATCAACATCTTCTCATACACCTTCTTCCACACTCCATCCTTCATTCTTATTAAAATTTGTATGTCTCTCTTTGCTTATTTATATATATACCTAAAAGCCTAAAACATGATCCAATGGTTCATACCTTTCCATTAATATATTATGGCAATTTCCATATTTAGTTTAAGACTCTCACATAGCTAAACCAATAGCACAATATGTAAACAAGAACTATCCAATTGTTTACCCTTTCTTCTTTTATTCCTCCCTTCTTTCTAGTGATATTTACAGAAAAAACTCCTAGGTTAGGAATATCCACATAGTATATAAACAATATAAATACATATTTGGGCACCCATTAATGCCTTATATCTCCCCACAAAATTATATCTCACAACTCCCAAGGTAAGTACTTTTTCTCTCACCTTCTTCCTTCTAATTACGTCTCCATTAGGCCTAGTTCAAGGCCACATTAGGGTCTCCATAAAAATAAGTATTATATAATTCCAAAAACACCATAATAATTTATATCATGCCAAAATAAAATTTATTACCAAATTTCATGATTTTTGAACTATGGAAACACAAGTTATTACATTTTTTATTCCAAAATCTTATGTTAGTCTTAATACAGGCTTATGTAGGCCAAGAGTGCACAAAAAGAGATTTAAATATTTTAATTACACTTTAATAGATTATATACAATAAAAATTTTATTACATACCTATATTAAACTCCTCCAACCTTCAAACATCTTCAAGCCAAAATACACAGTTTTGGGCTCTTTATAAGGTTGTGTAATAGTTTAAGTAGTTTATTTACATTTTAATGAATTTATAAGACTATAAAAAGGATTTTATAATTTTATAGGGTCTTAAAAAGCTTATTACACCTCCTAAAATAGTAATATGATCTAAATCCACCCTCAAAAAGCTTCAATCAACAAATATACCAAATTTTGTGTGAAGAAACTTGACTGTGTGTGAAAGTTCATAACTTCTTACTATTTAATTGGAAATGTGAGAATAAAAATGGGTTGTTATAAAATCATTAAAATATTCACTATTATTAAAACCATAAAATAATTCAATCATCACTTAAACTACCATCAAATAACATACGTCTTTCATAGTCCTAACTGTACCTTGATAGATTTGTTACCAACTAGACTATATGAGCTAATACATAATTTGAGTATAATATTGAATTTGAAAATGGTTTATTTAAAGGATAAAAAGATTCATAATCAATTTTAAATATTTTCCTACTCTATCAACACTTCAAACCTAGAATAACACTCCCAAGAAACTATTCAGGCACCCTTCTTCTTGACTATGTTCATAAAGTTCTTAAACCCAGTCCAATACAATTGATAACCTATAGACAAGTAACTAAGATACATACATTAAAAGTAATAAACACCATATAAACATGTTCAAATAACATCAATTCATAAAAAATTAATAAAATCATTCTTTCCATATGAACTCAATGAAAACAAAATAGTTATGTACATAATTTTATAAAATGCAGGCATAGTTTCTCAACTTTTCATCATTATATACTTTCCTTCACTATAAATCTATATATTTCAAATATTTTATCCTATACCACTTAATATATGCACACACACTCTTATTTAATCATTATATTCTTTATACAGTCTAAAACATTCAAAACAAACTCCTATTTTTGCCATCCCATGTTGAAGGGCAGTTACCTTTTATTCATTTCTTGATTTGCACTACTCTTCTTCATGAAATGTACATTGAAGTACATATTTCACACATTATATGCCCTTATAGGACCCATAAAAATATTTTATAACTTTTAAATTTCACCTAAGACTCCAAACACCTCTCCAAGCTAGACTTATAAATTTAAAATTTCAAAATAGGCTTTTTGGTAGGAAAACCAAAAGACCTATGAACATAGAAATTCAATGAAATTCAATGAATATAAACCATATAAAAGGAAACTAAAATACCCATAACAACCCAAACCAAACTCTAAATGATCATGATGAGACTATTTACATTCTTGGTGTCTTATGATGATCTGCATCATACTGCCCAATTAGGAGAATTTGAACTCCTGATCAAATTTTCTTTGTCAAACTTTTTTATTGATTTCAAATTATTTATCTGATGATATTATAATCTCCTCCTATTGTTTCTCCACTTGTCTTTAACATTTAATCTTAGTTGGTTCTTTTCTTTTCATCATCTCTCCTTGGTTTGTTTCTTTGCCAACTTGTCTTTTACCTTTAAGAAGTACTTGACTTGGTGTAATTATTTGTTCACCTTATATTCTATGTTTTTTATCTCTGATTTAAATTCATCACACTTTGCCTTAGCTGCAACCTTGGTCTCCTCTTTACATTCTTGCTTTTCATAAATAGATAAGTTTATTTTATCATCTTTGTTTGGCTACAACCTGACTTGTTCATCTTCTCTATTGATTTGCAATTCTTGGTTACTTCTTCTTTCACCTTATTTCATATTCAACTTCTTAGAATCCTACTTCAGCTTATCTCTTTCACTAGCCACCATCTATTCATACCATTCATCTATCTCCTTCTTCTTGGCTTGCTTCTAGCTCTCAAATTTATCTCTATCCTTATAGAAATCAAATGTTCCTTCATTGTCTTCACCTCAAAACACACACAAATCATTAGTTTTAAAACTTGGAGGCTCATATGCCTCTTTTGATACCTCAAATATTGGCAATCTCTATTTTGGATGCTCCTCATCTTGTGCTTCATCCTCTTCTTCCTTACCAAAAACTAATCCTTCTTCAAGATAATAGATATACAACTCCTCAACATCCTTGTAATAACATAAAAATGCAATTTGTATAAATTGAGCATGACTTGTGACATCCAAACCATAGGTCTTTCTTGCTTGCTTGCACAACCCACTAGGCATGTTTTCACTGCTTCTCAGTCACCTAAAGCCTTCTTGAATCAGCCCCAGCTGCCCTGGACTCCTCTCCTAGGCATATAATTGTCCCCTAAGGTCCCTATCCCCTTGGAAAATAGCTCCATAAGTTAAACTATAGTGTTTTACCCTAGGGTGTCCACTTTCCAATTCTATTATCCAAGTCACTCTTAGCCTCAAATGGTCAAAGTTCCTCATATCCTTATCTTTTTCCCTGTCAACCTAACATGAAGTCATCTAACCTAAGATCATTAGTTTACCTATAAAATCCTATTCAAGGGTCATTTAGAAGGGTTAGAAATCATTCAAAAGGAACAAGCTAGAAATGCACAAAGCACACTCAAGCCAATCTTCCTATTCTTTGCATACAACCAACCACTGCTATTTACATCCTACCCAAGCTCCCACACAAGTCATGAGTCATCTCAGGCTTACCCATATTTTCATAATACTTGCATTGCATACACAGGATTACAAAATACACATTCAATTTAGGAGAACTACATTAGCCTTGATTCCTCCTTAAAGTATTGGTATATGTGCAGTGTGCCCACACATGAGGTGTGATCATACGTTTAGTGTATAATACACACTAACCCCTTTTTCTAGTTGATTCAATACCACTTGTCAAGCCTAAAGAGGAACTAGGACCCTAGAAGATAGAATCAGTTGCATACATAGCTTCATAGAAAATTGAGACTTGAGATTCCAGACATAGAGCCTCCTGAAGTATCAAAACATAACCCAAAAAGCTCATAAAAAGCAGATCAAAAGGACTATAGTGTCAAAAATAGGACCATAGCACTGGACCCTAAAGTGTCCAATTTATGATGTCACTATCTAGGTAGAAAATAGACTTTTGGGTCCTATTTTTGGAAGTCTACCAAGTTAGCTTAGTAATCTGCAATTCCAAAATCCTTCGTCTCAGTCTAGAAATTAGCTAAGTTTACTCTCTATCCCCTTGTTTGCTATTTTTAGTAATTAATTGATCAAATCCAGATTTAGAAAATCAATAGGTTAATTTAGACATAATGTATATGCATATTTTCTATATTAATCTAGACCCATTTGCTAATTAGGAAATCAAACCTTAGTTTCCAAAAAATAGTAAAACATTTGGTGAACCTAACTTATTTTGAATCTTCGCACAAAAACCCTAGAAACCCTAGGGATGTTTATTTTTGATTTTTTTCCATATTTTTTTCATTTTTCCAAAATTTAAAAATTAGTAAACTAAAAATTTAAGTGCAATATTTTCAATAATTCACTAAAACCCTGGTTTCTACATACTAGGTCCTTTTTGCACGAAACCACTTCCAAACCACTAGGAAAAATATTTTGTTAATTTTAGAAATATTTTTAAATTTTTCCTTATATATTACAAGTCAAATCTACTAATTCTTAGTAAATTTTTCAAATTATTTCATTAATTTTGAAAAAAAAATGTCACACTCTAGTTACATCACTTAATTTTCAGTCATTTTCTAGAATATTCCTCTTATTTTCTACAAATTTTGATTGAATATTAAAATCAAAAAATCATTTTCAAATTCAAAATTTTATAGTATTTTGAAAATAATATTCCTAAAAAATCCCTAAGTGCATAAACTACATCCTATTGTGAAAATAATCAATAACTCTTAACCAAACACCTGGATATAAAAGATGACATGATTAGAATACTACAAGAGGAACAACAAAAGGCAACTAATGATTATCTTCTATAACTGTAGAGCCACCAGTTTCACATGACACTATAAGGGCAACTATGTCATAACAACCCCCTATAGCAACCCAACCTTCTTTTATGCCATCAGTGATAGCTAGTACATCCCTATCTCCTAATGTGGTAGCCCTTGTGCAAGAGATTCGATCTCTTCAATCCAAGGTGCAACATCTTGAGAAAGGTACCACTAGATCTATAGAAGCATTGGATTCCATCACTTTATTGCATACACCTTTGGCATGACATATAGTTACTACACCCTTGCCACCTAGATTTGTATAAACTAAGCTCACTCTTTATGATTTCAAGGGTGATCTAGAGACACATTTGAAAGCCTTTCATGTAGCATGCTTGGATTATGTATCAAATGATTGGCTATTAACTAAATTATTTCCAAGGAGCCTTAAGGATTATGCACTATTAATGGTTTTATAGTCTACTAAATCAGTTGATCAATGCATTCAATCCTCTTGCCAACATGTTCTTAGCACACTTCAGTATCAACATCGGTGATAAGGTGTCATATGCTCAAATTGCATAATAGAAATATAAGTCAAATGAGCCTCTCACCGAGTATGTTCTTAGATATAAAGCCATATTGGCTAAGATGACTAGCCCTATCGTAGATCAGGAGTTATAGGACCTCTTCAAACAAAGTATTTTATCAGTTTTACATGAAACAATCATGTTCAAAATATTCTCTTCTTTCATTGAATTGTGTCACACTTTAAAAGAATGAGAAATCAAACTCATATCAATGGGCAAACTCAAGTACACAAGTGTATCAAATATAGCTAATAAGAGTAACAACAAAGTCCCATATAAGGTCAAGTTTAATGACATCAAATGATAAACTTAGTAAATAGTCAATACAGCTTCAAAGCCCCCATAGAGAGTCACATTATCAGTACCTCCTTAATGACCTTTTACAAATCTACCAGTTTCTCCAGCCAGAGTTCCATAGTAGCTACTAGAATGTAATATCATTTCTCTACCTCCTATCATAGAATTTGATCTAGTAAAGCCTCTTCCACAAGAATATGATTAGAATGCATTTTGTGACTTCCATAAGTTACCAGGCCATACTTCAAATAGATGCATTAGACTTAAGCATAAGGTACATGATTTAATTGATGCCAACCAGATTGATCTAGGCACTCCAGTTGAGCCTCCTCAGGCCAAACCAATGCAGGATAAGTCACTTAAAATATTTTCAAATTTGTTTCCATATCATAACAAGTTAGAGGTATAGGACATATTAGGTGTACATCATGCATATCAGGCACATGGTAATATAGCTACATACAGGGCATCGATAGCTGATTCACATCCATTGAGCCACATGATTGACACTTTTCATTCTAGCCTTCCAATTTGGCCTTCTATCTCCTTTTCCAAGTAGGATATTATCAAAGATGACGTAGATTATCATGCACTCTTCATCAGAGCTTTTATTCATGATCATCCCATTCACAGTATTCTTATTGATAATGGAACTAGTGTTAACATGTGTACTATGACACTACTACAACACTTGGGGTATATAGATTAGGATATCACTCTGACTAACACAGTTATTAAAAAATTTAGTGGACATAGTTAGACCACATTGGGTGAGATACTCATTCCATTATAGGTGGGTCCTACATGCATGACCACCCCATTCAGTATAGTTCCTAGTGCAAGAGTTTTTGACATGTTACTTGGCAGACCTTGGACACAAAAACTCTGAGTAATTCCATATATAGTTCATTGATACATGAAATTAATTCATGATAATAAGGTTATTATAGTTACTAGAGTTTCATATGAGTTCCCACTTCTAGTTTTAGTGTTAGTTTCAGTTCTAGAGCTAGTTTTAGTTTTAGCACCAATTCTAGCTCCATTACCAGTATAGAGGGTCCATACACCTCCATAGCTTTGATATTATAAATAGTTTTGAGCTAAAATTTTCACACCCACAATAGTTTCATTGAGATCTCAAGCATCTACACATCGAGTAGATTTTTAGAGAGCTTCTCCTACTTACAGATGGGTCCCTAGAGCCCTACAATTGCATCTACTTCTCAGAGTTACAGAGGATCCTTACAGTTAGTTTCTCCTTCATAAATATCAAAAATTTACAACATATCTATATTTTAGAGCCTCAGTCTCAACACTTCCATCATGCCTCATGATTTCACTTTTTGATACTAAACACTATGACAGGGAGTCTCATTCGAGACTTATCAGTTAGTATAATTATTTTTCCATATTTTTTTTACATAATCTCTTTTGCATGATTGTACATAGCTTATTCAAAAAATAAAAAATTAATACAAAATTCAAAAAAATACAAAAATATGTCAATTTAATGCATCATCTATGTTTTACATTGCTAATCCCTATGCTAGACTTACATTACGCTTTTTTATGCTACTTGTTTATCGATTTATCTATATTACCAAACTTCACTTGATCTTTTTTTAAGTGTGTAGTGCATCTAGATCCTTGATTGCTTTAATCCACCAATCAAGGGGGCATCTTACATCTACATTCCAGTTAGATATCGATACATCCACCCACTGGGGGCACACTCTATGTGACTACACCATCCAACTTATGTCATTCTTACACTACACACTTTAGACATCTTGTTATAGTATGTTATTTACTTGCTTACATAGATATTACATCAACATCTATTAACATTTATCACACTTTTATATTTCATAGAATATACATCAGTCTTGTATCACATATCTTGTATACTCTTGCTTCTTGCTTTTTATAGTTAGATGCATGTTTACTTCTTCTAGTACTTTGCATGCTTCAACTCTTCACTTTGATTAGCTAGATGTGTTTGTATTTTCCAATCCATGTTTTCTTCTTGTTTGCATTTTAGGACATTTTCCAAATGTCCTTTGCTCCTATCTATATGTGTTTACCTTTAGATATTTGTCAATGTCCTTTGTGTGTGCCTTTCAATGTTCTTATGGCCCTTGTGCCAATCTTTACTTGTTCCTTCTGTGTGTGTATGCGACATTTGAACGTGCCTTATATGCCTTGCATGATTATTTGACCCCTTGGCCATCCTTGTGTGTTTCTTGCTTCTTACTTTGTATGTTTTTTTGCTTGATCATTTCTCTTTGTGTGCAATGCCATGATTCCAATCATGCATTTACCTTGCTTTTTAGATGTCATGATGGACATCATGCTTCATCCCTCCATGTTACTAGAAACTAACAACTAACATCTTGCATTCTAAATTTCTCTTATTTCGCATGCTATTACACTTTTATATCTATCTAGGCATACCCCTATGGATCTAACAATCTCTCTTTACAACTTTTGCTATATCTTGAATATCAATGCTATATCAAACATTTTCACAACTTAACACACTTACAGGGCTTCTTCTTGTAAGGGTAGTCATTGCAGGGTCTTTATTCCTACCCTTAAAAGAAGGGGAAACAAATAGGGGATTTGTCATAGAGATCAGAGCTCCTACTGATCAAAAACATAATTTCAAAAAAATTTAGTCCAAATTCTAGAATTCAACACAAGTAGGCTGATCAGACAGACATCAGAGAACATGGTCCAATTTTTAGTTTTGGCTCTAGATAATAGTGTAAAAATGGGACCATAGTGTTGGACCCCAAAGTGTCCAATTTCTAGTGCTAGTGTCCAGACAATAGAATGTCCATTTTTTCCAAAATTAGGTAGAAGGGTGAGTTTAGTCATGGTTTTTCCATAACAGTACAATCCAAAATCCAATAATTTTCAACAATTTTTTGCTTAGAAAATATAGATACAGGGGGCATCATGTGCAGCATGAGGGTTTCCACTTATAGTTCAGACATGGTAGTTGATACAACTTTCAGTTCAAAATATATGTTCTAGACATTGGTTATTGGGGGCAATGTGCATGACACATGCCTTCTCTTTTTTGAGTTCAGTCTATTTTCTCGCATGTTCCTAGCAGTTGCATGCCTTACTCTATCTATAGGTGGTTAACATTACTTTTAAGTAAAATTTCATACAAGTTTGCTTCCCAATTACCCAAGTTCCTGAGTTTATTCTAATTTTGGAGAGGCTTTTTATATGAGTTCCAATCTCCATCTTTTGAAGTGGCCAACATTGGCTTAGTTTCCAATTACATTCAACTATCCACACCAACATTCTCAGATTACAACATGTTTATGGGCTTCATGAGCCATCTCATATGACATTCAACTTATATTAGTATCTTTTTATGTATCTTCACATCAGGTGGCAATGATGGAGCCAAAGGTCTAGCTAACCTTTGTACTATTGAGCCACCAATTCAGAGGGATTGGACACATAGTAAAAACATCAATTGACACATGCATGATTCATTAAATTCAGATAGTTGGTGATGATGGAGCTAAAGGGCCTACCTTTACATTCTTGATCCACCTTTTAGGGGGTTGAGCACCCAGCTCATCCATCGATATAACTCTTGGTTTAATATTCATCCAGCATCACTCAACACAACCCAATAACATAACAGGTTTTGTATTGGTTCACATTTTTAGTGAGGTGTATTCATTCCTTTCTCTCTCTTTACCCAGTGTTATACATTATTATTTTAGATATAGCATATCTAGTAAGAACTAATTTACTTTCTTCTTATTTAGTTTTAGATTCACATAGTACAACATGCTCTCACCATGCACAAATCCCACATCACATAGCTTTTTGGGCTTAGCCTACAGGTAAGATCAGGTACACTTCTATTTTTCTCCTTTATCCTAGTATTTCACTTAGTTACATACTTAGAATAAAGGGGGGGGGATGTAATCACATAAAAATGCAATTTGTATAACTTGAGCATGACTTGTGACATCCAAACCATAGGTCTTTCTTGCTTGCTTGCACAACCCACTAGGCATGTTTTCACTGCTTCCTAGTCACTTGAAGCCTTCCTGAATCATCCCTAGCTACCCCAAACTCCTCTCCTAGGCATATACCTATCCCCTAAGGTCCCTATCCCCTTAGAAAATAGCACTATAAGTTAGACTATAACACTGGACCCTAGGGTGTCCACTTTCCAGTGCTGTTGTCCAAGTCACTCTTAGCCTCAAACAATCAGATTTCCTCATATCCTTATCTTTTTCCCTGTTAGCCTAACATAAATTCATCTAACCCAAGATCATCAATTTCCATATAAAATAATATTAAAGGGTCATTTAGAAGGGTTGGAAATCATTCAAAAGGCACAAGATATAAATGCACAAAGCACATTCAAGTAAATCTTCCTATTCTTTGCATACAACCAACCACTAATATTTACATCCTACCCAAGCTCCCACACAAGTCACGAGTCATCTCGAGCTTACCCATATTTTCATAATACTTGCATTGCATACACAAGATTGCACAATACACATTCAATTTAGGAAAACTACATTGGCCTTGATCCCTCCTTAAAGTATTGGTATATATGCAGCGTGCCCACACATGAGGTGTGATCATATGTTCAATGCATAATACACACTAACCCCTTTTTCCAGTTGATTCAAGACCACTTGTCAAGCCTAAGGAAGGAATAGGACACTAGAAGATAGAATCAATTGCATATGGAGCTTCATGATGATTGAGACCTGAGATTTCAAACATGGAGCCTCCCTAAGTATCAAAATACAACGCAAAAAGCTCAGGAAAAAGTAGATCAAAAGGAATATAGCACCAAAAATAGGACTATAATGTTGGACCCCAGAGTGTCTAGTTTTTGGCTCTACTATCTAGGTATAAAATAGACTTATGGGTCCTATTTTTTATAGTATGCCCAGTTAGCTCAGCAATTTGTAGTTCCAGAATCCTCCATCTCAGTCTAGAAATCAACTAAGTTTACTCACTATTCCCTTATTTGCTATTTTTAGTAATTAATTGATCAAATCTAGATTTAGCAAATTAATAGGCTAATTTAGACATACTATATATGCATATTTTCCAGATTAATCCAGACCCCTTTACTAATTAGGAAATTAAACCTTAGTTTCCCAAAAATAATAAAACAATCCTTTATGATCAATTCATTTCCCCCAAGGTATTGATCACCTTATTTTCCCTACATATCAACTTGCCCACTCATCCAAAATTACTTAATCTCTCTCTTGAGTTGTTTATAGAGCAACCTTTTCTTTTATTTCTCTTCTCTCATGTTTTTCCTCTTTCTTCTCTCAATAATTAGCCTTATAGGCCAATGAAATTTCCTCTTTTCCATAATCCAACCATACAAGTTCTCTTCTTTCACCATTTTCTCTATCATGAGCATCACCATCCCTATACTTTCTAGACTCTACCTCAAATCTTTCACTTCCTCTTCAAGATTTAACTCTTTATTTTTCTCATGGTGGTTATCTAACTCAACCATGCCCTTCTTCTCCTTTACCTTTTATATCATCATCTTCACTTGTCCAAGTCTTCTTCACCTTAATACTCTCTTGTCCAAGTCTTTCTCAACTTGGAAACATGATTCTGACTTGGAGTCTCTGTTATCCTTTCTCTTCTTGAGATTTTACTAGCTCTCTTCAAGGGATGATCTACCAAAAACTTCTCAACTCTCTTACTATATTCCTTCAACCTTCATTATCATCTCACATAGAAATATTTAACAAGTTCAAATAAAAACCTTTAATTGTTCAAAAACATAGACTTAGTCCAAGATCTTATCCTCTTTGATACCACTTGATGCAAGACCTATGCTTACAATCTTTATAAATCATCACCTAGATCTTAATATTTTTTTTGACCTCTTTGATTGAACTCTAATCTCTGGTGGATTCCTTGCCTCTACCTGTACTTGCTTGCCTCTAAAAACTAACTTGATCACTCTCTTGATTGACTAAGCTCTTAAGCCTCCTTGTGAACATTTAGTCTTCCTTGTTATTATAAATGTATGATTCCTCATATACCTCTACACACTCTCTCTCTCATTGCTATCAACATATTCTCATACACCTTCTTCTATACTCCATCCTTCAATCTTCTTAAAACGTGTCTCTCTCTTTGCTTATTTTTATATAGGCCTAAAAGCCTAAAACTTGATCCAATGGTTCTTACCTTTCCATGAAGACTCTTATGGCCCTCTCTATATCTAATTTAAAACTCTTGCATAGAAAAACCAATATCATAATCTGTAAACAAGAACTCTCCAACTATCTACCCTTTCTTCTTTTAGACCTCCCTTTCTTGTAGCACTATTTACAAACAAACCTCCTAGGTTATGATAATCCAAATAGTATATAAATAATATAAAGACATATTTGGGTACCTATTAATCTTTTACAACTCTCCATGAAATTCTATCTCATAACTCCCAAAGTAAGTACCTTTTTCTCTCACCTTTTTCCTTCTAATTAGGTCTCCATTAGGCCTAGTTCAAGGCCACATCAGGGTTTGCATATAAATCCATATTGTACCATTAAAAAAACACCATAATCAGTTATATCATGTCAAACTACAATGGATTACCAAATTTTATGATTTTTGTGTGGTGTAAACACAAGTTATTACATTTTCCATTCAAAAACCCTATGCTAGTCTTAATACAAGTTTGTGTAGGCCGAGAGTGCACAAAAAGTAATTTACAAAGTTTAAGTACACTTAAAAATATTTTATCCATCTAAATAGGTCTTCCCTACCTCTCTTTAAATCCTCCTACCATTATTTTCACTTATCCAACCTTCAAACATATTCTTCAAGACAAAATACAGGGTTTTGGGCTCTTTATAAGATTATATAATAGTTTAAGTAGTTTATTTTCATTTTAATGAATTTATAAGACTCTCAAAAGGGTTTAATACTTGTATATGGTTTTCCTAGATTTTTACATCTCCTCCAATAGTCATATGATCTAAATCCACCCTAAAAAAGCTTCAATCAACAAATAAACCAAATTTTGTGTGATGAAACGTGACTATGTGTGAAAGTTCATAACTTCTTTATCTTTCAATGGAATTATGAGACTCTAAACGGATTTTGATCAAAGCATGAAAATATTTACTATTATTAAAACCCCAACATAATTCAAGCATCACTTAAAATGACCATCAAACATCATACTTCTTTCATATTCCTAATTGTACCTTGACAGATTTTCTCCCAACTAGATTAGATGAGTTGATACGAAATATGAGTCTAATATTGAATTGAAAAATGGTTTATTTTGAGAATAAAAATATTTATACACAATGGGAAAATATTATCCTACCCTCTCAACACTTCAAACCTGGAATAACGCTCCTTAGAAACTATTATGTCACCTTCTTCTTGACTGTGTTCACAAAGTTCTTAAATCATGTGCAATATAAATGATAACCTATAGATAAGCAACTAAGATCCATACATTAAAAGGAATAAAAACCATAAAAACATGTTTACATAAAATTAATCCACAAATATTCCTTCAAATCATTGTTTTTTTATGAACTCAATGCAAAGAAAATAATTATGTACATAATTTTACAAAAGGAAGGCAAAGTTTCACAACTTTTCATCATTCTTGTTATTTCCTTCACTCTAAATTTGTCTCCTTCAAATATTTTCTCCTCTACCCATAATCTATGAACACACACTTTATTCAATCATTCTATTCTTTATACCATATAAAATATGCAAAACAAACTCCTATTTTTACCATCCCACATTGAAGGGAAATTACCTTTTCTTGATTTCTTGATTCACATTGCTATTCTTCATTAAATGTACATTGAAGTACCTATTTCACACATTCTATGCCATTATAGGACCCATACAAACATTTTCCAACTTTTAACTTTCACCTAATACTCTAAGCTGGACTTATAAATTCAAAATTTCAAAATATATAGGCTTTTTTGGTGGGAAAACCGAAAGAACTATGAACACACAAAATTTAATGACTCTTAATGACTCTAAACTATGCCAAAGTACCCTAAAACACCCCTAACACTCCAAACCAGGATTAAAATGATGACTATGAGAATATTTAATATATTTACATTCTTGGTGTCTTGTGATGCTCTACATCATACTCCCCAAGTGGGAGAATTTGAAATCTTGATCAAATTTTATGTCAAACTTTTTTCTTGATTTACAATTCTTTCTCTGATGATCTTCTAATCTCCTCATGTTTTTGCCCATCTTGTCTTTATCCTTTATTCTCAGTTGGTTCGTGTCTCTTCATCTTCTTGTCTTTTCTTATTTCTTTGCCAACTTGTCTTCTACATTTAGGAAGTAATTGACTTGTTGTAATTCCTTGTTTACCTTATCTTCTATGTTCTCTATCTCAGACTAATCTTTGCCACACTTTGCCTCAGCCAAAACCTTGGTCTCCTCTTCATATTCTTATTTATCATCAACTAGTAAGTTCATTTTCTCATCTTCGTTTGGTTTCAACCTGACTTGTTCATCTCCTCTATTCATCTGCAACTCTTGGTTGCTTTTTTTTTCACCTTCTTCTTTCATATTCAACATCTTAGCATCCTCCTTCAAATTATCTATTTCACTAGCCACCTTCACCTATTCATACCATTCATCTGTCACCTTCTTCTTGGCTTACTTTCATCTCTCAAACTTATCTCTATCCTTATAAAAATCAAATGTTCCTTCATTGTCTTCACCCTCAAACATATACAAATCATTAATTTTAAAACTTGGAGGCTCATATGCCTCTCTTGATACCTCAAATATTAGCAATCTCTCTTCTGGCTACTCCTCATCTTGTGTTTCCTCCTCTTTTTCCTTTTGAAGAACTGATCATTCTTATAGATAACAAATAGACTACTCCTCAACATCCTTCATGATCACTTCATTTTCCCCAAGGTGTTAATCACCTTCTTTTCCATGGATATCAACCTGCTAATTCATCCAAAACTTCTTAATCTCTCTCTTGAGTTGCTTACAAATCAACCTTTTATTTTATTTCTCTTATCTCATGTTTCTCCTCTTTTTTATTTCAATAAGTAGCCTTATAAGCCACTAACCTTTCTTCTTTTCCATAACCTAACCATACAGGTTCTCTTCTTTATGCATTTGCTCTATCATGAGAATTATCTTCTCTATACTTTCTAGACTCTATTTAAAATCCTTTAACTTCCTCTTCAAGATTTAACTCTTTCTTTTTCTCATGGTGGTAATCTAACTCAACCATGTCCTTCTTCTCCTTTACCTTTTCTATCTTAATCTTCACTTGTCCAAGTCTTTTTCACTGTGGAACTCTCTTGTCTAAGTCTTTCTCACCTTGAAACTATGACTCTCACTTAGAGTCTCTCTTTTCCTTTCTCTTCATGAGATTTTGATATCTCTCTTCAAGGGTTGCTCTACCAAAAAAATTTAAACTCTCTTACTATACTCCTACAATCTTTATTATCATCTCACATAATAATCTTTAACAAGTTGAAATAATAACCTTCATTCATTAAAAAACATAGATTTAATATAAGAGATTACCCTCTCTGATACCACTTGATGTAGGGCCTATGCCTACAACCTTTATAAATCATCACCTGGATCTTAATATTTATTTTGATCTCTTTGATTGAACTATAATCTTTAATTGCTTCCTTATCTCTGCATGTACCTGATTGCCTCTTGAAAGTATCGTGATCACTCTCTTAACTGACTAGGCTCTTAAGCTTCCTTGTAAACATATAGTCCTCCTTGTTATTATAGACATATTACTCCTCATATACCTCTACACTCTCTCTCATCACCATCAACATATTCTCATTCACCTTCTTTCATACTCCATCATTCATTCTTCCTAAAAATTATCTCTCACTCTTTGCTTATTTGTATATAAGCCTAAAATCCTAAAACATGATCCAATAGTTTTTACATTTTCATGAAGACTCTTGTATCCCTCTCCATGTCTAATTTAAAACTCTCACATAGCTAAACCAATGGCATAATCTGTAAATAAGAACTCTTCAACCATCTACCCTTTCTTCTCTTAGACCTCCCTTCCTTGTAGTCCTATTTACAGATAAACCTCCTAGGTTAGGACAATCCACAGAGTAAATAAATGATATAAATACATATTTGGGAACCCATTGACACAAAATTTTATCTCATAACTCCCAAGGTAAGTATTTCTCCCACCTTCTTCCTTATAATTAGGTCTCTATTAGGCCTAATTCAAGGCTGCATTAGGGTTTCGATACAAATCCATACTATACCATTCCAAAACCACCATAATCAGTTAGATTGTGTAAAAATATAATGTATTACCAAATTTCATGTTTTTTTATAGTATAAACACAATTTATTACATTTTCCATTCCAAAACCCTAGGTTAGTCTTAAATAGGCCTATGTAGGCTGAGAGTGAACAAAAAGGGATTTAAAGAGTTTAAGTACACTTAAAAATATTATATACACTATAATGGGTCTTCCCTACCTCTCTTCAACTCATAAAACCATTATTTTCACTTACCCAACCTTCAAACATCTTCTTCAAGCCAAAATACAAGGTTTTAGGCTCTTTATAAGACTGTGCAACAGTTTAAGTAGTTTTTTTTGCATTTTAATGAATTTATAAGACTCTCAAAAGGATTTGATAATTTTTTAGGGTCTTCCCAATCTTGTTACACCTTTTAAAATATTTATATAATCTAAATCCACCCTCAAAAATCTTCAATCAACAAATATACTAATTTTTGTGTGAAGAAACTTGACTGTGTGTGAAAGTTTATAACTTATTGCTCTTTAAATGGAAGTTTGAGAATCCAAATGGCTTATTCTCAAAGACTAAAACTCTTAACTATTATTAAAACCTGAACATAATTCAATAATCACTTAAAACCACCATCAAATAACATACTTCTTTCATATTCCTAACTATACCTTGACAAACTTGCTACCAACTAGACTGTATGAGTTGATACAAAATTTGAGTATAATATTGAATTGGAAAATGGTTTATTTTGATAATAAAAATATTCATACACAATGGTAAAATATTCTCTTACCCTCTCAACACTTCATACCTTACATAATGGTAAAATATTCTCTTGCCCTCTCAACACTTCAAACCTTACACAATGGTAAAATATTCGCCTACCCTCTCAACACTTCAAACCTAGAATAACACTCCCATGAAACTATTTAGGCACCCTTTTTCTTGGCTGTGTTCACAAAGTTCTTAAATACTGTGCAATACAACTGATAACCTATAGATAAGTAACTAAGATCCATCCATTCAAAGGGATAAAAAACATATAAACATGTTCACATGATATTAATCCATAAATATTCCTTCAAAGCATTCTTTCTATATGAACTCAATGCAAACAAAATAGTTATGTACATAATTTTACAAAAGGAAGGTAGAGTTTCTCTAATTTTCATCATTCTTGTTCTTTCCTTTACTCTAACTCTATCTCCTTCCAATATTTTCTCCCCTACCCACTACTCTATGCACAGACACTCTTATTCAAGCATTCTATTCTTTATACCATCTAAAATATACAAAATAAACTCCTTTTTTTTCCATCCCACATTGAGGAGCAGTTACCTTTTCTTGATTTATTGATTTTCATTGCTCTTATTAATTAAATTTACATTGAAGTACACCTTGAAAACATTATTTTCCCTTCTAGGACCCATAAAACACTTTACAAGTTTTAACTTTCACCTAAGACTCTAAACACCTCTCCAAGCTAGATTAGAAATTCAAATTTTCAAAATGGAAGGAAAACCAAAAGATCTATGAACACACAAATTCAATGAATCTTAACTATACCAAGGAACCCTAAAATACCCCTAACACCCTAAAACAAACTTTAAATGACCACTATGAGACTATTTAATATATTTACATTCTTGGTGCCTTGTGATGCTCTGCATCGAATCTCATATGATGAGTCTAAGGATGGCCTAAAAGGAGATTACATGATATTGGAAGATATAAAACCATCAATATGGTTTGTGTTATTTTGGGTTCAATGGTGAGGGGGAGCCAAATTAAACCAAGAGGATTTTTATTGCTTTTTCAAATCCATGACATTTGACTCTTTTTTGCTTAAGATCATATTTGGAATATTCAAGTTATTCAATTAGCCAAAGGGAAATAACATTAATTCATGAGCCTTCATCCACCAAGACTTTCCTTATTAAAATATTATTGATCGTAGTCTTCATTAAAAGAGGTGGGTCATCAATTCAAAATATGATTTCATCATTAATCATGTCTTCCTCTAAAAACTCTATTGAAATTTTCTTAGAGTAAGAAGGTTGATAAATGGTTTCAATAGCATTGAATTCTCTAGGTGCAAGACCCTTGGAAGGTTGGGGAGGTAGTTCAATTTCTCTAGATGGAGATTATTCTATGTATTATAATTGTTTTATGAGAAACTTATGATGATAAGGTGATGTTCTCATGAGTTTCATTAAAGTATTTTTTCAAGACATGGAATTAAGTTCTTATAGGAAATTGCATTGTGATTTAGGGTTAGAGACTAACTGTTTTTTACTTTATTGATATTAGTGACTTTAGGAGGTATAATAATATAAGGATTGAATGCATTAGGATCATCACTAGGTGGTGGATCAGAAGAAGATATAATTGTGATAGTAGTATATTTAAGAAGTTGTTCTCTCAGAGAATGCTTCTTAGGTTTGGTGACTATATCTTTGTAATTAGGCTTACAATAGTAGTTGACCTTTGCCACATTTTATAAGAACCATCCAATCAAGTATTAAAAAAAGTACCAATTTTTTTGTAATTTTCATATTGAAATATCTCTTACTAGTCCTTCCTTATATTACTTAAACAATTTTCTAAGTTCTAATTAAACATGAAAATTAAATCAAGAGCAAATTATAAGCATAATCATAGTACTACCATTTAAAAAATCAATAATAATTCATGAAATCAATTTACATTCCTTTGATTTTCATCATTGTAAACTCTATTACATGTTTACGACTTGAATTCAAATTACACACTTAATGCTAAAATCAGAGTATGCATTAGGTCATATTTTAATATACTTATATTATGATGTGTACAATAAATAATCGATTCATAATATAAATTTACATTCATATCTAGAATTCAAAGTAACCTTCACAATAAGTGACTAAAGATACATAATTTTTCTTTGCAAATACAAATGCAGTAAATATAAGTAGGAAAGTCAACATTCATCTTTCACTAATCCAATAATTCCATCTTTAAATGCAAATCAACATATAATTGTAACATAATAATAAATTAAAGTGTTCTTTCTGTACCACAATACAATCCCCTATCAAATGTAATCACAAATGAAAAAGTCATCATACAAACAATATACCAGATCTCTATAAACTATTGTTGTGACTAAAAGACCATATAGGCACCTGAGAGGGAGAACATTATTAGAGGTATTTCCCTTTAAACATAGATCCTTTCATATTCTCCACACTTCTCTCATCCATAGAGAGTGGCCTTGATTTTCCATAAAGGTATTAGATATAGAAAATTGATAAAGCAAAGAGAATCCTAGAAGATATAATAATTTGGCATGCATCTCCCCACCGATTTGGTGTGTATAATGATATGACATTACTAAAATTCATGACTTTGGGAAAACATTAGGTGCCCCCTAAATGTATTCTTACCTTGATATTAGGCATGCTTTGTAACTAAAAATTATGGGTTAGTTTTGATGATCATTCATAATTTATTAAACACATACTTACCGAGTTTTAAATTATTTATTCATAATTATAGGGTTAGTCAAATCATCTCATAGACTTCACATTCATCTATCCATTTTACATACAATGGAGAAAACCACTATCAAATAATGACTAGTCCAAAATTAGGACCAAATGTAAATTCCAATAGTGATGATCTATGTATTTCAATTCCAACCATGTCGCCAATCTAAGGCGTAACCCAAGAGCATGATCAACACCGAGTTTTATCAAAAGGACCAACCTTATAAATTGGTTTTACACATAAAAATGATAATAAGGACTTTAACATAAATAATACAATTAGAATCTTTCAAGAAGTTATCTACCTACTTAATATAGGTTTACCTTTCATTTTATAGGGTTTGATCATCCAAAGTCAAGATTAAGATACAATGTGTGATATAGGTTTCCAATTCCTAAGAAGTTATCTTCCATTACGTATTTGAATTAATTGATCAAATTCCAAAGTTATATTATGAATGATCATAAAGGTCCAAACACGAAATTCCCATGTGTTATATATCAGTTTGCCAAAGATATAATGCTTATAAATAAAGCCAAAGTAAATCATGCCTAAATGCAACTCCCAATTTTTCAGTTTCTTCTAATACATTCAAAATTATGATCAACCCAAACCATGATTTAATGGTTGGTCGAATTCTCAAAATTATTGATGTGAGTTTAATACTCAATAAGGTTTGTTAATCCAGTGTACATATAATGATGCCCAATTCTTAATATTAATTCACTCAAATGCATTGGTTTCTTTATGACCAAAAGTGAGGGTTATGTAGGTTGGGATTAGATTAGGGTAATTAAGCAAAAAAGGTATCCCTTAATCAATTGATAACACCATATGTAAGTGTTCCACACTATTTATGAAAATGTTATTACAAGGTACCAATACAAGGATTCATCATACACCTAAATGAGGTTGCAAAAATCTTACGAGTATTAATAATTCACATCCTTATGTTTGTCATAGATTTCATAGTTCAAATGGTGATGGCAAAGTTCAAATGATTTTATCTCCCAAACTTATAATTATCCCAAAGAATTCAATTCTTCATTCAAGTTTAATTTTGATTTTACTAAAATCATGGTCTAAGAATTTCTATAGTCTTGGGTTCAAGAAGACATATCCAATATGAGACAATATTCTAGGTGATGAGGCAAACTTACCATGTAAATACCACATCTAAAACTATAAATCATTTATAATTTACATGATTCAACACATATACACATTAGGTTTTTCTTAGTATGAACTTGACCATGAGTAAGTCTGTGAGGTTGTAACCTCTCATCTAGATCACCATTCACATGAATAGATAACATAACCCCTTACCCATATTATGATAAAATGAAAAAAGATACTAATGTTATTACATCATATAGGAAACATTTAAAGCAATAATAAAAATCTCATTCATTTCTAATAATCATTTGACACTCAAAAGACTTTATTCCTTACTACATAGTCACATTATTTGTACTGGTGAAAGCTAATCAGATGGACTTTTAACTTCCTACTTCATTAAGTGATGACATGCATACCTTATGGTTCCCCTATTAAAGATATTATTTGTAATCTATGTATATGTGGATATAAATCCATCATATCAAAGTATATATGAACATCATGTTAACATGATCATGTCTTTATACATTAACTTCTTCTGTGTCCAGTGCAAATATGGGACTGCCTAATTCTCTAAGTTCATGTTCCCTAGACATTTTTATTTATTTTATTGATAATTAAGTGCACTTGGCTTCACATACCAAGAAATGAATCTAAATTGTTGAAGAGATGGGTACTCAAAACTATCATGATTTTATAACATGGGAGACTATTACATTTTGAACATCTCTAAAGGTGTTCAAATTTCAAATAGCAAAAAGAATAATATGATTGAAACAACCCATTGGTGATTTTAACTATCCATTGAGATTTAATTCTCAATTTCAATTTTTTGTATTATACACATAACACACACATATAACTTGTAGTGATGCATATTAATATGGGGTTTTAAGGAAAATAATGCACATTTCAATCAATATTTGAAAGCCTCGTGTTTTTAATACTTTCACAACATGAAGACACCAATTCAATATAAATTAATCTTTACAACTTGTTAAACATGTTTAACCTATTGAGTGCACCAATTATATTTATTTTAATGCATTCATTTTTTCTCATATTGGTGTGGCTTAATCCCTAAATATGGTGATAAAAATTTTGGTCATCAATTGCATTCAAATTCCAACTGAGCATGTAGAAAAAATGAATTTAAACTCACTATTACATCCCTATGGATAGGGTGTAAATTTGTTGACTGCATGGTTGTATTTATGGAAAATATAATTAATTTGATTTAGAAGGCAGTTTTAAGTAGATCGTAAAAATGGATTTTAATAAAAATGAATGTTTTATTTAATGTTTCTTTTGTCAAACATGAATTATATTTGCATTTGAAGATTAACGTGGAATAGATAACTATCATCAAAATAATTCAAAATAGGTAGGGTTGACTATCAAATGTAAGCCTTGATTAATAATCTCTAAATTCCTAGCCTATGTTAGCATTAAATTTTTTGAAATAGGTTTAAGGGGGATTCTATAAGACATTGAATTTTTAAGTGCTCTAGTAGACATGTGTAGCAACATGAAATCATACCAAGGCAAATGGGTTGTTTTGAAGATAACATGAAATATGAATGAGTGATTTGAATGGCTCTTAAAGAATTTTTTTCTTGAGTTCATTTTTAAAAATTCCCACACTGTCTGGAGAAGCTTAACATAGATATTACAAGGTAAAAATGTAGAACATATTATGACACAACTCTATAGGGTATGGCGCAATTTATTATTAGCAAATTTTAAATCATAAAGACCAAAACACAAGATAGTAGTCAAGGCATAGTTCCCCATGAATGCACAATTTATTTTAAGATATGTAAAGTGAAATTTAAAAATGTATTATATAGTTATGTTCAGTAAGGCATATATCAATAATTTAAAATGGAGTTTTCTTTTGGCATGGCATAGTATTAACACCCAAGATAGAATGTAGACAAAAGATTATTCTAATGGAATTTTAATAAAACACATCCAGTATAGAGGAGATGAAATGCAATCCAAATTATTTAGACACAGTTCTACAAATGGAACACATTTGTTTCATAAGAGACAATTTTCGCCTTTTAAAATCTAAAGTATAGTTTCCAAAATAAGATGTAATTTAAAACAACTAGGGTGAAATTTATTTAAAAAGATAATGAATCTAATAAGTCAAATATAACTCAAAGTGTAACCATATAATATCAGTTATGGTGTTTGGTTATTTCCTTCAACGTGCTTTTCCTAGAGTGTATCCTCTTTCAACTTGTCATCTCCCTTTATTTTGGTGTCCTCCAAATCTTTAAAATGGCATCTTATCTTATCCTCCCTCTAATCAGGTAAAGGGTCCCTCTCTTTAAACAAAACTCTCACCAAAAATCAATAAATGTGTTAAACCCCTTTTACTATTCAAATGAAGCCGTAACTTGTTGAATTTATTAATGATTTTGAAGAGTTTCAATTGAAGATAAATTCCATAGAATGATAAAAGCACAGCTCATGTGGAAAAATAAATGTTTTTTTCCTCTTCAAAAGCTAGGATAACTCGTGGTGAAAAGAGTAATAAAATTCAATTTTGAAGACAATGTTGGAAATATATATTATGGTAAAAATAGATTGAATTACAATTGATATTTACAATGCTTCAATTAATCATAAGATGTAAAAGACATGCCTTTCTATGCTATGCCATCCTTCACTTATCACAATCATTATATTTCATAATTTCATTTTCATTAGTTTATGGATTTATAATTTATAATTAATTAATTTCACATTCATTTCCATGTTATGTTACTAAAACCACAAAATTAGATGTTACCACCTCATTATGATAGAGATCCCCCAGAGTGTTATAGTTTCAAGAATGCTAAGTAGCCATAAACAAATCTCAATAGCTAGGCATGCATTGTTTACATATTAACATCTATTTAATAGATATTGCAACACAAAGGTGACCCAAAACTCGACCTTACAACTTTTATTTGTAACAAAGTCAAACAATCACATGTTGACTAAATGATTATTATCATTTAATTACGATGGTCAATTAGGTTGTGAACCCAATGATTTACAGTGTAAGGATTTTGCATTCATAAAATATGATGAAGCTTGCTGACAAGACTTGTTGACTAAAAGCATATTCCACTATTTACTTAGATTATATTAGAATGTAAGGAATTGCCAACATATACCTCAATAATGGGTAAATACATTATCTTGTATACTTTTATGAATTTTAGAAGTCCTAAATAATGCACGCAAAACTATAATCAAATCCAAAATATAAATCAATGCGAAGAGAACCATAAATCATTAGACCAAATTTCAATACACATGCCAAGATAGGTAAGGTATATCTCCTTATTTGTCATGATTTCAACTTATTTTACAGGATATTCTCTCTATTTCCCATAGTTTGTATCAAGATTTTCATCTCTGATGATGATCTCCATCATATATAGAAGATATACCTATGCAACACAATTGAACATATGGCAGCTATGTAGCATGATATAAAAATCACATTATATGAAGTAGTACAACATGATAACTAACAATTATTCCACATGATTGTATAACATTTTTTTGTCATAGTTTCATCACATAAACATGATAACATCATTTGACTAAACTAAAGTCAGATAAATCAATTCAATCTTTAATTGCAAAGAAATCGGTCATTATTAATTATATTATGTAATGTTTAATAGTAAAGAAGTGCCTTCAAACCTGGTACAAGAAAAGTGGGATGTTACATCCTTCCCTTCTTAAAAAAGACACCATCTCAATGGATTAGTCAGCTTAGGATTGATTAGAAAGCAAAGAAAAAAGTTTTAAAGGATTTTCTCAAAATTTTCTAACTATACTATTGATCATGCAGTACCTTAGAAACATAAATTTTCAAAAATTGAGAGCACCCCTTCCATTTGACTTCTTGTCAATGGAAAAAAACAAGATTCAATTTATCCTTAAGCTAAAAATTTCAATTTAAGTTTAAATAGCTAATATTCTTCTCCTTGCTCTATAATAATTAATTAGATTTCCTTTACTACATAATCCATTTAATACATATACATATGATCAACAAGTTTTTACTTAATACAATAATGATGAACATAGGAGATTACTACTAAAGCCAAAAAATAGCTTAGGAGAGTTTCCACAAAGGCTCCTAGATTCATTGTACATCTCTTCTACCCTACATAGTGGTCTTCCCTTTCATAAGAAAGATAATAAAGAATTAGCAAAAGGATAATGTATATAAGTTAATAGTTTTGCTACTACATGTAGCCCCTGAAAAGTATGATGAATAAATAGAACTAGAAATGATACATTCCAATGTATACAAAAATTAAGGAAGGACACATTATTATTCATACATGCTTATGGCCATCAGACTGAATTTGAAAATTTCCCTTTGTCGTATTTAGACTTAATAATTCTTGAATCATAGTGAGACTAACTAGGATTTCTCCCATCACTCAGTAGTCACATTCCTATTCCACCACTCATCCCTTAGATATGCCTAACCTAATGATCTCCTAAAAGTGTGCATGTGTTAACTTATTACATAGACATCTCATACCACCTATGTGAGGTTGTATATTACTCACACTTACAATGATATGTTTCAACCATTTGCATTATTCCTTTTGGTCTATTTTCAAGAAGATTTATTGGGTTCAACCATCAATCTTCAAACTCAACATGATTAGTGATTCAATAATAACCTAGGTTTGTTATGATTTTGTTTTTTAATTTTCAAAGTTCATTTCCTCCATCATGATGTTCCACACATCAAAATATCACATTAAATGGGTTCTAAGGCAATCTAAACCTAAAAACTTAAATGGAAGCTAACTCCTTAAATGATTATTTCTTAAAGGACTCAGGGGTATAATTTAAGTCTTATTCTCACTAGTTTCCTCACACATAAATTATTCATTTACTTTAAGGCTTGTATAGGTTTTAAATTCAAGTTTTCTCTAAAATATGTATCTTAGAAACATGAATGATAAAATTAGGCCGAGTGTTGAAACTAAATCTTTCATACAACAATGTAAGAACCCTTAATTTGGGTACTAAAAAAATGTACTAATTTTTTATAATTATCACATTGAAATATCTCTTATCAGTCCTTCCTTAAGTTTTCTAAGTTCTAATCAAACATGAAAATTAAATCATGTGCATGTTAAAAGCATGATATATTACTACCATGTACAAAATCAATAATCATTCATGAAATCAATTTCTTTTCATTTGATTTTCATCATTATAAACATTATTATATGTTTACACCTTACATTCAGATTACACACTTCATGTTAAAATCAATGTATACATTAGTTCATATTTGAATATACTTATATTATGATGTGTATAATAAATGATCACTTCATAATATAGATATGCATTCATAAATAGATGTTAAGGCAAACTTCAAAATAAGTGACTAAAGATACATTTTTATTTATTTACAAATAAAAATGTGATAAAATATAAGTAGGCAAGTCAACATTCATCTTTCGCTAATCTAATATTTCCATCTTATAATAACATGCAAACCAAAATATAAGCATAATAGAATAAGATATTAAAGTTCTTACAACATAATTCCATCTTTTCGTATCATAATACAACTGCCTATCAAATATAATCATACATGAAAAAGTATTCATAATAAAAATACATGAGAGATTTGTAGACAATCGTTATCACTAAAATATGATATAGGCACTCTATATGGATAACATAATTGGAGGGATTTTCTTCCAACCACAGAGCCTTCAAACTCCCTAGATTTCTCTCATCCACTGAGAGTGTCCCTACCCTTTCATAAAGGTGCTAGATGCAAAAACTTGATAGAGTAGAGAGAATACTAGAATATAGAATAATTTTGCATGCATCTCCCCACTGATTCATAGTGTACAATGATATTACATTCCTAATATACATAGCTTTGGGAAAATATTAGGTGAACCCTGAATGCATTCCTAATTTGGTATTAAGGTATGCTTTGTAATTTAAAGTCATGGATTAGTTTTGATGATCTTAGATAATTTTTAAAACTCATACTTACTAAGTTTTCAATGTCAAATAGTCTCACAAACTACACATCTCATCTGTCTATTTACATACATAAGAGAAAACCACTATTAAATAATTAATAGTCCAAAACTATGACCAAATGTTAATTCCAATAGTGAGGTTCTATGCATTTCAATTATAATTGAGTCACTAATCCAAGGCATAACCCAATAACATGATCAAAACCAAGTTTTATCAAAATGACCAACCTTATAAAGTTGTTTACTACCAATAGAAATGCTAATAATGAGTTTAGCATAAATAATAAAAGTAATATCCTTCAAAAAGGTATTCAACTACTTAACATAATTTCAAACTTCATTTTCTAGGGTTTGATTATCCAAATTTAGAATTAACATACAAAGGTGTGATATAGGATTCCAATTTCTAAGAAGTTATCTTCCAATACGTATTTGCATTAATTAATCAATCTCCACAATCATATTATGAATGATCATAAAGGTCCAAACATCCAATTCCTCATGTGTCATACTATGGTTTTCCATTAAAGGCAAGATGTCATTTTTATAAAGATACAATGATTATAAATCAAATGAAGGTAAATCATTCTCAAATCCAACTCACAATTCCTAGGTTTCTTATAATACATTCAAAATCATAATCAACCCAAACCATGATTTGATAGCTTGTTAAAGTCTCAAAATTCCTTATATGAGTTTAATACCCAACAAGATTTAATAATCCCATATACATCTAATTATTCTAAATTCTTAATATTAATTCTCTTAAATGAATCAGGGTATTTATGACCAACACTAAGGGTTTTGTAGCTTGGAATAACATTAGGGTAATTAAGTGACAAAAGTATCCCTTGATCAAATGATAACGCCATATGTAAGTGTTCCACACTATTTTAAAAAGTGTTATTATGAGGTACACCAATACAAGGATTGATCATACACCTAAATGAGTTTGTAAAAAACTTATAAGGAGTATTAATAACTCACATCCTTGTATTTTCACTAGATTTCATAACTCTAATGGTGGTGACAAATTTCAAATGAATTAATCTCCCAGACTTATAATTATCTAAAAGACTTCAATTCTTGATTCAAGTCTACTTGTGATATTTTTAAAATCATGGTATAATAATTTCCATAGTCTTGGGTTCAAGAAGACATATTCAATATAAGAAAAGACTCTAGATGATGAGGCAAACCTACTACGTAAAGACCAGATATAAAATTATCTAGCACTTATAATTTACACTATTAAATACATACACACAATAGGTTTTTCTTAGTGTGAACTTGACCATGATAAAATATGTGAGGTTGTAACCTCTCATATTGATCACCCATTCACAAGAACAGATAAAAGAACCCCTTACCCATCTTACAATAAAATCAAACAAGGATACTAAATGTTATTACATAATATAGGAAATTTTTTAAAGCATTAAAGAAAAACATCATTCATTCCCAATAATCATTTAAAACTGAAAGGACTTTATTCCTTATTACATAGTCATGTTATTTGTACTAGTATAAACTAATTAGATGGACTTTTAAGTCCCTATTTCATTAAGTGATGATAGACATATCTTATGGTTTCCATATTAGAGATCTTATTTATAGTGTAGTTATACATGGATATAAATCCATCATACAAAATTATGGACAAACACCATGTTAACATGATCACATTTCTACACATTAAATGCTTGTGTGTCCAAGTAAAGTATGAGACTACCCAATTCAGTAAGTTCATGTTTCAACCATTTAGTGGAAAAGTTGTTGCCTAGACATTTTTAATTGTTTTCTTAACAATTAAGTGCACTTAGTTTCATAGACCAAGAAATGAATCTATTTTTTTGAATAGATAGGTACTCAAATTTATCAGATGGGAATCTATTCCATTTTGAACATCTCGTAAGGCATTCATGTTTTGAATAACAAGAATAATAAAATTATTGAAACAATCCATTGGTGATTTTAATTATCCACTGGGCTTTAATTCTCAATTTCACTTTTGTGTACTATATGTATAACACATACTTATAACTTTTATTGATCAATATTAATATGGGGTTTTAACATAAATCATGCACATTCTAATTGTTGAGTTGTGGAGCTAAAAGCTTCAACTCTTTGCAAACTGAAGGAACAAGAAGGTTGCTGAGATCCAGGAGCACTGGCATCGGCAGCATGACCGACGTCGATCGTGACCAGTGCAGAAGGCCACCGACGACGACAGGGAGTCGGCCGACATCGGCAGAACTAGACTAGCAGGGACCGACGTCGGTCGCCTGTGTGTTCCAGAACTGCTCGTTGCACGGACAGTTAGTTAAGTGAATGAAGTGTTTGCATGTAAAGGCCAGTTAGAGTCTTTGGCTGCGAGGATAATTGTCTAAATTAAGAGTCTAAGTTATTGTTTGAGTTAGGGATCTATTTATAGACCCATTGGCATGTATTGTATATGTATGAGATAGAAAGGAAGGCAAGTAAGTTGCTTCCATTGTAAGATCATTGAGTTGCAGGTTGTTGCAAGCTCATAGGAGATCTACATGTGTGAGTATGGTCTGTTGAATTCCAGGTTGCAGGTTCATGGGAGATCAACTTGAAGTACTTTAGAGTGCTTGGTGAACTGGCAGGTTATTATTGACTAGTTGGAGAGGTGAACACCAATTCTGTTTGTGAGTTGGTTGTTGGGACCGTTTTTTGTGTAGGAGAGTGTTGTGTGAGAAGAATTACTGTACACTTGAGGTGTGGCAAACCTCTGTAAGGTGAAAGAGTGTGGCAGCTCTTTGTTGTATTCTTTTCTGTAAAGTGTTAATACAAGATAGTGTATTGTCTCTCATATTCTGTGCTATTGGTGAATTCTAGTTACTTGTATTTCTGGTTATTTCCGCATATTTAATTGCTTATATTTGGTAATCATACTGTGCTCTTTCTGAGGAGCAAGATCCAACAAGAGGAATCAGAACAGAGGTGTGTTTGTTCTTGGACTTCCCTGACAAGTGGTATCAGAGCTGTTGGTTGGGATACTAACAGATTGGATTAGATCTGGTTAGTGTGTTTTGATTACAGGTACTCACAGGGTTTCTGTTTGAGTGGGAGTTGAGCAATGGCAGAAGATAGTAAGCTACGGATGGAAAAGTTTAATGGCAAGAACTACCAATTGTGGAGGATGCAGATTGAGGATTATCTGTATCAAAAAGATTTTTACTTACCGTTGGGAGGGGTTAATTGCAAACCCTCAGATATGAAAGATGAAGAATGGGAGGTTCTTGATCGAAAGGCTCTGGTATCTATTAGATTGAGTCTTGCATCATTTGTGATTTCCAGCTTATCACAGTGTAAGACAACGGTGGAGTTGATGGAATTTTTGGCAAATTTATATGAAAAACCCTCAGCTTCTAATAAGGTATTTCTTATGAAGCGTTTATTTAATTTGAAAATGTTGGAAGGTGGATCTGTACATAGCCATCTTAGTGATTTCCATGGTTTAGTAAACCAGCTAAGTTTAGTCAATATTGTATTTGATGATGAAATTAGAGCTCTCTTAATCTTGTGTTCATTACCTGAAAGTTGGGAAGGTTTGGTAATGGCAGTTTCTAATACTGTGTCTCCTTCAAAAGTCTTAAAAATGGATGATGTTGTGAGCGTGATCTTGAATGAAGAGATACGCAGGAATAACACAGGTGAATCATCAGGAAATGCTTTGAGTGTTGAAGGCAGAGGAAGGCAAAGAGAGAAGATAGAGCATGGGAGATCAAGGTCCAAGACAGGTAGAAGATCCAAGTCCAGGTATGGCAGAATAACCTGCTGGAAATGTGGAAAGCAAGGGCACTTAAAGAGAGATTGCAGATCGGGTACAGATCAGCATGAAGGACATGAAGAAGAAGTAGATGTTGCAGACTACGCTGCATGGGATGCTCTGGTATGTTCTTTGGATAAAGTAGAATCTTGGGTTTTAGATTCTAGTGCCTCTTTTCATGCATCCCCACATAGGGAATTTTTTCATGAGTATGTCCAGGGAGATTTTGGAGAAATTTATGTAGGGGATGGTAAGCCTTGTTAGATTGTTGGCAAAGGGAAATTGAAGCTGAAACTGCAGACAGGTAACACATGGGTGTTAAAAGAGGTCATGCATGTCCCAGTTCTGGAGTGGAATTTGATTTTTGTTAGAAGTTTGGGTGATGAGGGTTGCACAGTAACTCTCACAGCGGACTCTTGGAAGGTTACCAAGGGTACACTTGTTGTAGCTAGAGGTAAGAAAGTAGGTATGCTTTATCTATCTACTTGTACCACTGATTCTCTTTTTGGGTTATCTACTTCAGCTGTAGATTCAGAGATGTGGCTTGATAGGCTTGGTCACATAAATAAGAAGGAGATGCTTGTTCTTGAGTCAAAGGATATGCTTTCAGATTTGGAAGGTATGGATCATGGTTTTTGTATGCAGAAGAAGAAGGTAACATTTCTTGAGGAATCTGATGTTAGTGACAAGAACAGGAAAGCCTTGGTTTTCAAGGAGAAGGTGACGAACAGAGTTTAACACAAGATGCAAAAGAATTCTGAGCAGAGCAAGGGTGTTTTGGACAAGGATTTGATCCAAAAAGAGCTCGCAAGAAAAAGTCAGGTCTCACAAGAAAAACACAGAGACCGACGTTGACAGGAAAACCAGCGTCGGCGTCCAGATAGGGACCGACGTCGGCTATGTGCAGCCTGATGTCGGTGACATAGGGCAGATAATGACCGGCATCGGCCAGGGGAAACTGATGTCGGCAAGTGGGCAGTCGCAGGGAACCGACATCGGTCGGGTGTAGACTGAGATGTGATCGGCATCGGTTACTGAGATGAATTTTGGGTGGACAGTAATCTGTCATGGATTCTCAAGCGTCCATATGGAGGACTGAAGGCATAAGTAAGTTCTTAAATTCATCATTTCCCTTCTTTACACTACTTGTTGCTCACTTATGGCATAGGACCAAGAAGTTATTGAAGAAGCAGAACAGGTAGATCCAGGAAACAGTGGGAGCTTGGCATGGATGAGGATGTGATTCCTTGGAGGAGTACCAAATAGGTGTTTTGGGTAGAGTGGCCAGCTAGAAGTAAGCACTGAGAGACGAATGGATGTTCAGGATAAAGAAGAGCGGAAATGGATACGTGAGACAGAAGATCAGGGTATATGGTCTTGTATAGCTGCAGGGCAATGGAGGTTTGATCATTGTGTTTCTCTTTACCAGGTTGGATAATATTAGCTACATTATCCTATTACTGTATGATGTGCTTGTTGTAGGGTTACATATACAGGGTATTGCTGAACTAAAGGTAAAGCTAGTTCAGGTGTTTGTCATGGAGAATTTGGGAGCAGCAAGATTCTTTGGCATGAGTGTGTTCTAGAGACATGGTAGGTCATATGTTGACTTTGTTTCAGGATGATTGTGTGAAGTCGGTTAGCACGCTGATGGTTGGACAGTTCTATGAACAGGTGTCTTGATTCACATAATGAGGTTGAGTGCATAGTATGTACTAAACCTGAGTTTTCCCAAGCAGTGGGAGTTGTCACAAGTTGGAGCCAATCTGAGAGAGAACCATTGGAGGACAGTTCAGTGGATTCTTACAGGGACTAGCAGCAGGTGCACATGCTATGCAGGTTCAGGTTATTTTCTACATGGTTTGTAGATGTGGATGTGGCAGGTGATTTGGATGACAGGTTTTGCACTACAGGTTTGTGGTGGTTGGTCTTCAAGAGTGATCTTGAGGAGGGATACAAAGCCAAGGGAACAAACTAGACTAAGTACAGGTACAGGTATAGGTTGCAGCTGTTTATCTCCAAGTGGGAGATTGTTGAGTTGTGGAGCTAAAAGCTTCAACTCTTTGCAAAATGAAGGAACAAGAAGGTTGCTGAGATCCAGGAGCACCAGCATCGACAGCATGACCGACGTCGGTCGTGACCAGTGCAGAAGGCCACCGGTGATGGCAGGGAGTCGGCCGATGTCGGCAAAACCAGACTAGCAGGGACCGATGTCGGTCGCCTGTGTGTTCCAAAACTGCTCGTTGCATGGACAGTTAGTTAAGTGAATGAAGTGTTTGCATGTAAAGGCCAGTTAGAGTCTTTGGCTACGAGGATAATTGTCTAAATTAAGAGTCTAAGTTATTTTTTGAGTTAGGGATCTATTTATAGACCCATTGGCATGTATTGTTTATGTATGAGATAGAAAGGAAGGCAAGTTGCTTCCATTGTAAGATCATTGAGTTGCAGGTTGTTGCAAGCTCATAAGAGATCTACATGTGTGAGTATGGTCTATTGAATTGTAGGTTGCAGGTTCATGGGAGATCAACTTGAAGTACTTTAGAGTGCTTGGTGAACTGGCAGGGTTATTACTGACTAGTTGGAGAGGTGAACACCAATTCTGTTTGTGAGTTGGTTGTTGGGACCATTTTTTGTGTAGGAGAGTGTTGTGTGAGAAGAATTACTGTACACTTGAGGTGTGGCAAACCTCTGTAAGGTGAAAGAGTGTGGCGGCTCTTTGTTGTATTCTTTTCTGTAAAGTGTTAATACAAGATAGTGTATTGTCTCTCATATTCTGTGCTATTGGTGAATTCTAGTTACTTGTATTTCTGGTTATTTCTGCATATTTAATTGCTTATATTTGGTAATCATACTGTGCTCTTTCTGAGGAGCAAGATCCAACAAGAGGAATCAGAATAGAGGTGTGTTTGTTCTTGGACTTCCTTGACACTAATCAATATCCTAAAGCCTCAAGTTATCAATACTATCACAACATGAAGGCACCAATTCGATATAAATAAAATTTTAACTCTTGTTAAGCATGTTTGACCTATCGAGTGCATCAATTATATTTATTTAATACATCAATTATTTCTTATATTGATATGGTTTAATCCATAATGACAATAATTAAAAATGTGGTCATAAATTTCATTCAAATTCCAATTGAGCATGTCAAAAAAATGAATTTGAACTCATTCTTGCATCCCTATGGTTTAAATTTGATGACCGTATGGTTGTATCTATTCAAAATATGATTAATTTGATTTAAAAGGCCATTTTAAGCAGACCATAACAAATGGATTTTAATAAATATAAATATTTTATTTAATTTTTATTTCATAAAACATGAATTATATTTGCATTTCAAGATTAACATTGAATAAATAACCATCATCAAAAGGTTTCAAAATAGGCAAGGTTAAATTATCGAATTTCAGCCTTGATTAATACTATACAAATGCCCAACCTATGTCAACAATAAAAAGTTTGAAATAGGTTGAAGGGGGGTTTATTATATGTTGCATATGTCAGTGCTCTAGTAAACATGTGTAGTAACGTGGAAACACACCAAGGCGTACAAGTTGTTTTGAAGATAACATGAAATATGAATGAGTAGTTTAAATGGTGACTAAAGATTTTTTTTCCAGATGTCATTTTACAAAAGTCCCACACAGTCTAGAGAAGCTAAGTACAAATATTCAAAGGTAAAAACACTATTTAAAATATTATGGCATAACTCTATAGGGTATGGTGCAATCTATTATTAGGAAATATAAAATCATAAAGACCAGAGTGTAGGATAACTTCAATTCACAATTGACAACAAAATCACAATTTAGTTTAAGAGATGCAAAACACATTTTAAAAAGGTATGGTGCAGTTATATTTAATAAGGCATAAATAAATAATTTAAAATGAAGTTTTCTTTAGGAATGGCATAGTCTTAACACCAACATGTAGTCTAAAGAGATAGAATTCAACCAAAAGATTAGTCTGGTGGCAATTTTATAAAACACATGTAGTCTAAAGGAGATGAAACATAATCTAAATATTTTACACGTAGTTCTAAATAAGGAACATGATTTTTGGAAATTAAATACAATTTCATAAGAGAGAATTTTTTCCTTTTAGAAACTAAAGTTTAATTTCCCAAGGAGGATGTCATTCAAAACAACTAGGGTATAGCTTATTAAAAAAGGAAATTAAATTAATAAGTCAAACATAACTCAAGGCATATCCATTTAATATCAATTATGTTGTTGGGTTCTTTCCTTCAACATGATTATCCTAGAATGCATCTTCCTTTAGCATGGCATCCCCCTTTAGCTTGACATCCTCCAAATTTTCCAAAATGTCATCTTATCTAATCCTCCCCCAAATCAGGCAAAGCATTCCCCCTCCTTAAACAAATTTCTTAGCAAAAATCATTAAGTGCATTCAACTCATTTTACTATTAAAAAAGGCACAACTTGTTGAATTTATTAGTGGTTTTGAAGAGTTTTAATTGAAGACAAATTCCCTAAAATGTAAAAAAATGCAGCCCATGTGGAAAAATAAATGTTTTTTGTCTCTTCACAAGCTAGGACAAATAATGGTGTAAAGAAGAAGCAAATTCAATTTTGAAGACAATATTGGAAATATTTATTTTGGTAAAAGTAGATAGAATTACAACAGATATTTCCAACACTTCAATTAATCATAAATTGCCAAAGACATGCATTTCTATTCTACACCATCCTTCAGCTATCACAATCATCATATTTTCATTAGTTTTTGGATTTATAATTCTTTATTAATTAAATTCAAATCGATTTACATGTTATGTTATTAAACAAATTCTATGTTACCACCTCATTATGATAAAGATCAAATAGAGTGTTATAATTTTAAGAATGATAAGTTGTCATAAATAAATCTCAACATGTGGGCATGAACTATTTGTGTATTGACATCCATTTAATAAACGTTGTAACACAAACACACCCCATAACTTGACCTTATAGATTTGATTTTTAATAAAGTCAAACAATAACATGCTAATAAAATGGTCATTATCATTTAATTATGATGGCCCATTGGGTTCTGAACCCAGTGATTTATAGTGTATGGATTTTACAGTTGAAAAATGTAATGAAGCTTGCTAACAAGACATGTTGACTTAAAGCATATTTCTCTATTTTCTTAGATTACATTGGAACATAAGACATTACCAATAAACACCTCAATAATAGGTAAATCCATTATCTTGTATACTATTATGACTTTTATAAGTCCTAAATAATGCACCTACAACTACAATCAAATCCAAAAGACAAATCAATGCTAAGAGAACCAAAAAATCATCAAACTAAATGTCAATACTCGTGCTAAGAAATACAAGGTATATGTCCTTATTTGTCATGATTTCACCTTATTTTATAGGATTCACTCTCTATCAAAATCTCAATCTCTGATGATCCTCTCCCTTGCATTGAGGGGTTTTACATGTGCCATAGATAAATGAATAGATGATAGATCCAAGTCATGATATTGAAATCACACTATATGAAGTAGTAAAGGATGATAACTAACAATTATTCCACATAATTGTATAACATTTATATGTCTTAGTTTTTTTACATAAGCAAAGGAACATGATAATAATTTGACTGAATTTAAACCTTATAAACCAAATCAATACCTAATTTCAAAGAAACCAATCATTATTAATTATGTTCGATAACGCTTAATCATAAACAAGTTACTTCAAATCCAACACAAGAAAGGTGAGATGTTACACATTCAAAAATTAGGAGTTAGTATAATAATGATCATATTCAACATCAATAACAAAATAAAATTCATTGGAAGGTTATGTATTTGGATCAAATGGTTGAGATGATTCTTGAGATTTTTTATTGGAAGATTTAGGAGTATAAGATCAGTTCTTAGATGATTTGAGGTGTTTATTATGTTGTTCTTTGGTGATGATGTAATGATTAAATTTTCCTCCCAAGATGGTATTTACAATAATTTTTTGGAGTGCATAACATATCTCATGAGAGTGACTGATATTTGCATGGAACCAATAAAACTTGTTAGGATCATACCATGATGGAGAGGTCATAGAGTAGATGTATGTTTTGGATGGAGATAACAAATTCTTAATTTCCTATAAACTAAATGGATGATGGAATGGAATTTTATTATCTAATTATATTCTCCTACTTTGGATAGGGGAGGCTTATTATTAAAATGATTAGTATTGATTGCATTGGTTAATATTTGAAAAGATTCTTTTTTGGCATTTTAAGATGATTCAATTGATCCATAAGGAAATATTGTCTTTTTACTTGGTTGAAAGCTTCTTCAAATATTTGAGAAGAGAAGATAATAACCTTGTATCAAATACGGGCCTTAAGATAAGTAACAAAGACTTTGAAAATATTATCATCACTCATGTAATGATTCAATTTATGCATTAATTATTTCCATCACTTGATGAAATCATGGGCAATTTTGTGAGGAAGTTGTTTAACATTAATGAAGTTGCCAAGGATATTTTCATGAAGTTCATTATGTTGAAATTCCTTAACTAAAAAATTGAATAAATATGCTAGTTTTGTAATTGAATGTCGAGGAATTTGGTTGTACCATTCTAGTGCATCTCGAATAAAGTTCTAGCTAGAAGCTTGGTAGTAACATAAGTGTTTGTTTGAACCCATTCTTTCTAGATATTGCCAAAGGCTTTAACATGTAAGGTATAATATTTAGTCCCATCATATGTGATATCTAGGGAAATTTCTTCAATATATATATACATAATGAATGGATCTAGAGGTTCATTTTGAATATTTTGAATCATCTTGTTATGAATTGGCGGTCAAGGAATAATTTTTCCATTGGCATATTTAAGAGGAGGAGGGATACAATTTTGATTTTTTTGATTCATGATGATTTGAAGAGGTTGATAGGACATTTATAAAATGTTATTTTCATTTGGGGCATTTGTTGCTACTAGAAGCTTGTATAATAGTCATTTTTTGAGCTAGTTGTGAAAATATTTGTGATGAATCTAGAGGAGGATTGATATTAGGATTTTGATTGGAATTGGTTGGAGTAGGATCAGAAGATGATGGAGAATTAATATTAGAAAGGATATTCCCAACATTAGTTTTTGGAGGAAGATTCCCAATGTTGGTGTTCGTTGCCTCAACTTTCATAGTGGATGGGGAAAGCTTGTTAAGACTCCCATTATAGTTTGGAGTATAAATGGTGTTGTCATCAAGGTTCTTAAAAGACTGGGCAATGTCCTCTTGATCATAATTTTGGTTGATTTAAACCATATTACATTTTATAGATCTAGAGTGATGTTGACAGAAATAACACCATGAGGAATTATCCTCAATGGTGGACAATGCAAGGATGAAACAACAACCAATATAGAATTTGAATGGGTTGAGACTTGTAAGAAAAGTTTTAAGAGGTGACATGATGGTGAGAAATAAACTTAAAATATAATGCATAATAAAAAGGCTTGACACATGAAACTGATGATATCAATTAAGTTGATATAGTTAGTTATTAGATCTGAACAACAAACTATATCAAATTGGTCGATATTATTTGGTGCTAAAATAGACTATATATGGTTATCCAATATAGTTGGGTTATTGAGTCTAAAAAATAAATTGTATGGGTGATATTTAGTAAAAAGGTAGCTCTAGTAGCAGACTAAAAATGAGTTGTATCAGGCCACATGATATATTAATAACTAAACTAGGTTAAATTGGTTAGTGTAATTATAAAAAAATTGATACATATCGAGCTAGTTGATGTAGTTAGGAAGACACACAAAACTATATCAAGTTGGCCAATGTATTTGTCACACAATACATAATGATATTAGGTTGGTAATATAGTTTGTAAAACAAAAAAGCTAAGAGTTTAAATAAGTAGCAACAAAATCCAAGTAGGGAGGTAAAACTAGGTAGGGTGTGTTTGACTTGTAGACTCTCAAATATATTGATCCCAAGTGTAAATAGTGAACAAAGGCCAAAGGGAAATGACTATGGAGGATTACACTGGCCCATAGTTGTACTATCCTATCTTTGAGGTATGGTGAAAATAACTTCATGGGGCTAATCGCTTACCAGTGCACTTAAAAATTAAATGATCGAAAGGCTTTCTAAAGGTAAAAAGTAAAACCCTATGCATTTAAGATATACCATGAGTTATATGGAAACTAATTTCTGTATATAATATTTTATAATATCTTGAGTATTGCGGTAATACTCCTCACACCATGGCTTAGGTAAAACTAATGATCGTGTCACCTAGAGTGACAACTCCTATTATTTTTACAACTGTTGAAACAAATTCCTAAGAAGATGAAATAAAAAATAAAGATGAAAAAGATTCAAAGTGAAAGTAAAATTTATAAGATGCAACTAATTCAATAAACAATCAAAATGTTATTAGGTTATTTGATATAATCAAAACTAGAAACTGATCAAACAAAATTGTATTGAGTTATTCGATACAGTTGAAAAGACACATAATTATATCATGTTAGATGATATAGTCTTGAAAGATAAAGAATGGGTTTGGGTTGCATGATACAGTTGGACTCAAATATACATGATGATTTTGATGATGTCACTAATAATCTAAAGGGACAAAAATGAAATTGGTCTAACCAAAGGTGGGAAAAGGTTCACATTAGGTTCACTTGAATATATGCACAAGCTAGGATGATCTATAACTATCCTCTCTCTCAATAAAATAGGACTCAAATAAGGTCAATCAAATAGAGCCTAAGTATACTTGGATGAGTAGATAAGGACCAATGATATTTTTATATCTAGTAGATGGTAGCCTATAACTTAAAAGTCAATAGGAAAGGGTTCCAAAGCCTACACCTATAACCCAAGGATATTGCTCTCACTAGACTTCAACAAAGGTTAATGATTTTAACTATGATTATAATCATGAAAGTAAAATAAATGATTGTAAATGGGTACAAGTTAAGTAAATGATGGGTAAATGATTGTAAAAAAGGTAAGGTGAAATCATCAACAAATGGGGGTCTATGCAACCTAACATGATAAATGGCAAGCCTAAGTAACCCTGTATCTATACCAGCTTATTTTGTATAGGGAAAATCCTAATAAACTATACACACATACATATATAAAGAAATAAACAATATATAATCCACTAAGTAAAGAAAAAAGTATAAGGATAGAAAAATTTACCTTGTGGTGGACTCATCGACGTTTAAATTTTCCTTTGGTTCAATTGGAGTTTTTCAATAAATGTTGTAGGTTGAAGACCTCAAATGGATAGATGAAGACTTGAATATCCTTATCTATGAATTACCAATTACCTCTCCTTTTGAGCTTTAATGACACCATAAGATAAGATTTCTCCATAATTCAAGTTTGAGCCATATTGATCACATTTATCACTACACTTACCAACATAGCTTGCACATTGATGATTCACTTTCTTCAAGCTTTGTGATAACATAAAATTTTACCAAAAAATGGTTTAAACTAATGTTCATGTAGTTTTATTTCAAATTTTCTTAGGGAGAAGAGGAAAATACCTCATTTGAAATTCCACTCACATACACAAAAAAACTACATTGACTTTGATTCCAAGTATTTGGGTTATATATTTACAACTCCAAGAAGTGGACTAAGACATCTAACTTTGTACATATTTTCCTCACTATTATTTTGAGGGATATGTCCAGGAGAAAAAAAAGATAAAAAAACAAATTGTGTCTAACATTTATACATTATGATCACATAACTTTGTACACCATCTAACAACACACATGCATAAAAAAAATATAGATTCCAAAATAGAGAAAAATATAGATTCAATAGCTTAGGATGTATTTGATGGAAGGTAAAATGCATTCATGAAACCATAGGATCACTCTTGCACACCATTACCACAGCCTCAAGTATTTTGACATTGCACAGATAATTGAATTATGCACAATCAAATCTCCATTATTACCTCAGAATGAATAATATATTCCATAGGATTTCTCTCTCTCATTAGTCACAAAGAATCAATAGGAGTGCCTAATAAATAGGAAAATAAGTTGGTTTCACAATAACTATTTGGTTGTTGTGATCCACTCAAAATAGTGTGGACTGCCTAAGTTGGTGCACACCAAATATTATATGTGCACATAAAAATCCAACAAATAAAATAAATTCCTAAATCAAGATTCATTTGATGAGTGTGTGTAAACATGGATAAAAATAAAATGGGTTTAAAAATGACTCAAACCACTAGCCAGTTTGAACATGACCACACCAACACCATCCCTTAAGTGTAAAATATGGAGTGAGAAAATGTAATGACCCTCACTAGTAGGATCACTAAAACACTGATATAGAACTTATGGAATTTTGTCAAACAGTTGGTAGGATCACCAAAAAGATACTATTATTGCCTATTGGAATTTCATCAAACAGTTAGCAAGAAATCAAACAATAAACTGAATATGGAACGAATCCACTCAATTTAATAATTCAAAAAAAAATTAGTGCCAATATATTTATTTAAGGAAGATATAGAAAATTGTGACTTTTAGATTTTCATGGACATAATAATATCTTCTCCATATAAGGATTTGGCACAAAAAATTGAATCTTTATTCAATAATAAGTAGATGTAAATAGAACCTTATTCACCGATAGCCAAAACTTGATTGTTTATTGCGCCCTTAACTGCTGTCTGTACGCTACTAACTGGTACAATTTTTAATATTTAAATTTTATCTTGCCCCGATCTCCAAATAAGCACCCAGCTGTCACCAACAGTCACCAACAAGAATAGTGGTGGCTATTTAGGCAAGTCTACACCCTTTTAAACTCCCACGACACCCCAAAATGGCATCACGCCACTTTCTCCAGCACCCACAAATTGTTGTAAGGGCGTAACAGTCCCACTCATCTCCCTCTGTCCCTATTGCAACCTCTTCCAAGCCCACGATATCCTCACAAATTCTATCACTAACTTTAGGGTTTAAACGCAGCTCTTCCCACACCTGATGCTACTCCCTCAAACCACACAGCCCTACAGATATAACTCTCGACTGGGTTTGGATACCTGCGATAAACATATGCTGACCTTCCAAAAGTTATGCACTGGATCAATAGCTGGAAATCACTAATCCAACAATGTCGAAGACTAATTGATTGTTCCAAAAATGTTGAAATACTAAAGATTTCTTAGCTGAGAATAAACCACCAAAATTCTCCAATTTAGCACACTTGAATTGGCTAAATACCAATTCCTCCAAGCAACCCTTCAGAGGATCTTTCACCTCCTCAGTTATGAAATCACTTGAGAGGTATCGTTCTCAAGGATTAGACTGAAAATTTGTAGACCATCAGGTTCTACAAATGCCCAAGAAGCCAAAATGAGAAAATAAACTTGGATGCCAAATGACAGACCCATGGGGTCTATTTATGCACTTTTTTTGGAAACTTTTAGAAGTTTTCGTAATACATCTTGTAAAGCCTCATTGTAATTTTCTAAGAAGTTACTAAGAACTTCTAGAAGCATCCGTTATAAAATCTCATTATAATTCACTTTATAATAGAATAACTTTATAAAATAAAAAGTGTAATCTCAACTTAAAATTATAACATGTAAGCCCGAAAATCACATAATACTGAAAGTAGGCTCAACAACATCTCTCTAACGAGCAAATACGACCAACTAATCTCCAAATAATCAACAAGATGACTCTCTCACCAAAACCATCTACCTATGAGAGGCCATGATAGGAAAATTTGGCACACTAAATGATGTCAGCCAGAATGGGGACATGATAGTCTACCCTTCTTGAAATTGTTTGTCCCCAAGTAATCGCTGAACAATAAACTAATCAATCCACTTGGATCCCAAATGTAGTCATGATCTAACTGCAGTCAATCAATGCAAGCTCCTGCAATATCCTCTAAAATATAATCAAGAGGAATCCATAATCAAACTGGCAAATACAACTCAACCAAACTCCAAAATCACAACTGCCACAGTCAGGAACCCATGAGAAACAAACTCTCGAAATATCAAAACCTAAGTAGAGTGGACATCCCAAACTGCCAACACTGTAAATACCATCAAAGCATCCCACTGGCCTATGTGGAATGTACAATCCAACTCTGCAACAATGGTGAACACTCTTGAATGAAATTGTACCAAGTATGGAGAATCCACACATTGTACAACTCCTACAGTCAACACAACTCTGTAGATCACCGGCCACTATCTCATAACCATAACTCCCATGTACTGCATAGAAACTAATAACAACATCGGATAAGCCACTGACACATGAAAGGACAACACCATGCAATCTATTAATCAAATCTATGATAGCACCCAAACAATCACTGTTACCAAAGAGTGATAAAGATCTCCAGTCATCTGAGTCCCAAACACCAATATAACAATCTCGAGTCCATATCCATAAACTAGAATCAGCTAGTAACTCAAGCAAACTCCTCACTTGAGTAATATGACTAATACCAACTAACTCCACAAACCTGTCAGATACTATCCCTGAATGTTAGATGTGAAAACAAGATGAACTCACAACTTCATCAGTGACCACATATGATCCGCCTACTGTAGAAAGCTGAGTATCAGGTGTGCAAGATGAAACTAAACTCAAGTCCATGCCACACTCATCCACATGTCTCTCCTCATCTTGTAATGCCAATGGAGTACTCACCAAAGAGGCTCGAGTGTCCTCAAACTTTTGAGAAATCCTACCAACTTCCTCCTCAAAGCATCTGAATAATCTCTGGCAAGGCTAAGAAGATGGTCACGGTCCAAAAGAAGATGTAAATAACTCATCTTCATCGCTCCCATTTATTCCCTAATCACCTATAAGTCAACACAAGAAGACTCTACCCAGACTCCTTTATGTCTGTCCTGTAACTAAATCACCCATATGTGTTTTTCTATTATATCCCACATCCTATCATGATGAGATAATGAAGTCACAATATTGTCTTTGCTCACCTTCATCTGGGTGGACAAATCATGTGAAGTACTACTAGCCTCAACCTCATGTGACAAAGCTTCTAACTGTGCTTGATACTCTCTCTTAGTAAAGTCATGAATGCTCAATGTCTGCTCATCTCTACCAGGTATCTCACCATCATGCACAACAACATCCTCATAATTATCACCTATACCCATTACACTGTAGTCACTGCCTGTTGTAACCAAACCATCCTGAGTACATGTGATATCACTCTCAAGCAACATGTATATGACTGTCTCAACTTGCGTATCAATTTTCCAATTACTGTCCATCAACGTAATATCCTTTACCACTTCTTCTTGTGGCTGAGTAGAAATCGAATCTTCTGCCTGGCTACTGATCTATTTTTCAAACTCCTCATGCAAGTTCCTAGTAACTTTATCAGCCGATCTCTTGTTATTTCTTGGAGCATAGTGATCATTCCTTCCTCCTCTCCTATTTCTTTGATTCATGAATTGATCAAATGTCCATATTTCTCTCATATCAGGAGGGAGAGTGGTATACTCCAAGTAGGCTTGTCTAGCTTTGTCTCCAAAAGAAGAAGTTGGAGCAGCATGTGGTTGTTCTTCTCTTGGTGTAAAGGTGGGAAAAAGAGGCCTAGAGGTGGATCCTCTAGTGTTTTTAGCGTGATGTATAGCTCTTTCCTCATTAACTCCACTTTGTTCAGCTATTTTTTAATGATTTAGATTTTGAGTGGCTGGCCGATCCATTTTTGCTAATAAGCGTGACATCATATCAAGCATGGTATCAAATTTCCTTTTAGCTCTTGCATCCCTATCATCTTTTGCCATATTTTGAACTATTTTTCCAGTATCTCTTTCTCTCAATACTTCTAAGAATGTATCCCCTTCAACTTGAGGATTCTGATATCGTTGTTTCCTGATGTAATATCTGATTTCTCTCTCACTCATCTACTGTTTGACTGATCACAAGATGGCAGGATGAAAGCTCTGATACCACTATAATGACCCTCAATAGTAGGATCACTAAAACACTGATACAACACTTATGGAATTTTGTCAAATAGTTGGTAGGATCACCAAAAAGATACTATTATTGCCTATTAGACTTTCATCAAACAGTTAGCAAGCAATCAAACAATAAACTGAATATGGAATGAATCCACTCAATTTAATGATTCAAAAAAAAACATTAGTGCCAATATATTTATTTAAAGAAGATATAGAAAATTATGACTTTCAGATTTTCATGGACAGAATAATATCTTCTCCATACAAGGATTTGGCACAAAAAATTGAATCTTTATTCAATAATAAGCAGATGTAAATAGAACCTTATTCGCTGATAGCCAAAACTTGATTTTTTATTGCACCCTTGACTGCTATCTGTACACTACTAACTGGTATAGTTTTTAATATTTAAATTTTATCTTGCCCCACTCTCCAAATAGGTGCCTATCTATCACCAACAGTCAGCAACAAGAATAGTGGTGGCTATGTAGGCAAGTCTACACCCTTTTAAACTCCCACGACACCCCAGAATGGCATCATGACACTTTCTCCAGCACCCATGAATTGTTGTAGGGGCGTAACAGTCCCACTCATCTCCCTCTGTCCCTATTACAACCTCTTCCAAGCCCACAATATCCTCACAAATTCTATCACTACCTTCAAGGTTTGAATGTAGCTCTTCCCACACCTGACGCTACTCCCTCAAACCACATGGCCCTACAAATATAACTCTTGACTGGGTTTGGATACCTACGGTAAACATATGCTGACCTTCCGAAAGTTATGTACTGGATCGATAGCTGGAAATCGCTAATCCAACAATGCCGAAGACTAATTGATTGTTCCAAAAATGTTGAAATACTGAAGATTTCTTAGCTGAGAATAAACCACCAAAATTCTCCAATTTAGCACACTTGAATTGGCTGAATACCAATTCCTCCAAGCAACCCTTTAAAGGATATTTCACCTCCTCAATTATGCAATCACTTGAGAGGTATCGTTCTCAAGGATTAGACTAAAAATTTTCAGACCATCAAGTTCTACAAATGCCCAAGAAGCCAAAATGAGAAAATAAATTTGGATGCCAAATGAGAGACCCATGGGGTCTATTTATGCACTTTTTATGGAAACTTTTAGAATTTTCTGTAATACATCTTGTAAAGCCTCATTGTAATTTTCTAAGACGTTACTAAGAACTTATAGAAGCATCCATTATAAAATCTCATTATAATGCACTTTATAATAAAATAACTTTATAAAATAAAAAGTGCAATCTCAACTTAAAATTATAACATGTAAGCCTGAAAATCACATAATACTGAAAGTAGGCTCAACAACATCTCTCCAACGAGCAAATATGACCAACTAATCTCCAAATAATCAACAAGATGACTCTCTCACCAAAACCATCTGCCTATGAGAGTCCATGATAGGCAAATCTAGCACACTAAACGATGTTAGCCAGAATGGGGACATGACAGAAAAGAGAAAGCAAAGAGACTAAATGGGTCATGGCAATTAGACCTAATCAGGTACCTATGTACAAATCATATTGAAATACAAAGTGTCCCTATGGTAACCAATACATCTTACTAAAATACATGTATGTTGAGTCATTAAAATTGTTAAGTCAAATAGGAACAGAGTACAAGGCTCACTCTATAAAAAATAATGATCACAAAACTATAGAAAAAGAGTTACAATAGATGAAATGTATCACCACAAGTACCCAAAAACCAATAGAACCATAGTGAGAGTGATGAAGATAATATATGCTACAAGGCATCCCAAGAAGCATGACTCAAAAAAATCAACATAATCTTGTAGTAGGTGCACTTGATGGAATGAATCCCATCAAACAAAAGATGCACTCAATCACTTGCCTCCAAAACAAAATGTGGTGTGCCAATATATGACAATGAGCACAACACTTGAAGTAGTATGTTCACACACCTCCCTCCCCCATAATGCTAAAATGGGTGTGGTGACTCAAAAAAACATATATGTATGAGTGGGTCAATCCCACTATAAAACACTAAAATGTTGACACTGGGTTGCACCAAACTAAGTACTCTTCAGAGGGAGATCAAACTCCATAACAAATATAAATGAGACTATCAATATCAAAGGTAAAAATATAAATATCTCAATAATATATCCCTAGTGGTGATGGGATATTCATAAACTAAAGAGTAAAGTGCTCAATATAGATCTTAAAAACATGAATACAAAGCTCTATGACTCTTAGTTTGACCATAAATAAAGGTCTAATACAAAAAAAATATCCCCAAGTGATGTAAAAAATTCCATAATGCGGTCAATAGTAGACAACATTTAAGAAATAAGAGATCTAGGCTCCAAAAAACACATCTACCTAACAAACATCTCAAATAACCAAGGAGCATCAAAAGTCAAGAGGAGCAATGTGCAGTCAAGGAAGTTGAATGGTGGAGAAACCTCACCTATATATTCCTCACAAATAAGCTTGAACGTTGCCAAAAATGATCAAAAATCCACCCCAAATGAACATATATGGTGGATGAAGATGCCTACATATGAGTGGGTACAAAGTTCAAAATAGAAGAAAGTGAGGTAACATCCAAAGAAGTGTCAACTAGATCATGTCTAACCACTATAATCTCAAGTTTCTTGGGCCTAAGTGAAGGTGTAGAAGAGCCCATATGTAGCTCACTATCCTCACAAAGAGTGGATAGAATAAAAGATGGAGCTATATCAAAAATCCCAATGAAGATGAAACACCCACATCATAAGCAATTACATGTTGAGAAATCCATGTAACAAGTAGGATAGGGTGAGAACTCCCCTATAAATGCTTCCAAATGCCTACAAGTTTGGTAGTGTGACCCATGGAATGAAGCATACAAGAACCAAAGCTAGTGGTATGCTTATTAAAAGAATTAAACATATGTGTAGGTGGAAATTGAATGGGATGTGCAGAATGCGCAATAACAATAGGCACAAATGTATCATTTAAAATAATAAGAGAAACATGAATAATGCATTGCCTAGAATCTGGTATATCACACTATAAAATTACATCAAGTGGATGTGTAACAGATTTAATATATGATGGGGTATGAGACTAATGTTGTATGCCAATGATTTTCTTTTACAAAGAACATATGAGGGCATCATTTCCATGAATCAAGGAGCACATAAGAGAATTCAGCATCATGAGTTTCCTATTTTCTTCCTAAAGTGCTAGGAAAGAGGACATAGGATCAATGGGTTGCTTAGGGCTTGGTAAGGTATTGTCAACAGTCATACTAAAATAAAAAAAGGAGAAATAACTATTCTATCATAATGTCCATCATTAGGTGGAGAAGGTGAAGGTACCTCATCCAAGTGACCACCAGTAATGAAATCTACATCATGAGCAGTAGGAAGAGGTGGTATAAGTGTCTCATCCTAAAAAAATTTGTCCTCACTAACAATGAAAAGAGGATAAGAACTAATAGGAGGAGACAAAGATGTCAAATCATCCTCATATAAATCACTATCAATAATTACACCTGAATAAATGGGAAAATATGATGGAGAAATAATGTCACCAAAATCCTTATTTTGAGAAGGAGAAGAAGGAGGAACATGTGGAGGTGAAGTGACCTCATCAAACAATGCTGACAGAATGTCTTAAACTCCTTTAGGCGACATGTGGCATGCTCAATATGAGTTTTCAAACTATCAAAAATATGGATGTGAATAAACAAAAGTGCCTCCTTTTGCAAGGATGCAAGCCATATAATATCATCCTCATCTGTAAATATGGGAAATTCACCAATAACAACTCTCCACAATCCCTTCATCTGTAAGTGCATTTGCATTTTGGTTTTTTGGGTGGTGTAGTTTAAAGTACTAAGGTGTTTAATTATATGAGAATCCATACCCAAATATGGAAAAAAACCAATAATGGTGAAAAATGGCCAAAGAAGGGCATTAGTTACCACCCAAAATGCATCTACAAGTACAATAAGTGGCACAAAAGAGGATAAAACACACTAAAATAAGATGTCAGACTCTACCAAAAATATGTCTTGTGTATAAATCACACCAAAAAAATGAAGTGTTTTTGCAAGGGGGTCTGACCACCTGTTAGATCAGACCTCACCCTCCGTCTTCAACAAGCAAAAAAAAGTATGTATCAAAATAATAAATGTGCCCCTTAATAATTCCTCATCCCCTTTACATTAATGCTCTCAAAAATAAAACCCCCTTTACAAATAAAGGCTCTCTTTTACAAAAAATATTTCATCCTCTTAAAATTATACCACCTTTGAAAAAGACCCCATCACTACTACCCCCTCAAAAAAATAATGCCTGCCTTTTCTACCATAGCAACAACTATTCAAAAGTATCCCCTCTATGTATCTAAGTGGTAAATTTTGAGCAAAAAAATAGATGGAAAGGGTCGAACCCTTGACCCTCCAATTCAAAGGTTTTAATAAAGCACTTATAGTCATTCAAGCTATCAAAACTTTAACAAAACATCATGAATACGTAGAGATCAGAGAGGGAAGGCTATCAGCATATGATAAAGAATCAATCAATAGAGCATTGTCATGAGTGGTGTGGAGGTCGATAACGGAGACCATAGATAAATTTACAATGCCAAAAAATAAAACCATGATAGTAAACTTAAACAATCATATACATTCATGTGTCAATGGTCAATTAATGTCATGGTAGATTACAACATTGAATTTGAAGAGGACTAAGATGTGAGTATTGGTAAAAAATAAACCAAGTACAAAGTTGTTGTCTGCCAAGCTACTCCTCACGTAATGAAAAAGTAGTTAGAGCTAAGATTAATCTATCCTTGTTTAGAAGGGATAGGTCTAAGCTAGAATAGCTAAAATTTAGATAATCTTCAACTCACCGATCCACTATGCATATTTCTAAGTCTTCATGTTAGGACATGCAGGTCAAGGGTTTGCATTGCCCTTTGTTGTAGACAACATGCATAGTGAGGATGATCTTAATGTCATATATATAGTTGCCTAAGAGGAAAGAGGATAGATCTAGGGTCAAACCAACAACAATGCAAAAATGGAAAATGCTCTACAGTAATCAACTCTTCACACTCTTGCGTTATGTTTATAATCTCATAGTCACCTCAAGAGGCCACACACATTCTTTGAATGATAGGTTCAGGAATAAAAAAATGTTGATCAACAGACTGCAAAGGGGATAGAAGTGGCATGAAAAACTACCAACTAGGGGGTGTAAAAATGCCAATAAAAATAAAAATAACATGTGTAGATAATATGAATCCATGTTATGACGTAGATCCTTCCAATAGCACTGACATCAAGACAAGGAGTTGTGAGAAGTAGCCTTTTGGTGGTAGATCTAACTATTTAATTATTGATTACAACCAAACTTAAATTGCCTAACAGAAAGTGTCTGAGGTATGACAGGTCTTAGAGAAGGTTAATGACAAAAACAATTGCAAGGCCGATGCAAACACATACCAATGCCAATCGACCCAAAGTAGTCAAAGGAAAAAAAGAGATTGTATGACCAGATAAACAAAAGGTTTAAAGGATATTGGAACACCTTAAAATTTAATAGAGACACAAAATATTGATCAATGGTTTTTAGAGTTACTTTGATACCATGATGGAATGTAATATGCATTTAGGAAATGTAGGATCACTCCTGCATACCATTACCATAGCTTTAAGTATTTTAACATTGTACACATAATTGAATTTTTCACAATCAAGTCTCCATTATTAACTCAAAATGAATAATAAAATATGTAGGCTTTCTCTCTCTCATCGTTCATGGAGAATCAATAAGAGTGCTTAATAAATAGGCAAATAAGTTGGTTTCACAATAACCACTTGGTTGTTGTGATCCACTAAAAATAGTGTGGATTGTCTAAATTGGTGCACACTAAATATTATATGTGCACACAACAATCCAAAAAATAAAACAAACTCATAAATCAAGATTAACTTTGTGAGTAGGTGTAAACATGATTAAAACCAAAATGGGTTTGAAAATGACTCAAACCACTAGCTAGTGTGAACATGACCGCTCCAACAATATTTGGCAACATCAGGCAGTTTAGATTTGACATCCTCATTAAATTTACCAAGTACACATTAAAATAAAATAGGATAAGCATTGAATTAGTCCTTTCAAATTTTTATATTCATATTTAAAACACATGCATGCATAGTAAATTGCACATCCTAGATCCACTTCCATGTTTTCAATTTAGTAACTAGGTGTGTCAGATTCCAACCTTTTTTTCATTTCATTACTTTTGGCTTATTATAGTTATTACTTATTTTGTTTGGTACTATTTTAAGTTATAGGGCATATCTGATTATTGTTTGGCAATGTATTAGGAGAGTTCTACCTTATGCATTATTTTAGCATGTTTTTTTTAGGTTAATTACCCTTGCATATATTTTATTTAAAATTAATTGGTGAGCTCGATCTTATGATCATCCATGTAAGGGTTTATATAATCATCATCCCCTTAGGGATCAATTTTAAATTTTATATTTTGATATCTACATATTTTTTACATATATCAAACCCTAGTGTATTATTCACCTCTTTCTACTTTTGGATTGCATCCAACTCTAAAAATTTAGTGCACACACCTTCATTCTTTGAACGCATGCACCTTCCAAGGTTTATCCTAGGGTTTGACCCTGTTGTCCCCAAAAATGAGTGACATGTTTGGGACAACCTATGAAATATTTTGGTTCAACATACCAGAATCATCTCTCCCCTTTTCATAAAATTGTCCTGAGCATCTGAGTTCTTCATTTTTCAAGCTTCTTAGAATTTTATGGACTCTGTAAGCTTAAATCTATAGAATCTGTAGGCTTAAATCTACAGACTCTATAGGCTTAAATCTATGGGCTTCACAGGTTGATTTCTATAGACTCTGTAGGAAAGAAGTAAGCTCTCAACACTTAGTCATTCCTAAGATTGGCTCGATACCTTGGTTCAACCAAAAGAATTTAATTGGCAAGCTTCTAAGCAAGGACTGAACCATTGAACCATTGAACCTTGAACCAAAAGGTTCAAGGGTTCAATGGGTTCAAGGTTCAACGTCATCGGCAAGAGTTGAGTGCATTTTTCAAAGTTCAAATTTTAAATTTCAACCACTTCAAATTTCCATGGCTTCAAACACTTAATGAAAACCAAAGGCTTGAACCGTTGAACCTTGAACCACTTTGGTTCAACGGTTCAACGAGTTCAATGACCAATTGGTTCAACGCGCTTGGTTCAAAAGATCAAAAAGACTTAGCTAGATAATGAAGAATGAACCAATTGAACCATTGAACTATTGAACCAAAAGGTTCAATGAGTTCATAGGTTCAAAGGTTTAACCAGTACGATGAAGATCAAAGAGCTTAGAAAGAACAAGCAATGGGTAGAGGAAGAATCAATGAACCGATTGAACCTTGAACTGAAAGAGTTCAAAGTTCAATGTTTCATAGGTTCAAAAGTTTAAAGGTAGCCTCAGTCAAAGAAAGAAGTGGCAAACATATGGTTTAACCAAGGAGAAGTAAAGTGATTGAACTAAGAAGCGACGAAACAAAAGAGATAGAATGAATTGATGAACCAATGAACCAATGTACTTTCAATAGGTTCATAGGTTCAAGGTTCAACATGGTTCAAGCAGCAAGCGACCATTGACGGCACTATAGACATCAAATTTAAAGTAAGGGAATATCCGTGGAAATTCAAATAGAGTGCAAAATTTAAAGGAAGAACCAATCGATTAGCTAAAAAGAAAGCCTGAAGGCTCAAATTGCTACAAGGAGAGAAGATCAATGTAAAAGGTCAAAAATATCTTCAAGGGAATTATTTCTAGTAGGTGAAACAGTGGATCAAGTAGACTTTTGAGCGCACCAAATCAAGGATGCGGCCTATTTTTCTTCCATGAAGTAAAGACAAATTGGATAGCTGTGCAGACATCAGAAAAAGGACTAGATAGTCCATACCAAATAAGAGACATATTAGATGAAGGGACACACCATAGTTAAGGCAATGCACTATTCCCAACATGGTCCCTCTAGACAAAACTAAAGGTGCATTGAAGACGTTGACTACAACATGGTCCATCCCATGGGAAAGAGCACCAAGCCTTGTGTAATTGCTATATATTGTAATTTCTCTCATTATGAAAGGGACTTTTCATTTTTATAGGAGCAAAACTCTACCCAATTGAAAGGCAAACACTGAGACTTTGAGCTCAGAGTGTATTTCATGTCATTTTATCTGAATGAGAAAGCAAGTTGTTTGCAGACTTTGTGCTATTTTGGCTTGTATCATTTTAGGAGATTATTCTTATGTCTATCTTCTGAATGTGTTCTTGTTTATTTAATTTGGCAAACAGAAATAGTGAAAGTAACAAGAAAGGTATCCTGAAGCCAATTGTGGGAAGACTTTGTGCTTTCACAATTATTTTTAGTGTGTGTTTTTATTTTCTTTCTGTGTTGAGAATTTTGGGATGACTTTGTGCCCCCATTATCCTCTATGTTTCACTCTTTGGGCAGTTGAGGTGGAGACTTTGTGTTTCATTTCATCCTGTTGGTTCTTATCCTTTGTTTACCTGGTCTTTGTCCCTACCTGAAAGAAATCATGTTGTCCCCTGCAAGAACACTTCTGAAAGAAGAGAAGTGCCTTCAGTGTCTTCACTAGGATTTTATCCTCTATTTGTTAACATCATCTCTGAAAAAAGAGAGATGGATGGTGTATCCTAACCCTGAGTGTTATTTTTTGCTTATTATATACTATATAGCACCTCATACTCATAGGGAACCTCCCCTTGATGAGAGGAGAGATTTTTACACCTCTGATGTAGTAAACCTACACACTGGGCCGACCAATCTCCTTTGTTGTGGATGATAAGACCTATTTTGCTCAATCAGACAACTGATTGGCAAAATATTCACCCAATAGTCTTTTTGGTGACTCCACTGGGGACATAGTATTTTTTTGCAATTTGAAGCCTCAAGCTTTAGATTAAAACATCACCTGTGTCTTACCCATTATCATTATAGCCTTATCCATTTATTTCACTGGGGATCGAACAGAAGTTTGAAGCCTCAAGCTTCAAGCTAAAGTGGGACCAGTTCTTTCTCATTTTTATCTTACAATCTGGTATCTCTACGCTATACAAGAAGCCAAAAATCTCAAGGTGTTGTTGACCTTATTTTTGAGTTGATGCAACAGAGCAATTTTGATTTGTTTCCTCCATAACCTCAGCTTCAACGAACTAGGAGTCTTCCTCCCATTCGTACTGGGTCACCAACACAAGGCAGAGCTTCCTTTTCTACTGTTAGTAGAGCTTTGCCCATCCACACACTGCCCAGATTTGTTATCCCTCTTTTTCATAATCCCATCATGGCAGTTCAAGGCCCTTGGGGTAACTCATTTGGCCCACTAAATCTTACTCCACCCCTGCATGAACTTCCACACAACTCAAGGAAGAATTTCCCCAAATTCTTTGGTGATGGGAGACTTCACCTTGATGAACATATTACAGCCTTTAGCATAGCCTATGGCATAATAGGAGTAGAATTTGAAGATGTGGTAGTCAAGATTTTCATGGAAACACTACAAGGTGTTACTCTAGACTAGTTTTACCATCTGTGGGCTAGGTCAGTAACTGATTGGGGCACACTCAAAGCCAAGTTCAAAGCAAGGTTCAAGCCTATAAAAGATGCACATGCCTTGCTAGCCCAACTCACATAGATGATGAAGGAGCCCCATGAACCTATAAGGGACTTCATTGCTAGGTTCGACAAGTTGAGGCACACCATTCCCATGATCACCTAGCCGACACCTCAAAATCTCAAGTGTTTCTTCATCAACTCACAGCTACCTGAAGTGAGTTTTTTGCTGAGATGGGATAGACACATAGACCTTGTTGTTGCTCAGGAATTGGCTACTAAGGTAGAATATGTTTTTATCTTGGAAAGAAAGATAAGGAGAGATCCTAATAGAGGTAAATCCTCTTCATCTTTTGAGTATCCATCTACAGGCACCACTGATCAAATGGTGCAAAAGCTAGAAAATGAACTGCTAGCCTTGAAAAGATAAGTGGCCCAAGGTATGTCTACTCCTCCTTATCAGGATATGCTAAGGAGGACATTTTAGAACCAGTCATATCAAGGCAATGCTGCCAGAAGTCAAGGGCAACCACATCATCTTCCTCCCCCACAGAGGAACCTTGCCCTTAAAGTGCCTCCAACCAACTCAGCAGTTGGATATTTGGAAATAGAACATGATTTCTCTTTCCAACCTAAGTTTGATCAAGAAAATGACATTGGTCTCTTCATGGAGGATCAAGAAGAATCAGCTGGTGACTCCCACATTGGTTTCCTGAATTACCAGGATGAACCCAGAAGTAAAGGTGAAGCAGTCGAGGGATCATACACAGTATTCACCTAGTCCAAGAATCAATCAGCCCAGTAAGCTAATAAAGAAAGAATAAAGGAGCGAGCTCAACTTGCAATATCAATTGCCAAATGAGGAAGTTCTCTACCTTTCCAGCTAAAGGACCCAATGGTTGCCAAAAAAGTAAGTACCCCAAACATATCTGCACCTTTTACTTTAACTTCACAGATCATTCCTCCCCCCTAAAAACCAAAAGGATGAACTCCCTTCCTCTCTTCCTAGTCCATTTCATTCATTTGACATAATTGACCATGTCAAGAAAACCAAAATTCAAATGACTAAATTTGCATTCCTACAAGCTAACTCTGAGAAGTTGGAAAGGTTGGTAGAATGTGTGAAGAATACAGCTATCCCTGTAGGACAAGAAGCTAAGAAGGTAACTCATGATCCCCCAAGGAACATGTTTATCCCAAACAACCTTGTCATTACTCCTCCTACTGCCCCTGGGAAAATAGAGCCTTTCTATGTTTACCTATTGATAAACGATCACAAGCTGAGCAACTGCATCATTGATTTTGGTGCTTCAGACAATGTCATGCCTACCAAAGTGGTTGAATCCCTTGGCCTTACACTAACCAAAACATTTGGTAGATGTTTCTCCATGGAGAAAAAACAAGTTCCACTGCTGGGACAAATCAAGGACACCCAATTTGCATTTGTAGCATTCCTAGAAAAGAGAATCAAGATGACAATCCTGGTGGCCGACGTCCTAGCCTCATACGACATTCTATTAGGATGAAATTTTTGCAAGGATGTTGGAGGAGAGTTGAGCATGGACCTGTCTAAGGCAAGGATCCCTATCAAAATCATCATGAAGAGATTGCTCCCTAAAAAGGAAGCAAAATATGTTGTCACTCAGACATCAGCACCTGAAGCTTAGATTCTATTTGAGTCTTCAGGCAGGGGTAATTATTTTTTGTCCATAGAGGTGTTCATGTTTCTACAGATGAAAGTCCTATAGGTGGCAATCTGAAAATTGATTCAAAAAATACATCAGAAGAGTTAGTAGGGTGCAGTATAAATGAAAAAGGATCTTTTGTCTCTAATGAAGAAAAATTTGATAAAAGATCAATTTTTGATGATGTTTGGATTCGAGAATTTGATGGCAGCAATTCCTCTACTGGTGCTAGAGATGGGATGGTGTTGATATCTCCTCAAGGAGATATTCTTCCTCCTTCACACGAGTTGTAGTTTAGCAACACCAACAACACTTCCAAGTATGAATCTCTGTTACTTGGGTTGAAAGTTGTTCAGGATGAAGATGTCAAACTCCTTCACACCAAAGGAGATGCTGAGCTAATGGTTTTTCAGGAGTTTTATGCTGACAATCAAAACATGTGCTAGACTGAACCAACAAAAAAACAAGCTATGGTAGTGCACCATATTGTTATACTCTAAAGTCGGCAAGAGGAACTCTTTGCAGAGAGAGTAAGGAGTTACAATTTTTAGAGAGAAGACCACGTCTTGCCATGGAGCAAGAGGAGAGAGCCAAAAGGAGTGCATAGAAAATGTGATTCCTGGTGGAGAGTTCTATTCACCCGTCACCAATTCTAGGGACAAAATGGTTTCCTTCTAGTTTATCAAGACAAAACACCATCTTCGTTGTCTCACAATGGGCAGCGTCTGAATCACTTCAATTCTTGAAGTATCAGATAAGTTCACCTGTACATATGTATATTTATATAGTCTTTAGTTCTATTTTGTGCTTTTCATTTTTTGGAGCCTTTCTTTTTGGGTAGCATGACTCCATATCCCAATGGCATACTTCAAGGCACTAGAGATTCTGGTTTCTACTCCCCTCAGTTGTTCCAAGTTTTCAACTGAAGGAAGTTCCCCAACTGTAGCCAGCTATTGTCCCCCAAAATGAGTGACATGTTTGGGACAACCTATGAACTATTTTGGTTCAACAGACCAAAATTATCTCTCGCCTTTTCAAAAAATTGTCCTGAGCATCCGAGTTCTTCATTTTTCAAGCTTCTCAAAAATCTACAGACTCTGTAGGATTAAATATACAGACTCTACAGGCTTAAATCTATGAACTTTGTAGGCTTCAATCTATGGGCTTCACAGGTTGATTTCTACAGACTCTGCAGGAAAGAAGCAAGCTCTCAACACTTAGTCATTCCCAAGATTGGCTTGATACCTTGGTTCAACCAAAAGAATTCAATCAATAAGCTTCTAAGCAAGGACTGAACCATTGAACCGTTGAACCTTGAATCGAAAGGTTTAAGGGTTTAATGGGTTCAAGGTTCAACGTCATCGGTGCATTCATCAAAGTTCAAAGTTCAACCACTTCAAAGTTCCATGGCTTCGAACACTTAACAAAAAATAAAGGCTTGAACCATTGAACCATTGAACCTTAAACCACTTTGGTTCAACGGTTCAACGGGTTAAACAACCAATTGGTTCAACACACTTGGTTCAAAAGATCAAAAAGACTTAGCTAGATAATGAAGAATGAACCAATTGAACCATTGAACTATTGAACCAAAAGGTTTAACGAGTTCACAGGTTCAAAGGTTTAACTAGTACGATGAAGATCACAGAGCTTAGAAAGAACAAGTAATGGGTAGAGGAAGAATCAATGAACTAATTAAACCTTGAACTAAAAGAGTTCAAAGTTCAATGGTTCATAGGTTCAAAAGTTTAAAGGCATCCTCAGTCAAAGAAAGAAGTGGCAAACAGATGGTTCAACAAATGGTTCAACCAAGGAGCAGGAAAGGGATTGAACCAAGAAGTGATGGAACAAAAGAGACAGAATGAATTGATGAACCGATGAACCAATGTACTTTCAACGGGTTCACAGGTTCAAGGTTCAACATGGTTCAAGCGGCTAGTGACCATTGACGACCCCGTAGACATCAAATTTAAAGTAAGGGAACATTCATGGAAATTTAGATAGTACATAGAATTTAAAGGAAGAACCAAGCGACTGGTAGAAAAAAAATCTCGAAGGCTCAAATTGCTACAGGGGAGATAAGATCAATGCAAAAGATCAAAAATATCTTCAACGGAGTTATTTTCAGTAGGTGAAATAGTGGATCAAGTAGACTTCTAAGCGCACCAAATCAAGGATGCAGCCTATTTTTTTCCATGAAGTAAAGACAAATTGGATAGTTGCACAAAAATTAGGAAAAGGACCAGACAGTCCATACCAAAGAAGAGACATATTAGATGAAGGGACATGCCATAGTTAAGGTAATGAACTATTCCAAGCATGGTCCCTCCAGACAAAACTGAAGGTGCATTGAAGATGTTGACTGCAGCATGGGTCATCCCATGGGAAAGAGCACCAAGCCTTGCATAATTGCTATATATTATAATTTCTCTCGTTATGAAAGGGACTTTTCATTTTTATAGGAGCAAAACTCTACCCAATTGAAAGGTGAACACTGAGACTTTGAGCTTAGATTGTATTTCATTTCATTTTATCTGAATGAGAAAGCAAGTTGTTTGCAGACTTTGTGTTGTTTTGGCTTGTATCATTTTAGGAGATTATTCTTATGTCTATCTTCTAAATGTATTCTTTTTTATTTAATTTGGAAAGTAGAATTAGTGAAAGTAACAAGGAAGGTGTCCTAAAGCCAACTATGGGAAGACTTTGTGCTTTCACAATTATTTTTAGTGTGTGTTTTTCTTTTCTTTCTGTGTTGAGAATTCTGGGATGACTTTGTGCCCCCATTATCCTCTATGTTTCACTCTTTAGGTAATTGAGGTGGAGACTTTGTGTTTCATTTCATCATGTTGGTTCTTATCCTTTGTTACTAGGTCTTTGTACCTACCTGAAAGAACTCCTGCTATCCCCTACAAGAACACTTTTGAAAGAAGAGAAGTGCCTTCAGTGTCTTCACCAGGATTTTCTCCTCTGTGTGTTAACATCATCTCTAAAAAAAGAGAGATGGATGGTGTATCCTACCCCTGAGTGTTATTTTCTACTTATTATATAGTATATAGCACCTCATACTCATAGGGAACCTCCCCTTGATGAGAGGAGAGATTTGTCCACCTTGTTGTCCCCCAAAAATATCACTCATTTTTGGGACAACATTTGAACTATTTTGGTCCTACAGACCAAAATCCTCTCTTCACATTTAAAAAATTATTTTGAGCATTTAGGATCTTCATTTTTCAAAGCTTTATCAAAAATCTATGGACTCTACAGGCTTGAAGCAAGCTCTCAACACTTAGGCAATTTCAAAGTTGGTTCAACAACAAGATTCTAAGCAAAGATTGAACCATTGAACTGTTGAACCTTGAACTAAAAAGGTTCAAGGGTTAAATGGGTTCAAAGTTTCAACATCATTAGTAAGAGTTAAGCACATTTGTCAAGGTTCAAAGTTCAACCACTTGAAGGTTCAACAGCTTCAAAACACTTATCAAAGAGAAGAAGGCTTGAACCATTGAACTGTTGAACCATTTTGGTTCAAAGGTTCAATGCGTGATTGGTTCAAGCGGACAAAGGACTTAGCCAAATAAAGGGATTGAACTAATTGAACCATTGAACAGTTGAACCAAAGTTGGTTCAATTCGTCAGTTTAATCAGCAGGTTCAAGGGAGTGCCCCAAAGTGAAAAGACCAAGTGCCCTTGCAGAAGGCAGGGAACATTGGTTCAAAGATCAAAGGAAAGAAGCAATTGAACCAATAAAGTGATTGAACCAATAAAGCAATCAAAGTAAGAAAGTGATTGAACCAAGGAGCTAAGAAGGCCACCCAAACCGTTGAAACAATCAACTAATGACGTCCATGTGGATGTCAAATTTAAGGTAATAAAATATTTGCTAAGTTTTAAATGTAGCACGAAACCTAAAAACAAACTCAGTGACTAGCTGAAGGAGCTAAAAGAGCCTGCAAAGCTAAGAATATAGCCCCAAGGGCTCAGATTCCAGGAAAAGACAAAACTAGAAAGGGGAAAAGATAGCCCAGGAGCTTAAATTCTAGAAAGAGACAAAGCTAGAAAGGACAAAAGTAGAAAGAGGAGAAGACCAAAAATATCTACTCAAAAGTTATTCCAGTAGCTAGAACAGTCTACAAAGTAGATTTTTGAGCATGCAAACATTAAAGGCATGGCCTGTTGGTCTCCTTTAGAGTAAAGACAAAATGGATAGCTATGCAGACATTAGAGGGGACAGACCAGATGATCCAGGCTTAGGAAAAGACATATGAGATGAAATGACATGCCATAGTTAAGATAGCCACCCTATTTTCAATGCAGTCCTTTGACAAACTTGGAAATGCATTCAAAGCATTAAATGCACAGCATGGGCCATTCTATGGAATAAAGTGCCAAGTCTTTCTTGGTTTCTATATATTGTAATCTATTGTATCATTCTAAGGGAAATCTCCCCTAATATAGAAGCAAAACTCTACCCAAATTGAAAGGCAAACCCTGAGACTTTGAACTCAGATTGTTGATCATTTTAATTTATTTGAATGAGAAAGCAAGACACTTGCAGACTTTGTATTGTTATATCTTATGATATTTTAGGAGATTGTTCTTATGTCTGTCTTCTAGAGGCATTCTTGTTTATCTAACTTAACAAGCAGAACTAGTGAAGGTAATCATGGAGGTGTCCTGAACCCAGTTACTCTTAGACTTTGTGCTGATATAATTGTTTTCAGTGTGTGTTTTTATTTTCTATTTCTGTGTAAGGGACTTTGGGACAACTTTTTGCCCCCATTGTTCTTCGTACCTCACTCTTAAGCAGTCAAGGTGGAGACTTTGAGCTACATCTTAGATTTTTGGTCACTCTATATTTTGTTATCAGTCACTTGTTACCAAAAATATTCCTGTTGCTTGCAAGAACAAGCATTTCTAAAAGAAGAGAAATGCCTTCTATTACTTCACTAGGATTTCTACTATCCAGGAAGGGATCTGGCTCTTAGTTAAATGTTACTTCTAAAAGAAGATAAGCACCTTCACCAATCACCCAAGATTTCTCTTTTGAGCTGTGAGCATCATCTCTAATAAAAGAGAGATGGATGGTTTGTTCTACCCCTTTGTGCTACTTTCAGCTTATATATATAGTATATAGCCCTCTTTATACCTATAAGGAACCTCCCCTTGATAAGAGGAGAGATTTTTCCCCTTTAGATGTGGTAAACCTACAACATTGGATGACCAATCTCCCTATGTTGTGGTGAAGAGACCTATTTTGCTCACCAATTAGCTGGTCAACAAAATATTCACCCAACAATTAGTTGGCGACTCTGCTAGGGATGAACGTGCAGTCTGAAGCCTCAAGTTTTAGATTGAAGTAGTTCCTTCCCTTATCCATTATACACACTCTAGCGATTTTGTTCTATGTCTCACCCATTATCATTATAGCCTTACCATTTTCCTCCATCTCCATTATTTTATTTGGTCTACAAAACCAGAGCTGCTGGAAAAGAGTGCATAGTTTGAAGCCTCAAGCTGAAGCAGGACCAGTTCTTTTCCATTTTTGTTCTATAATCTGGCTACTCCACTCAGATTTGTTATCCCTATTTTTCATAATTAAATCATGGCAGTTTGAGGCCCCTGGGGTAACTATTTTGGCCCACTCAACTTGACTCCACCTCTGCATGAACTTCCATGCAGCTCAAGAAAGAACTTTCGCAAATTCTTTGGAGATGGGAGAGTTCACCCTGATGAACACATTACAGCCTTCAACATAGCCTATGGTGTGATAAGGGTGGAATTTGAAGATGTGGCAGTCAAGATTTTTGTGGAGACCCTATAAGGTGATACTGCAGAGTGGTTCTAACATCTACAGGCTAGATCAGTGATAGATTGGAATACCCTAAAAGCCAAGTTCAAAGCAAGGTTCAAGCCCGTAGATAATGCCCATGCCTTGTTGGCCCAACTCACCCAAATGAATAAAGAGCCTCATGAGCCTATGAGGGATTTCATTACCAAGTTTGACAAGCTGGGAAATAGGATTCTTGTAATTGCTCAGCCAACACCTAAAAACCTCAAATGCTTCTTCATCAACTCACAGTGACCTAAAGTGATTTTTTTGCTGAGGCGTGCTAGCCACATAGACCTTGATGCTACTCAGGACTTGGCTATTGAGGTTGAAGATGACCTTATCTTGGTAGGAAAGATAAGGAGAGATCTTAACAGAGGTAAACCCTCTTCATATTCTAAATACTCACCCACAACCACCACTGATCAAATGGTACAAAAGCTGGCAAATGAATTACTAGCCTTGAAAAGGCAAATGGCACAAGGTATGACTTCTGTTCCTTCTTATAGAGATGTACCAAGGAGGACATTCCCCAATCATTCATATCAAGCCAATGCTTCCAAAAGTTAAAGGAAACCAAATCATCTTCCTCCCCCACAGAGGAACTTTGCCCTTGAAGCACCTCCAACCAACTCAGCAATTGGATATTTGGAAATAGAACATGATTTCTCTTTTCAACTTGAGTTTGATCAATAAAATGATGCTAGTCTCTTCATAGAGGATCATGAAGAATCAGTTAGCGACTCCCACTTTTTTTTGTCTAGAATTACTAAGATGAACCCAGAAGTAAAGGTGAAGCAGTTGAGGGATCATACGTAGTATTCACCTGGTCGAATAATCAATCAGCCCAGCAAGCTAATAAAGAAAGAATAGAGGAGTGAGCTCAGCCTGCAATCTCAATTGCTAAATGAGTAAGTTCTTTACCTTTCCAGTCAAAGGACCCAGTGGTTGCCAAAAAATTAAGTGCCCCAAACATCTCTACACCTTTTACTTCAACTTCACAGATCAGTCCTCCCCCTCCCAAAAACCAAAAAGATGAACTCCCATCCTCTCTTCCTAGTCCATTTTAGTCATCTGATATAATTGATCATGTCAAGAAATCCAAAATTCAAATGACTAAATTTGAATTCCTGCAAGCCAATCTTGAGCAGTTAAACATTAATGGAGAACTAAGTGTGGACCTGTCTTAGGCAAAAATTGTGGTCACCCAAACATCAGCCCCTATAGCTCAAATTCTGTTTGAGCCTTCAGGTAGGGGTAATTACTTCTTGACAATAGAGGATGCTCATGTCTCAGTTGATGAAAGTCTCATAGATGGCAATCAAGGATTTGAACCAAATAAGGCATCAGAAGAATTGGTAAGGCACAATACAAATGAAGAAGGATCTTCCTTCTCTAATGAAGAGAAATCTGATAGAAGATTAGCTTCTGATGATGCTTGGATCCTAGAATCTGATGGCAGCAATTCTTATACTAATGTTGGAGCTGGGATGGTGTTGATATCTCCTCTAGGGGATATTCTTCCTTTTTCACATGAGTTGCAGTTCAGTAACACCAACAACACTACTGAGTATGAATCTCTGTTATGTGGGTTGAAGACTACTCAAGATGGAGATATCAAACTCCACACCAAAGGAGATGATGAGCTAATGGTTTATCAGGAGTTTGATGCTAACAATCAAATCATGTGCTAGATTGAACTAGTAGAATAACAAGCTATGGTGGTGGACCATATTGTTGTACTCCAAAGTCAGTAAAAGGAACTCTTCACCAAGAGAGCAAAGAGTTACGATTTTCAATTTGAATACCATGTCTCGCCATGGGGCAAGAAGAGAGAACTGAAAGGAGTGCACAAAAATGTGATTCTTGGTGGAGAGTTCCATTCACCCATCACCGATTCTAGGGAAAAAATGGTTTCTTACTGGTTTATCAAGATGGAACACCATTTTCACTATCTCACAGTGGGCGGCATCTGAAGCACTTCAAATCTTGAGGCATCAGATAAGATCATCTGTACATATGTATATTTATATAGTTTTTAGTTCTATTTTGTGCTTTTTATTTTCATTTTTGGCACCTTTCTTTTTTGGGTAGCATGAATCCATAGCCTAATGGCACACTTCAAGGCACTAGAGATTCTGGTTTCTACTCCCCTCAGCTATTCCAAGTTTTCAATTGAAAGAAGTTCCCCAACTGGAACCAGCTGTTGTCCCCCAAAAATATCACTCATTTTTGGGACAACATTTGAACTATTTTGGTCCTATAGACCAAATTCCTCTCTTCCCATTTCAAAAATTGTTCTAAGCATTCAGGTTCTTCATTTTTCAAAGATTTATCATAAATCTACAAACTCTGTAAGCTTGAATCTACAGACTCTGTAGGCTTAAAACTATGGACTCCGCAGGCTCATTTCTACAGACTCTGTAGGCTTGAATATATGGACTCTACAGGCTTGAATATATGGACTCTGTAGGAAGAAGCAAGATCTCAATGTTTAGGCAATTTCTAAGTTGGTTCAATAGCAAACTTTTAAGCAAATATTGCACCATTGAACCGTTGAACCTTGAACCAAAAAGGTTCAAGGCTTCAATGGGTTCAAAGGCTCAACGTCATTAGCAAGAGTTAAGCACATTTTCCAAGGTTCAAAGTTCAACCACTTCAAGGTTCAACGGCTTTAAAACACTTATCAAAGAGAATAAGGCTTGAACCATTGAACCATTGAGCCATTTTGGTTCAAAGGTTCAATGCGCAGTTGGTTCAAGTAGACAAAGGACTTAGCCAAATAAAGGGATTGAATCGATTAAACCATTGAATCATTGAACCAAAGTTAGTTCAATCAGTCGGTTCAATTGGCAGGTTCAAGGGAGTGCCCCAAAGTGAAAAGACCAAGTGCCCTTGTGGAAGGCAGGGAACATTGGTTCAAAGATCAAAGGAAAGAAGCAATTGAACCAATAAAGCGATTAAACCAAGGAGCTGAGAAGGCCGCCTGAACCCTTGAAATAGTAAACCAATGATGTTCCCGTAGATGTCAAATTTAAGGTAATAAAATATCCACTAAGTTTCAAATGTGGCATGAAACCTAAAAACAAACTCAGTGACCAACTGAAGAAGGAGCTGAAAGAGCTGGCAAAGCCAAGAATATAGCCCCGAGGGCTCAGATTCCAGGAAAAGACAAAACCAAAAATGGGAAAAGATAGCCCAAGAGCTTAAATTATAGGAAGAGACAAAGCTAGAAAGGACAAAAGTACAAAGAGGAGAAGACCATAAATATCTACTCAGAAGTTATTTCGGTAGCTAGAACAGTTTGCAAAGTAGATTTTTGAGATTGCAAACATTGAAGGCATGGCCTATTGGTCTCCTTTGGAGTAAAGACAAAATAGACAGCTACACAGACGTCAGAGGGGATAGACCAGATGATCCAAGCTCAGGAGAAGACATATGGGATGAAATGACATGCCATAGTTAAGACAGCCGCCCTATTTTCAACACAGTCCTTTGACAAAACTGGAAATGCATTCAAGGCATTGAATGCATAGCATGGGCCGTTCTATGGAACAAAGCACCAAGTCTTTCTTGGCTGCTATATATTGTAATCTCTTGTATCATTCTAAGGGAGATCTCCCCTAATATAGAAGCAAAACTCTACCCAAATTGAAAGGCAAACCCTGAGACTTTGAGCTCAGATTGTTGATCATTTTAATTTATTTGAATGAAAAAGCCAGACACTTGCAGACTTTATGTTGTTATATCTTGTGATATTTTAGGAGATTATTCTTATGTCTATCTTCTAGAGGCATTCTTGTTTATCTAACTTAACAAGCAGAAGTAGTGGAGGTAATCAGGGAGGTGTCCTGAAGCCAGTTACTCTCAAGCTTTGTTCTAATATAATTATTTTCAGTGTGTGTTTTTATTTTTTGTTTCTATGTAAGGGACCTTGGGATGACTTTGTACCCCCATTGTTCTTCGTACCTCACTCTTAGGTAGTTAAGGTGGAGACTTTGAGCTACATATTAGATTGTTGGTCACTCTGTATTCTGTTATCAGTCACTTGTTACCAAAAAGATTCCTATTGCTTATAAGAACAAGCATTTCTGAAAGAAGAGAAGTGCCTTATATTGCTTCACTAGGATTTATACTATCCAAGAAGGGATCTAGCTCTTGGTTGAATGTTACTTCTGAAAGAAGATAAGCACCTACACCAATCACCTAGGATTTCTCCTTTAAGTTGTGAGCATCATCTCTGAAAAAAGAGAGATGGATTGTTTGTTCTACCCCTGTGTGTTACTTTCAGCTTATATATATAGTATATATCCCCTTTATACCTATAGGGAACCTCCCCTGATGAGAGGAGAGATTTGTCCCCTTTGGATGTGGTAAACCTGCAACATTGGACGACCAATCTCCTTATGCTATGGTGAAGAGACCTATTTTGCTCACCAGTTAGCTGGTCGACAAAATATTCACCCAACATACCTCTGATGTAGTAAACCTGCACACTGGGCCAACCAATCTCCTTTTTTATGGATGATAAGACCTATTTTTCTCAATCAGATAGCTGACTAGAAAAATATTCACCCAACAGACCTTACATTTCAATTCTAATTTTTAGATTTACATCTCGTTTGTACTTATTACATTGCTTGATAATTAGTGCAACCTCCTTCATGTTGTTTATGCTTATCTCTCGTGCCAAGTAAGAAGCATAAATCTACATATACTTTTAGGCAAAGTGTTATATTGAGTGGTACTAATTATAATTTAACCTAACTTCCATCATTTTATACTCATGCTTTTAAAATGCCAATCATTAATAAAATACCTCCTATTGTTAATGATCATGCATCTATAAATGATAGTGACTATATTTGTTTTTTTGATATGCCTCTTCATGATTATGGTTCTCCTGATGATGAAAATGCTAGTGAGGATATTGAAGATACTTGAAATAATAAAAAAATTAGTGATTTTGAGGCACTACATTTTAAGGATGTGGATGAAATTATTTTTGAAACTTAACTTGAGACTTTCCCTAAGAAACTCGATGTTATCATTTTTCTAGTTACCTATGTGCAAAATGAATAAATGAGGGATAAGTAACCTATACCTGAGCACACTCATATAGATCTATTGAATGGTTCTAATCCACCCCTTAGAATCTCTATGTCTGCATTAGGTTATGAGTATAGCACTCCAAATGATTTTATTCATCTTTCTATGCCTCCAACTAGTGTTACACCTCCTCCTCAAATTAATCCTACTATTTTTATACAAACTAAGGCTTATATGGCTCCTCTTACCTTAAATCTAGTGACTAATGTGATAATATAACTTGTTTATTATATTTAATCTTTTAGCCTTGGACATAGTCATAATACTAATCATGGATCCATTTCTATCAATTTAAATCATATGAAGGCAATCATCCTTACACATACACGTACCAACACTAATCATGTTACAACTCAGACACCTAATGGTGTATATCAAGATCCATTGATTCAACAACAAAAAAATTATGCAATCACAACTTACACATTTATCTCCAAGATCTAAAAATCCTAATCATGTGGTTTCATCTATCAAAATATTACACAACCCATTGGCTACCAAGGTTCTTGTTCATCCTTTTAGTGCTTAAACTTGATTTGTATAGTGGTAATAGTGATCTTTACATCTCATTAGGGCCCATTTCACATCATGTTTTTTCTTTTCTTCATGATGATTTACTTATGACTAAGCTTTCTCGTATAAGTCTAAAAGACTATGCGTTGAATTAGTTATATGCCTTACTAATGGGACATGCACATCGATTTGATGATTTCGATTCTACTAACCAAAGTTTACCCCAAGTCAAATTTGTCACCTCCTTATAAATTCAAACTTGTCATATGGTCATATCATACCCTATATGGTCCCTAGAGTCTCCTTATAACCTTGTTAGCATGGTTCAAGGTTAGTTTGGAGAATTTAAGGTAAGGTCATATAGTGACCTAGGGGTGTCATGAGGAAATAAGACATGGTCAAGTTGTGTCATAGGTTATCATGTGTTCATTAATGTCATTTATGTCTTAAATATCTTCTCACAATGTTTCATGAAAATTTGAAGTGTTTAAGGTTCATTTGCTAGCTCTAAGATGGTAAAATGCATGAAAAGGTGATTTTTGGCTAACTTTATGTGTGTCAAAGTTACCCCAAATTAAAAATGCATACCACACACATTCCAATGAGCTTGTAGTAGTTACATAATTTTCACACCTATTAGCAAGTCAAATCAAAGTTAGATTCTTGGATTTTAATGGTAGTTTGAGGAGTTAGAAGAAGTGTACAAAATCTTAAAGTCATGTGCAAGTGAAAAAAAATCCAAAATTCCCTTTGGACTCCTACATGTTAGTAATATTATTGTAATGAATTTTGAACTCTCACATTTGTATGAATATTATTCTATCTCCCATCATCCGCTTCACACGCTAGTGAAGGCAAATTTCAATCAGATGGTACAAGTCATATAGGTAGATTTGGGGGCTGAAATTTTGGCCAAAGTTTGGGACCCTTATGGGATTATTTTTTTTTTCATTTTTAGTTGGATTGTTTCTCTTATATTTATTAACAATCACTAAGATCCTAGACTATATTTTGGAAGCTTAAAACCCCACAGGCTGAGTTCGAAGCAACTCTAAAACAGATTATGAATTATTGGATGCATAAAACTAGTTGAATTATATTATCAGATGTATGTATATGCCTCACACATGTTTATTCATCATGATGGCATGTGTGGATGTCATTTTGGCAAGCAATTTCTCTTTTGTGCATTGTTTGCAAGTGATTGGTCATGTTTCTGAGTTTTTCAGGTGGTCTGATCAATTTGAGTGGTTCTTAATTTCCATCTAATAGTTTATCAATCCATCATAATCCTTATAATTAATCATACATTTTGTACAAGCTTCAATGGTCATTTATTTCATTCACTCCTTGAGATTATTTTTTGTGTGTTTGTGTAACAGTTGAATAGAGTGAGTTTGTATGAATTTTAGGGAGATTGAGGTTGTGTTTTCATGTCTCAATATTTTATGTGATAGTGATAGTGATAATGGATTTTGATTCATAAAACTTCTTATTTCACTTTCAAATATTAAAACATCAAGTTGCAGTCTCCATCACCTACAAGGTTGTAGGTCTAATAACTCAAGAGAAATATAATATTACCAATGTTGTTTTGAAGTTCATATAGACATGAGATTATTTTTATTGAATTAAATTGAAAATTTTGTCTTTAGACAGTGATGATGGTGGAATACTAAGTTTCCAAGCACCTAAGGACAAATAAGTGTGGTCAAATCTAGTTAGACAGTTGCCTTAACACACCTATAGACTGTGTGTGTATGAACACAGAGGTAGAAGTTTGAATATTGCTTGAAAAGGCTGATATATTTTGAATTAAATGAGAATTATTTATTGATGATTGTTTGGTCACTTCAAGATACCAATTACCTAGTGGAAGAAGCCTAATTCAAGATCACCATATAATCAGGATATCAAGACAACTATCTACAGTTAAACAAAGAGAACTTGCCTTAAACAAAGAGGCTGATAGGATTTTGAGTCCTTCAATACACTAAGAAGTGTTTCAAGACATAAATAACAATTTAAAAGAGTATTTTAAATGTTCTGAGGATGATGGGAAAAGGCTATGAAACACCATATACAATCAAGCTCTCATATATGTACCTACAACCAACTGAGGAAAAATTGGTCTTAAACGACAATAGGTTGGTGAAATACAAAATTTTAAAGTTTGAATAAGGTTATAGTTTATCAAGCATCATGATAATATATGTCCAGTGTTTCAAGAAGGGTTCCAAAAACATCTAAGTCTATAGATCTTTCCAAGCGAGTGCACCCAGTCACCTCTAGGTCTATCTAGAAACTAAAGGTCTCTCAAGACAATGATACAGTTATTAAAGAGAGTTGATGTTTGACCCAGGAAATTTAAGGTTCAATAATTGAATAAGATAATTTTTTTAAAGTGACTAGTAGATTAAAAAAACAAACAGTCTTACAAGATCTTAAATGCACATACAGTCCTACCTGAGCTCATAGGAGCAATTGCTTGTTAAAGAATGTTTAGAAGACTATAGGATGGACAAGAGACAATTATTTGTGTCAATGTTTGAAGGATGGAAAGGATATGATTCAGGTTATTAAATAATCAAGAGAAAAGAGACCAAATAGAGGTCACAAAAGCCTAAACTACCTACACACAATTCTGCATTACTAGGAAAAGTCTATGTTTGTTGGAAGGGTCTTGAGGTATAAAAGAAGGTATAAGGAGATAAAGTTAAGTGGAGGTGTATGTGATTGAATATGTCAATTAAAGATCTTCAAACCTAGAAATAAATGTATGGAAGGTTGGCATACCCTATTCACCTCTAACAGGCCTAAACGTACACATGTCTACCTAGCATATACTTGTTTGAAAAGTCTAAAGGACCTTAGAAGGTATGAGAGAGTGAGAGAGAGAGAGAGAGAGAGAGAGAGAGAGAGAGAGAGAGAGAGAGAGAGAGAGAGAGAGAGAGAGAGAGAGAGAGAGAGAGAGAGAGAGAGAGAGAGAGAGAGAGAGAGAGAAACACTTGAGTATTTGGATATGATTCCATGGTGATATAATAGCTCCATGAGAAGCTTTTAGACCTAAGTAACAATGAAACCAACATAAATTGATGACCCTGTTCAAACCCAACAACCTTAATTGCATCCCCAGGTCTACTAAATAGACAACCTTGATGGTCAGGTGAGATGGAAGTAAGTAAAGGTTGAGATGGACTTGTAAATCCTTGAGTGTATGTTTAAATACCTGTGTAATCATTCCAAATGAACTCAGACCCTACATAGTCTCAAGTACATACACAGATTGGTTTGAGTAATCAGCCCTAAAAGGAGTGGAAAGGTGAAGTTAGTTGGGGTGAAAATGAACTTATAACCTGAGATAATATGGTAAGAAACATGATCAAGCCTCTCATGAGTTTCTAAATAGCTGACAGTGAGGGAAAATAGGTATGATAGTCAACTAGGCTTATACATTCAATTTGTCTCAAGAACCCTAGGCATTAGTTAGTGAGATATAAGAGAGTTTGGTGAAGTGTTGTGGATAGAAACCTATTGGAATATGTCAAGGAGGACATAATATACCTATTGAGGTCATTATATATCAAAATAAAATTTAGGATGCTTCTCACTAACCAAGTTTGCTCTTAGACCTCACAGAATGCTTAGTTTCAACCCAAGAGGTCATATTCTTTTGATTGGTACAGATCACACATGTTGCATTGGACCCTTATGTTTTAGGGGATGTTAAACTACCTTATTTCACTCCAAATTTTTTTAATTAGTTGGTGGTTTCATACTTTCAGGTTTATGAACTATCGTTAAGAGTTCAAACCACTTTCAGTTTACTTAGGAGAGCTAAAACAACCTGATGAGAGATAAATGCAATTTTATGCCTCTAGATGGATGAGATAGACTTACAAATGACACATAACATCTTCATAACTCCCCTAATCATCATCCCATGTAATTGGATGGTACATATTATATAGAACCATATGTAATTAGGCTAAAATGAATGTTTTTTACTATTTTATAGGTTTGTACAGTGAGTTAGAACTTTAAATTTGGCATGGAGATAGGGGAGGATGTTTTATAAGTGAATCACATGTTTATTTATGGTTTTTCATGTGTGGAGAGCTTTTAGAATCATTTTTCACTCTCTTGGTAGGGAGGCCTAGTTAAGAGAGAGAAAGGGCAAAAAAGGACATCTCCACTCACTCTCAAAGCATGAAATTGAACTTAGAGATATAAAACCATAGAGGGTACTATAATATACCCTTATATTCTCAATATACTCCATAATTTTCTACACACAAATAGGTTTGTACTATTTTAGGGTTACAAGGAATGAGGCCTATTTGGGACTTTGGGTGGAGAACAAACTTTTGGGAATAATTTGAGGCATCAAAATGAATTATTTCAGGTCCAATATGATATTAATAGGCCATACATGAAGTTTGGATGGGATAAAGTAACTGAAACCAAGTTTTGACACTTGTGTGCAAAATAAGCCTATGGAGATGAAGAGCCCTCTAGACAACTTGCATGAGAAAGAGGTGATGTGTCAAAGAGAACCTATTGGGATTAGTTGAGAGGTATAAAGAGAATAGAAAAGAGGTAGGAGAAACTGATATTACCACCAAGAAATCCACTTGCCCTTAAACATGTCAAGAAGAAAGGAAGTTTCAAGAAGCTAGTCAAGGTGTCAAGCAAGCTTTTCAACTCCCACTCCACTTGGAGAGTTGGAGCATCTTTAGAGGGGATAAACATGGCATCCTAGACCTATTTAATCTATTACATAACTCTTTTTCTTCTTGTAACTCACATGACACTTGTCTACTCTCTCTCTCCTACACCTTTCTTCTCTTCTATCTCACTTTCTCTATATATTGAGCCACTTTTGGCTAAATTTGAATCCTCCACCTAAGTATGGTGAAGAATGATCATTTTCATCCTATAAGCAATAAATAATGATCTAGTTTTCCTTCTACATAAGTTGTTTCAATGTTTTTTTTAACTAGTTGATCTTGCTAAGTGATAGATTCTCTTTCTTAGCATGTTGTCCTTGTTTGCATTCATACTCAGCTTTGAAAGTCTGTTGCAAGTCTATTGAAGGGTTATAATGAAGTGTTTCATGAGTTTTAGTGAGTTTTCTTTCCATATATTTTAATTCATGAGCTTGAGTTTATTCCTCCTAGCTTAAGTTAGCTTCACAAACCTCCACGAGAAATACTAATGCAAGGGCAATTTTGGAGTAGTGTCATGTGTAGGTTAGGATTTTACTTGAAGTGTCATTGAAATTGGTTATTAGTGGTCAAGTTATAATGGGTACATCCCTTGTTAGGATAGATTTACTTTATCTTCTCTCTCTCCCTTTTCATCCAAATGATCAAGTAGTTTAGGTGATGAGCTTTAGTAGACAAACCAAGGGAGTTAGCCCTTAAATCTAGAGATTTGACTCACTTAGAGGTCACCCACGACCTAGAGTCAATCCCATTGCATAGCTCAAGTTGATAGGGATTGAATCACCCTCTCATAGGGTGAAATTTTGAGCTATTAAATATTCTTGGCTCATTTTTCTATAAACTTTAGTTAAAAGGTTACTTTTTTCTAAAATCACTCAAATCAATATAGGACCTAGAAAACATGTTCTTAATTATGTGCTTAGATTCAAAACTATGCTTGTGAAAATTTCAGATCAAATCCTTGATAATGAGCTTTAAAATATTCACTCAAATAGTTTAATTCCACTGATGAAAGACAAAGTTATGTTTACAACTTATTAATCTTTTGAATAAATTACCATATGCTACACAACATTGAAATCAAGATTTTGGAGGCCAGTACACTTAAGTATACATCTATTCCCTCTACATATACTACATCTTAATATCATGGAAAGTCAACATTCACATCATAAACTAATGTTGTGCATACTATCCAAGTTAAGAATTAGGTCAAAACCATAGATTTGATTTTATGACCATTTGACAAGTTTGTCCTTCCACCTCTAAGAATCCTCAAACAATTCAGGAGGTTTCCTAAATCTCCTTAGAAAGTGATAAAACACTTGTTGGATTGTAATTTTATTACATTACCTAAGCCTTATAAATTGGATACTACTTGAGCTATGCCTCAAGGATGTTATGCCAATAAATATTATGATTATCATGGAGCTTTTGGACATTCTACTAATTTATGCAACAAACTATGCCATAAGATTCAACATCTCATGTATAGTAACAATATTTTAGTTGAAATCCATAATTATACATTAAATTAAAATGTCATAATTCCTAATCAATGCACACAAATTTTCAATAATCCATTTCCAAATCATGATGTTGAGAAATAAGACAATGGTCATATGATGAAATCTATACATCATTCAACTATTCCACATAAGATTGATATTGATAACATTATTGGCATGGTTTCAAGATCTCAATGATAAACACCTTCTATTAAATTGTATAACTATGTTATACCACATAATGATTCAAACAATGGTCCTATTTATATTCATCATTTTATTAATTATCATCATTCGATCACATATAGCATTATGATTGATAATGGCTATAGGAAAAATGTAATTATTTGTATTAAATTTAGAAATTATAATGAAGCAAAGAAATCAAATAATCATGAAGTCTAATCTGAATTAACTCAACCTTTGATAGAGCTAAAAACAAAAGAAATAACAAAAAAATATACCTTGGTATAAAAATAAGTTTATTCCATTACGATGTGAATTCGATTTGATCTCTTTGAATTATGGTTGATCAATCTTCCAATCCAAACATCAATTTGAATTCAAATACAAGGTAAAACATCTAATAAATCTAATCCAAACATCAATTAATCAAACTCAAACTTGAATACTCATTCAAGTATACCCATCAATCAACATCCAAATTTTATTTCTGGGACAACAATTGATCAATTTTTAGGCTTTACCAATCATAATTATTCAAATTATTTTACAAGTTATAATCCATCTATAAATCAAGAGTCACCAACCATAAATCAAACTGTATTTATCAATTCCTCAAGTTCTAATCGTAGTATCAATCCAAATCAACCCTTTGATTCAATTTCATAAACACTTTCAAATTTATGCTTGAACCAAACCCCATTCATAAGTAGAGTCCAAATCCAATCAAATCCAAACACAACCTTCAATCAAATCCAAACTTTAATGTTAAAACCTATCAAAACCAACCATTTATCATCTATTAAAATCAACCATTTGGTTTCGCATCTAATTCACTCCCAAACTTGAACCAAACTACATCAAATCCACATTTGTCTACACATCCATCTAACTTCACAAGTCCACATAATCCAGATACTTTCACCTTCAACACAACTCTATCAAATTCATCCTTCAATCCACCAAATCTATCAAATCCATCCTTTAACAAAAATCAATTCATCAACACTCCCCCCAATAGTCCACATTCCCAAATCATTAAATACATCATCGAGAACAAAAATGAGGTATTGATACAATATTTAAGTCTAGGAGCCAAGTTTTCTCCTAATTTTGAAACCCAAACCATTCCACATCACCCTACCACTAGTAACCCTATTTTTCAAAATCAACCAAGTCTCCCATCCATTAGTTATATCCTTGCTTCTGACATCCCTTATCACACTAGTAAAAGGAATCCACTTCTAGCATCCTAACCATATTGTATAATTTCATCTCCAGATCTACGCCAAATCCAAAGCGCACCCAACCTCCCAACAACATTGCCATGCCTAGTGGTCAGCCTAGTCAAGAAAATCACAAACATAAAATCACTCTTTTGGAACAACCCTATGATGTGGCCTTTCAAAAGTTGGTTGTTGAAAACTTAGTCATATTTATAAACACCCAAAAAAATGATGAAAACATCCCAAAACTTGAGTGGTATAGAGATAAGGAATATTGTGACTATCACAAAATAGGTCATTCCACAAATCACTGTATAACTAAAGCATTATATCCAGGATTTGATTGACAAAGGGTAAGTTTGGGTAGATCCAAGTGTATCCATGTTTGAAAATCATAGCTTGGGGTCATGCCAACATTTCTTTCCTAAGCCTAATCATGCCACTCCTTTCATCAACACCACCAATCCTTCTTCCCATATTGCATGTCCATCTCCCACACCCATTGATTGGGACCAACAGTCTTACTTACTATTATTTTCCTCCCAAAATGATAATAAAATAATCATAAACTTCCTAGCTAGCCTCCAGTTAAAATAGCATAAGGAAACATTTGCATATTTTGAGGAACAACGAGAGTTCCTCGATCAAGATGAATCCTACCATCCAAATCTAAAATTATTACCCCTTAGAGAAAACCTCTTTGAGGCACTATCAGATAATCCAAATCTAGATTGCAATCCAAATCTAAAACAAAATATATAAAATCAAAAATATGAGTCCCTTAGTGAAATCCTCTTTGAGGCACTACTAGACAATCTAAATATGCATCCCCATTAAAACCATTAAGAAGAAACCCTTGTTGAAAAGCTTTGTAAGGCACCAATGGATGAAAAATTAATCTACCTCTTTCATCAACAAAATTTTAAGATATATCTTTATCACATATTGAAGATGTCATTGATCTAAAATTAAATCCTCAAATCATCCAACTTATGGTTACTCTTAGTCTTAATATACATGAGATTGTTGGTACCAATCACCTTTCACATCATGAAACCTATACTTGTCCCCACTATCATTTCATCCCTCCAAATATTTTATGCACTCAACACACATACTTCATCTAACATTTTTGCTTCACACTTTTTGGTAGTACCCTCTATTGTAGGGGCTATGACGGTATCCTGTTAAATTTGGAAGAAACCAACGTAGAAATCAATGAAGTTATTGAAGACATCTATGGAGTGCATACTTGAAAGATTAATAGGGATCATCATCATATATCTTGAACCCTTTTATAATCGAGATGCCAACAAAAAAACACACAAAACATAGAATCAAAAAATTAAATTAAATAAATAAATCATGAAATATCAAACATCAAAATTATGCATCTCGTGACTCTCCATTGGGCTCAAATACCAATAAATCCAAAAAATATATATATATATATATATATATATATATATATATAAAATAACTTATTATCTACAAGTACCTTGACACTTGTGGGTAGCCCATTTATAATTGCATTTCACATCACCCTCATTGCATAGCATTTTCCATCGTTTACATTTTGTCTTGCATATCAGATGTCATATTTGATGATTATTTAGTTGTCAGTTCACATAATATAAAGTTTTAAAATGTAGCTTATCATATCATTTCACTTTTCATATCATCATATTATCCCATAGAAAACATTATCAAAATTAACATTGCATTGGTTCTTGCCTTAGTTCTTACAAATAGAGTACATTTTTTCCATACATCTTATTGCAAGACTTGGGAAATACTAGCCTGAAGCCTAGTCTAGAAGTTTGTCCATGATAGAGTCTCCTCTTATAGTTCCCTCTAATCGTAAAAAATTATCATGCTAACCAAAAAATAAGAAGGATAACTTTACTCACTTATCTTGATCTTCGGTGATGAGCCTTTGTATCTTACTAGTTGCATGAGGCCATGACTTTGGGGTAAAATCCTTCCAAATGAAATGACACCTTTATCCAAAGCTTATGCAACATCAAATTCAAATTCCACATCTCGCACACTTTGTTGATATTTGATGTTGAGCCCTCGCATTTCATTATTTATGTGGGATTAGAAATGGGGAGAGATACCCTTACTCACTTACTTATATCCTTTAATGATGAGCCCATGTGTATTCCTAGTCATATGAGACTACATGTAGGGGGTCACAAAGAAAAGCATTAAATATTAAATCAAAAGGTGTCCAAATAAAAAAAATTTCAAAAAATTTATCTATATGTCTTTACTAAAAAAGGTAACTTTATCCCATTTACCAATTCTGTCAGGGCTAGTTCTCTTTAGACGCAGCCAATAAAGTTAGTAATTTGTGAGTTTAGCAATAAGTATATTTTCCCCTTTTCTCGTAATGATTAGGTCACCTTCCTTTTCCATGAATTTTTTTGATATTTGGTTTTCATCTTCCCCATTTCATACTTATTATATTCACCCTTTCATTCCTTTACTACAAATTGAAAGTCATATGTTATGTAAATAAAAAAATTGGGTCATCACCTATAAAACAATAGTTAGCACATTCACAAAGCTTCAAGCATATCCATCATGTTACATCATTTTCATAATATTTTTGTTCTCACACATATATAAGCATTTTCCATAGCATTATCATAAAAACATAGAGATATATGGTATATCCTCAATGCCTAGTCATCTAAAGTTCATAAATTGAAAAACATACATAGCAATTAATCCCATACCACAAGAATTACAAGTCACTAAAATAAACCAGAACATTTCTATGTATCATAATAAATGTCAAGTTTGTACATTTAGTCTCTAGTTCAATCCACTTCTATAGAGGGCATGTGAGTCAAACATCTCACCAAAAAAAAACATGGGACATCAAACATCAAGGTGAATCATCACACACTTCACATATCTACATCTACCAACTTAACTACATTTAGAAACTACTCGACATCATTCAACTCACTCATCTTTCTTGGGCAAGAAATTGTTTGCCTTTTCATCAAACACTTAACACTCCATCCGTCAACCCATTTTCTCATCACTTCCCAAATATGTTGAACTATATTGTCCTGATGTCCATGGACTATGTAGGTGTTACTTAAATTCTAAGGGAAGCTTGGCCACTAACAACTAATTATCATCCCCATTTTTCATCTTTTCTTCTCATTAATTATCCATTGTTAACAACACCCTCTTGTTTAGGGTGTCCTACATCAGGGAAGCTTTCAATTTTTCTTAGCATTCTTATATTTTAACATCACCTAATACTTCTTCTTTGTTTTTCCTCCCATTTATGGGAGAACTACATGTGGTTTCAAGTCTATCCCCATTATCATGGGTGTTCTCATTGTTTTCACTAGCAATAGCATTTAAACTATGTAGGCAATGCTCAAGGGCATGGGGCCCCTAGGGTCAGTTCTACCACTATTTCAATCATCTCCATTCATCCAACATGTGATTTTGTTTTTCCATGTTTATATGTGAAATCTCATGGTTATCTCAAGGCTTCCTTATATGTCATTCAATGTTATCATAAATATTGGCTAACAAAAGTCTACACCCTTACCTAGGATGTTAGTCATGTCATTTACTTCCTTTTTATGTGTTGATTGCTTTAATTTTTTATTTTCACCTATGTTTTATCTTCATTGTGCTTCACTTATCTTCATCAAGATTGTTTAATCTTGATTATCTTATCGTGTGTCTTGTCATTTAATTATTTTATCTTACACACATCATTTTTGTTTGTGTAAACTTTTTTCTTTTTGTTTGTATTCATCTTCTTTCCACTTGTTTGTTTTTCTTTCTTTTTATCATTTTTTGAGTCGAGATTATTTTGTGTATTACACTATAGTTTGATTATGATTTTTCCATTTCATGATGTGCTCTATTTTGCACAAATTACAATCTTTTTAGTCCTTATGCATAAAACACAAATATTCATCATTATTATTTCATATCATTGATGATTATTATTTTACACTAAATTAAAACTTAGGCTGCTCAACTCTTACTCGCATATTCATGTTGGAATTCCAAACTAAGGTAAAAATAAACACAAGGCAACTATCTAACCATCTATACAATATCCATCCATGCCATAAATTTACACTTTCCAATTCATCCTCCCTCTATAGTCTATCACCCTCCCATTCTAATATTTTGCCCTCCAACCCATCTTTTCATATTTTGCAACCATATTTCTCCACACTTTCAGTCCCCAATTAATCAAAATGCTACAAATCTTTATCAACTTCTTGTAACTATCACTTTTTTAAAGTCTTCCTCTCAAATTGGAAAATCTATATTTTTTATTTTTAGGCCCACAATTTACTGGGATATATCAATCCCACATCTGCTCATGTGACCCCTGAGTCTTAAGCACCATCCAAGTGTGTAGCTTTAGAGCAATAAATATTATTTTTCCTATTTATTCTCTAGTTTTTAGCTAGGGGAAAATCATATTACACAAAATTTAATCTTGTAAGTATGATATTGATTTATAGTGCTTCACTTTCTTGACAACCTTCACAATCACCAATTCATCTTTTTTCCTCCTACATCATTTCAAGTGTTCATTAGCTTTACCACATGAACACTCGAGGGAGCATCATCATGGGTCCCTCATTTATTTTCAATCATTATATTATCCTTCTATCCAAACTCCTACACCTATCGATTGGAAGTGACAAAATCATAACATCCATTATTTCTTCATCTATTTTTTTATTGTTCTTCTTTTTTTAAATGACTTTTTAAAGAGAGGGAAAATGTAGACACCTAAAATCAGACACATTGTGTTGATTTTAACCTTCTTTCTACTAAATACCTAATCATCTGTAACCATCTCTATCATCCTTATTTTTCCCTAATCACTATTCATCACCACTATTCATTATTCACTATTCATTATGCATTGTTTATTATCCATATTCTTCATCTTTTATTCTCACATTAAAAGATGAATAATAGGGATATAATTCACTATTCACTTAAATAAACTAGAACATCCTTTTGATAATAAAGAAAAGCATAGACATGGGCTATATCTAAGATTGTTGGTGTTAAGAATATAGAACATAGAGAAATATTAATAAATTAAAGGTGGAAATAAAATTTAGGAAACACAACACAATAGAGACATAGATTTAGCGTGGTTTACCCAATATGGGCTACATCCACATAGAAATAGTCAGTCCTTCTTGTTATTCAGTCCAATAAATGAAGGGAAAAAACTACAATACAACCATTGCAATTCCTCTTCACTCACACATAGTATGTCCCTATGATTATAAATCCCTCATATCAAAAGAGGGTTACATATTAGGGTAAAAATACACAAACATAATTTATACTATTAGATCTGTGATCTAGTAGTGAACGGTCCAGATTTACTATGAAACTAAAATATTTTATAATGCATTTTTAACAAAATTTTACTTTAAAAGCATTGCCCCTGAACCCCTACCAAGGGGGCTCCAAAATAGGTCACCCCCATAGACCCCCATGGTAACCCTAGTGAGGGGGGGTGTTCCCCCGCCATACCCCCTATCAGGAATTGGGCATTAAAATAAGATCAGGCTCCGCCATCCAACAATCTCCCACTTTGTTACAACTCCACTGCTACAACTCTTACTTGGAATTTTCTTTAAACTTTGACCTTGGCATGTTTCTCATCTTCCTTGTCATCCTTGAAGACCTATTAAAGCTGAATAACTCTCCAGCTTCTCTTTAGTGACTACCTTTGTTAGTATATCTATAGGATTCTAAATCATATGGAGCTTTTCCAACTTTAGTTGACCATCCTCCAAAACTGAATGAATGAAGTGATACTTGAGTTGTATATGTTTGGTTCTTGAGTAGAATGTCGAGTTCTTTGATAAATGAATCAAACTCTAGATATCACTATACAACCTGCAATCTTCCTATTTTTGTCTCAACTCTTCCATGAATCATTGCATCCATATGATCTCCTTGCTTGCTTTAGTAACTATAACATATTTTGCCTCTATAGTTGACAACACAACTATTTTCTATAATTTTGAAATCCAACTAACTGTTATGTCATGAACTATGAATACATAACATGTGGTGTACCTCCTATCATCTAAATCTCTAGCCATGTCTACATCAACATAACCTTGTAAGGTAACATCTGACCCTTCATAGCATAAATTTCTATCAGTGGTCCCTCTCAAGTACTTGAGAATCCACTTGACTACATCCCAGTGCTCTTTTCTTGGATTATTCATAAACCTACTGAAAACTCCCACTACATGAACAATGTATGGTCTAGTTCACACCATAGCATACATTAAACTTCCAACTACTAAAGCATAGGGCACTTTGGATATGTAATTGATTTCTTCTTATGTTTTAGGACATTGTTTCTTGCTTAATTTGAAGTTTCCTCCAAAAGGTGTACTCATTGGTTTTTCATCTTGCATATTGAACATGATGAACACCTATTTGATGTATTCTTCTTGAGACAATGCCAATTTTATATTTTTCCTATTACTTGTTATTCTCACACCAATGATTTGCTTTATAGCACCCAAATCCTTCATTACAAATGAATCTACTAGTTTTCTTTTGAGCTCATTTATATCATGCATGTTAGACCTTGCAACAAGCATGTCATCTACATACAATAACAAGATAATATAACTACCATTATCTAATCTCTTAAATTAAACATAGTGGTCAGAATGACATCTACTATAACCTTGTTCTATCATAAACATGTCAAATTTCAAATACCATTGTCTTGAAGCTTTCTTTAGGCCATACAAAATCTTATTCAACTTTTACACCATTTTCTCCTTACCTTTGACTTTGTATCCCTATGGCTACTCCATATATATTTCCTCCTCCAAGTCACCATGAAGGAACACCATCTTCATATCTAACTGTTCAAGGTGTAAATATTATACTACTACCAAACTTAAAATAGTTCTTATATAAGTCCTTTTAAATACTACAAAAAATATTTCATCAAAATCTATACCTTTCTTTTGTGCAAACCCCTTTACAATAAGTCTGGTCTTGTACCTATTTTTTCCTCCATCTTCTTCTTTCAAGATATAAACCCATTTATTCTGCAATGCTCTTTTACCTGTAGGCAATTGAACCAAATCCCAAGTTTGGTTATGTATCAAGGAGTCCATCTCCTCTTTCATGCTTTGCTCCCATTTCTTTTTGGTTTCTACCTACATTACTTCTTCACATCTTTCTGGCTCACCACCATCAATCAATAATAAATAATAAATTGAAGGAGAGTATCGTTTAGGGAGTTTACTTATTTTAGTAGATATTCTAACTACACTTCTAGGAGTTTGAGGCACTTGTTATATTTATTGTATATTTTGATTTTCTAGCACTTTTGGAATTTTATTTCTAGTGATTTCATCAAGTATTGGATATTTAGTATTTAACTTTACTTGTTTCTTTCCCTGCAACTAATCTCTGGACATGACCATCTCTTTAAAGATCACATCTCTACTCCTAATGATTTTGTGATTTTCAAAATCCCATAAATGGTAACCAAAATCATTATTTCCATATCCAATAAAAGTATATTTCTTGGATTTTGCTTCAAGATTGGTTTCATTTTCTTTATCAATATGGACAAATGCTTCACAACTAAAAGTCTTTAAAAAGGAATAATCTACCTTTTTACTTGTTTATGTTTTTTCTGGAATGCCACCATCCAAAGGACTTAAAGGCCCTTTATTTATTAAATAAACAACAGTATCTAAAACATCTTCCCAAAACTATAAGGGCAATCTTGCATGTAATCTCATGTTCCTTGCATGCTCCATTATTATCATGTTCATCCTTTCTAACACACCATTTTATTGAGGTGTTCTTGGAACTATCTTTTCTCTACGAATCCCATAGGATGAATAATAATTATCAATTTTTTTACTACAATATTCACCTTTATTATCTAATCTGACACACTTCAACTTATTATCTCATTCTCAACCAAATCTTTTTATTTCTTAAAATTATCAACAACATCAAATTTTTTTGTATGTAATAAACCCAAGTTTTTTATTTACATCATCAATAAAAGTAACATGATAAAAATAGCCACCAAGAGATGAAATTTGAGCCAGTCCCCATACATCTGTATACACAAGCTCTAACTTTTCATCCTTCTTTGTCTTTTGAACTCTAAAAAATCTGACTCTCTTATGTTTTCTATACACAGTGCTTGTAAAAATCCAAATCCACCTTCTTGAAATCTAGCAACAAATTCTTTGAGTGGAGAATTTGCATCCCCTTCTCACTCATGTGCCCAAGTTTGTGGTGCCATATTTTATATCCACTTTTGTAGAAGCTAAAGCAATAGAAGAGTCAACATTACCATTAGATAAATATAATATACCTACCTTCTCTCATTTTGCTATTACTAGTGATCCTTTAGTGACCTTTCACAAATTTTATATAAATGTAACTTTGCAGCCGTCACTTCCTAACTGCCCTAATGAAATTAGATTTCTTCTCAACTCAAGAACATGCCTCACCTCTTTCAGTAACCATTTGTTTCCATTCTATAATTTTATCTGTATCTTACCCTTTCCTACAATTTTACAGGGTTCACCATCACCCAAATAAACTTGTCCAAAATCACCTTGAACATAGTCTTTAAAATATTTCTTATGGGGTATAGCATGAAATGAAGCCCTTGAATCTAACACCCAAGAATCATTAATATTATCTAAAGAAAGGATTAAAGCATCTTGTAACACATGACCTACTACATTTTCTTCTTGGTTTTTATCTTGTTGTTCATCTCCTTGTTTTCCTTTTAAAACCCAATAATCTTTCTTCAGGTATCCTTTCTTCTCACAAATATAGCACACCAACATTCTTTTGGATTTGGATCTACCTTTTTTAGACTTACCATGATTCATGGGGCCCTTTCCTCTGTATTTTTGTCTTCCCCTATTCTCCATAGTCAAAGCATTACCTAATGTCTCATCTATGCTTTTTTGTCACATTTTCTCGCTAATAATAACACCAATAACATCATCAAACTTTAAAGTGTTTGAACCAAAGACAAAAATTACTCACAACCATGACAAAGCCATTCCAAATTTTTGGTAATGAGAATAAAATCAAAAGATCCCTAACCTCATCATCAAAATTTACTCCTATGGAGATTAACTGATTTGTGACTGTGTTAAATTCATTTAAATGATTAGTAACAAACCCACCTTTTTAAATTTTAGATTAAATAAATGCTTCATAAGAAATACATTATTGGAGGCTAAGGATTTTTCATACACTCTTTCTAATGCCTTTATCACATCCATTGTTGTCTTTTCTTTTGAAATATTGAAGGCCACCAACGCTACCAGGGACAACCATATTATTCCTACTGCCTTTCTGTCATGAACCTCCTAATCTTCATTCATAGTTGTCAACTTTTTTGCTATTCCACCCAATGGTAGGAAAAGATCCTTCTAATATAGATAGTCCTCCATTTGCATCTTCCATAGTTGGTAGTTTTGGCCATTAAACTTCTCGACCTTAAACTTTATTTCTTTTACTATTGATCCCACTTGAACAAAGAATGCTCTTTTTCTATGAGTTTATCTACCAAATAAACCTTCGGCTCTGATACCAGTTGTTAGGAATATAGATCATGGAGAAATATTAATGAATTAAAGATATAAATAAAATGTAGAAAACATAACACAATAGAAACACATATTTAACATGGTTTACCCAAAATGGGCTACGTCCACACATAAACAACTAGTCCTTATTATTTAGTCCAACAAATGAAGAGAAAAAACTACAATACAACCATTGCAATATCCTCTTCACTCACACACAATATGACATCATGATTACAATTCTCTCATATCAAAGAAGGGTTATATATTAGGTAAAAAATACACAAACATAATTTATACCATTAGATCTGTGACCCTAGTGGGGGGGCATTGCCCCCCCGCACCCCCTTGTCAAGAATAGGGAATTAAAATAAGATCAGGTTCCACCATCCAATAGTTGGTCCCAATCACCTTTCGCATCTTGAAACTTATACTTATCCCCACTATTATCTTATCCCTCCAAATATTTTATGCACTCAACACATCCTTCATCCAACATACTTTCTGCTTCACACTGTTTGGCAGTACCCTCTATTGTAGGGGTTATGATGGTATCTTGTTAAATTTAGAATAAGCCAACTTAGAAATCAATGAATTTAATGAAGACATCTCTGGAATCCTTACTTGAAATATCAATAAGGGTCAACATCATGCATCTCAAACCCTTTTATAATTGAGATGTCAAAAAAAAATCACAAAACATCAAAAAAATTAAAAAATAAACAATAAATAAATCATGAAATATCAAATATCAAAATTATGCATCTCATGACTCTCCATTGGGTTCAGATGCCAATAAAGCCAAAAAATTATAAAATAATAAATAATAAATAAAATAAATTGTTGTTTACAAGTACCTCAATGCTTGGGGGTAGCCCATTTATAATTACATTTCACATTGCCCTCATTACATTGCATTTTTCATCATTTACATTTTGTCTTGCATATTAGATGTCATGTTTGGTGATTATTTAATTGTCAGTTTGTATAACACAAAATTTCAAAATATAGCTTATCATATCATTTCATTTTTCATATCACCCTATTCTCCCATGGAAAACATTCTCAAATTTAGCATTACATTGGTTCTTCCCTTAGTTATTATGAGTAGAGTACATCTCTTTTTCTTACATCTTCATGCAAGAATTAGAAAATACTAGCCCATAGCCTAGTCTAGAAGCTTATCCATGACAAAATCTTCACTTACAATTCCCTCTAAATAGAAAACATTAACACACTAAAAAAATGGTAACTTTACTCGCCTGTTTTGGTCTTTAGTGATGAGCCCTTGCATCTTACTAATTGCATGAGGCCAAGACTTGGGAGTAAAATTCTTTCAAATAATAAGACACCCTTATCCAAAGCTCATACAACATCAAATTTAAATTCCACATCTCTCACCCTTCACTAATATTTGGTGTTGAGCCCTCACATCTCACTAATTATGTGGGATTAACATTGGGGAGAGATTCCCTTACTCACTTATGTATAACCTTTGGTGATGAGCCCACGTGTCTTCCTAGTCATATGAAACTGCATGTAGGGGGTCACAAAGAAAAGTATTGAATATTAAATCAAAAGTTGTCCAAAGAAAAACTTCTTCAAAAATCTTGTCTATGTGTCTATGCTAAAAAGGGTAACTTAATCCCATTTATCAATTCTATTAGGGTTAATTCTCTCTAGACAGTTAATAAAGTTAGTATTTTGTGAGTTTATCAAGAAGTAAATTTTGCCCCTTTGCTCACAAGGATTAGGTCACCTTCCTTTTCCATGAAAAATTTTGATTTTTGGTTTTCATCTTCACCATTTCATACTTATCCTATTCCCCCTTTCATTCTTTTGCTAAAAAATAAAAGTCATATGTTCTGTAAATAAAATAACTTAGTCATCACCATTTAAAACAATTGTTAGCACATTCACAAAGTTCCATGCATATCCATCTTGTTACATCGTTTTCATACATTTTTTATTCTCACACATATATAAGCCTTTTCCATAGCATTATCATAAAAACATAGAGATATATGGTATGTCCTCAATGCTTGGTCATCTAACTGAAAAATATACATAGAAAGTAATCCCATAACACAAGAATGACAAGTCACTAAAATATTTTAGAGCATCTCTATATATCATAATAAATGATGAGTTTGTATAATCAATCTCTAGCTCAATCCACCTCTATAGAGGGCATGTGATTCAAACATCTCACCAAAAATAAAAAATAATGAAACATCAAGTTGAAACATCACACATTTCACCTATCCACATCTACCAAATTAACTACCTTTCCAAACCTCTTGACATCATTCAACTCATTCATCTTTCTTAAGTGGGAAATTGTACACCTTTTCATCAAACACTTAATACTTCATCCATCAACCAATGTTCTCATCACTTCCCACATGTGTTGAACTACATTGACCTGATGTCCACAAACTATATAGGCACTACTTAATTTCTAAGGGTATCTCATCCACTAACAAATAATTACCATCCCCATTCTTCATCCTTTCTTCTCACTAATTTTCCATTGCTAACAATACCCTCTTTCTTAGGACATCTTACATCAAGTAAGCCTTGAATTTTTCTTAGCATCCTTATATTTTAACATTATTCAATACTTCTTTGTTTTTCCTCCCATTTTTGGGAGAACTTTATATGACCTAAAGTTTATCCATGTTATCATGGGCATTCACACCATTTTTATCAGTAAGAGCATTTAGACTATGTAGGCAACGCTTGGGAGCATGGGGCTCATGGGATCAGTTCAACCACTATCTCCATCTCCATTCATCCAAAATGTGATTTTACTTGTTCTCATTAATATCTGAAACCACATGGTTATCTCAGGGCTTCCTCTTCCATTGTTTAATGTTGGCTAGCCAAAGTCTCAACCCTCACCTAAGATGTTAGTCATATCATTTTCTTCCTTTTTAGGTGTCGATTGCTTTAGTTTTTGTTTTCACCTATTTTTTGTTGTGATTGTGCTTAAGTTGTCTTTGTTAAGATTGCTTAATCTTGATTGTCTTGTCATGTGTCTTTTCATTTACTTATTTTATCTTACACATCATTTTTATTTGTGTAAACTTTTTTTGTTTTTGTTTGTGCTTATTTTCTCTCAACTTGTTTGTTTGCATTTATTTCTATAATTTTTTGAGTCAAGATTCTTTTGTGTATTACACTATAGTGTGATTATGATTTTTCCATATCATGATGTGCTCTATTTTTTACAAATTACAAACATTTCAGTCCTTGAGCATAAAACATAAATATTCATCGTGATTATTTCATATCATTGGTGATTATTATTTTACACTAAATTAAAACTCAAGTTGTTCAACTCTTACTTGCCTATTTAAGTTGGTATTCCAAATCAAGGAAAAAACAAAAACAAGGCAGTTGTCTAACCATTCATACAATATCCATCCATGCTATCAATTTACACTTTCCAATTCATCCTCCCTCTATAGCCTATCCCCCTCTCATTCTAATATGTTTCCCTCCAACCCATCATTTTCATCTTTTTCAACCATTTTCTCCACAATTTTAGGCCCTAATTAATTGAAATGCTATAAATCTTTATCAACTGCTTACAACTATCAATTTTGTAAACTATTCCTTTCAAATTAGAAAAACTAGATTTTTTGTTGTCAGGGCCACAGTTTAATTGGATACATCATTTCCACATATGATCATGAGACCCCTGAGTCCCAAACACCATCCAAGTTGGTAGATTTTGATCAATAAATATTTTTTTCCCTCTCTATTCTCTATTTTTTAGCTAGGGGGAAATCATTTTACACAAATTTTAATATTGCAAGTATTATATCAATTTCTAGTTCTTCGCTTTCTTGATGACTTTCATTATCACCACTTCATCATTTTTCCTCCTACATCATTTCAAGTGTTCATCTGTTTTACCACATGAACACTTGAAGGGGCATCATCATGGGTCCCTCATTTTAATCCAATCATTATCTTATTCTTCCATCCAAACTCCTACACCTGCCGGTTGTAAATGATGAAATCATAACATCCATTATTTATTTGTCTATCTTTTTTTAATTTCTACCTTTTAAATGACTTTTTCATTCTTTGAAAATTCATTACTTCATCAATGTTTTATAACTACTTCTCAAAGAGGGGCAAAATATAGATACTTAAAATTAAACACTTTTTATTTATTTTAACCTTCTTTGCACTAAATTCCTTATCATCTCTAATCATCCTTAATTTTATCTAATCATTATTCATCACCCCTATTCATTATTAATCCAAAGTTAATTAACTAATATTTCATTAATTAAAAATTCCATGGATTTTGGAAATTTATAGTTTTTATAAATTAAAATGTGTGTGTGTGTGTGTGTGCGTGCGTGCCCTAAGGCTCCACCTGTCCCCCACTATTCCAATTTAATAACCCTATTATCCTACATGATCTAATCTAAAAATCCACCATTATTCCCATTGTCTTCAATGATCTGATTTGATCGAACTTAATAATCCACCTTTATTCCCATATCTTCTATGATATGATTTTTTTCTATTATAATAATCCACCTCACATCCACTCACTCATTTTATATCATATCTTCCTCCCAAATGAATTTTATATGCATTTTTGGGTTTTGCATGTTCTCCACTCCAATTTTTAATTCAAAATTTCTATTATGAATTAAAAATTACTTTTTATTCTCAGCCCTTGATCTTCATCTCAAGATGGATGGTTCACATCCATTTCCAAATTATATAAATTAGAGGTTCTTTCTCCAATTTAGGAAAAGATTTTTACATTGAAAGTTTATCATGTTGAGTCTATAAGAGAGTTGCATATTTTTACATCCAAGCAAATCAAAGCCATCAAATAGAATTTTGTATACCACAACTTTGCCCATTTCCCTTATATTGGAAGAGTGAGCAACCATAATTCAAAGAGAGCAAATCGAATTCAAAACGTAATAAAGGAATTTATTTGAAACAAAGGTATATTTTTGTGTTGTTTCTTTCATTTATATCTCTATCATAGGTTGAGTTAGTTTAGATTATACTTTATTATTTGTTGATTTCTTAGCTTAATTAGCATCTCTAGATTTATTACACACATTTTTGAATGTGCATTAAAAAATCAACTAATCATGAAGTCTAATATAAAGTAACTGAATCTATGATAGAGCTACAAATGAAATAAACAACACAAAATTATACCTTACTACAAAAATAAGCCTCCTCTGTTGCAATGTGAATTCAGTTTACTCTCTTTGAATTATGGTTGCTCACTCTTCCAATACAAGGGAAAATGGGCAACGTTGTGGTATGCAAAATGATCTTTGATGGTTTTTATTTAATTGGATGTGAAAATGTGAAACTCTATCATAAACCCAACATGATAAACCTACAATGAAGAAGTTTTTTTTTGCTAAATTGGAGGAAGAACCTCTAATTTATATAATTTAGAAATAGACATGAACTGTCCATCTTGAGATGAAGATCAAGGGCTAAGAATAAAAAGTAATTTTTAATTCATAATGGAAATTTTGAATTAAAAATTAGAGTGTAGAACATGTGGGACCCACAAATGAATATAAAATTCTTTTGAAAGGAAGATATGATATAAATTTAGTAAGTGGATGTGAGGCAAATTATTAAATTGGAAAAAATCAAATCATGGAAGATAATGGGAATAAAGGTGGATTATTAAATTGGATCAAATAATATCATAGAAGTGTTATCAAAAATCTTGCACCCTAAAAGAGAGTCTTCAATCCTCTTTCATATTTGGGAAACGTTGGGACATTTCCAGGCATGTGGGTATACCTATAGAGGAAATAAACCTCTAGATATAAAGGGCTAGCTCCCTGAATATGTCTCTGTAAAACCACTTATGTCTAAACCAATCTTCATGAAGGGAAAAGAGTTATAAAATTTAGAAACAAAACCTATTTTAAGAATGGTGATGCACCAAGATTTTCTTCCACATGAATGTCATATCCTAGTACACAATATAGCAAAATGTAAAAACCCTTTTTCAAGTTCTAAAGATTTTAACATGAATATTTCAATATAGAGGTGAGATGCATGAAAGAACAAAAGGAGAATGAACCAAAAGGAAAATTGCACGTTCAAGAAAGTTAAAACTTTTACAGTAGTTCCATACACTTAAACACACTCTAGATGACCTGTTAGATCAATAATTCTTGCTCAGGTGTGAAGGATAAAGGCAAAAGGATGGAAAATCATCACATGTTATCGTTATACATCACTTCTACACTCAAGCAATTGTTCAAAACTTTGAAATAAAGGACTGTAATAATGTTCAAAGGCAAAATATGACATCAATCTAGCAGGGCTTCACCATATACTATGTATTTATCTTTTCACTAGCCAAAGGGTTGTATATATAGCAGAGAAGAAGTGAGAAAATGAGGCCTTTAGTGTGAGAAAGAGGAATCATTCTGTTAGGATTCTCCATCTACAATTGTAACCATCTTTGCAAAGGATGCTCACTCAAGCCATCTGATTGATCCATGTCATTTCAAGTGGTTCTACAACAAGCTTGCTCTCCCAAAGATGCTTCTCTAATGGTTGTGCTAACAAAAACTTGATATTCTTGGGTTGAGTCATGGCATCAAAGTAGTTATCCACATGTTGTAGATTTGTCATTTTCATTCCATTGGCCTTGTCTTCCTCCTTTGATTGGTCATTAAAAAATGACATGGATCCTGGTTGATCAATGGTGATATAGGCCCTCTCATTGCTTTGATAGATGAAGGATGTGAGCCTTTTGGATCTATTTGTGAATCCTTGAGCATTTGATTGAGGACCATTGAGTTGCTTTTGGATCCACTATTTTGAATGCCAATGGCTATTTGTTGAGGTAGAAGTTTGATGTTCATGCAACCATCTTTTTATGAACTCCCTTCTATTATCTTCAGACCCATGTTTCTACAGACTCTCCACAAGCGTCTATACCCTTCAGACTGCTCAAACATGCCCTTTGACAATCCTTCTACAGAATCTGCACAACTTTTCCTGAAGAACATTTTTGTTGATAATGCTCCTTTGAGACCTTTAAAAGTAGACTAATTTCACTTTTCCAAAAGACACTTTTGAAGACAAAATACCCTTTGAACTTTTATGTAGGGCACTTTACAGGTGAAAAGATCCTTTTAAAACTTGAAGTGCCCTTCAAAAGATTGGAATTGCCCTTTCAGACTTTTTTCAAGTGGCCACTTTCTTGAAAGAGAGACCCTTCAAAACCTTTAAACTATACCCTTCAAAAAGATTGTTTCGAACAAAAAGTCCAAAATAATTCTTTCAAAAAATTTGCAAAGATCAATTCTTTCAGACTTTTTGTCTGAAACAAAAGGTCTGAAAGAATTTATTTGAAGAGTTTCAAAGGAGAATTCTTTCAAACTTTTTGTCTGAAAAAAAAGTCTGAAATAAATAAACCCTTTGAAAACTTGAAATTACCTTCAAAACAATGGAATTGCCCCTTAGAAAAGTGGAGTGACCCTTAAAAAAATTAGAATTGCCCTTTGAAAAAGTGTAGAGTGTCCCTTCGGAAACATTAAAGTGGACCAATCCTTTGAAAGAACAAACCCTTCAAAAAGATTATTTCAAACAAAAAATTTGAAACAATTCCTTTAGAAATCCTGCAAGAGACAATTCACAAGAGAAATGATCCTTTGGGAAGCTTGAAAGTGACCCTTCAAAAAAGTGCAAAGGACCAAACAAAGGCTTCCTCCGATAGACAACATCTGAATGTTGCACTTAGCCAAAATGAAAGATGCAAAACATGGGAGCCAAAAATGGCTAACATTATTAGTGATTCCAAGGGGAGGCATGCCTACTATTCCTAAAACTAGTTGCCTAAATCCCTCCATTGGGCATGGAGTCTTGTATACAGACACTCAAAATTACTTGAACAAACCTTGGCTCAAAAACACAAACTGAATTGATTCACATGCACAATGCAGAGACACACACCAAACAAAAGGAAGGAAACACACATGTGTTACAAACCATTTAGGGAACACAATAGAAAACTAAAGGAAACACAGACCCAAACTACTATTTATAAAATAGACTTACAAAGACTAATAGCATAACTTTAGATTTATCCCATTCACAAGGATAGGCAATTCTTCTCCATTCATCTTGGTCAGTTGGAAAGAGTTACTCTACTTGCACCAGCTAATGATGTAAGGGCCACTCCACAATGTGTCAAAATTTATATGTCTACCTAGTTTTGCTCTATCCTCATCCCATTTTAGAACCAAGCCACCCTCCTTAAACACTCTTACACTTGATTTTTTGTCAAAAGAATTATTCATGAGTACTTGGTGGTGTTCTAATGGAGGTCAAATTGATAGAACTAATACAATTGCAAGAAGCAAGAGACAATGTAGACCAGAGCAGGGAGTTCTTGAGATATGGACAACCTAGCCTCTCTCCATTAAATAAGAACAAAGGGAGAATTACCAATTGATATTTTAGGAGTAATCTTATTAGCCCAAAAGGTTATCTTCAACTTGTTGTGCCATACTCATTGATTGTTCTCCAATGTCCTCTTGATGATCTTGATGAGATTCTTGTTAGTAGACTCAACCAATCCATTACCTTGAGGGTAATAATTGGATGAGGTACTCAAGTAAACTCCATTCCTATTTGCCTAATCAAAAGTTTTATCACTTATGAAAGCAAGTGCATTATCAAAAATGATAACATGGGGAACTCCAAACCTTGTTACAATACTCTCATAGAACTCCAAGATATCATTTTCATTTGCTTCCTTCAAAACAATAGCCTCTACCCACCTTGTGAAGTAATCAATAGCAGTTAATATCCATTTGTGTCCAGCACTTGATGGAGGGTTAATCATACCAATGAAATCAAGGCCCCATTGACTGAAAGGTTAGTCTACTTGGATAGGATTTAATGGAAGGGATACAAGCTTATGTTTGCCTACAAAGAAGGCACATTGAGGGCACTTTTTAGCTTGATAGTAACAATCCTGAAAAATACTAGGCAAATAGTAACCATCCCTCATTATCTTTGTAGCTAGTCTTAGGAGAGAAATGATCTCCATCTGTACCATTGTGAAATTTTTCTAGTAGCACATTAAATTGATCACAATTAACACACCTCAACAACATGCCATTCACATCTTTCCTAAAGAGAACACCATTTACAAGGTAGTAGGGAATGGTCTGCAATCTAAAATACCTCCTTTGAGACTTTTTCAAACTATTGGGGCATTCACCATTTTGAAGAAAATTGATGATGTCTTTGTCCAACTTTGAACTTGTACATGATCAATTGGCTAGGGTTAAACCTAGTTGGTCAAGACTTCCTCCTTTGGCTCTTAGAAATCTGAAGTTAAATGCTCACATAACCCTTTTCCTCTTACCAAGTTTGTAACCTTAATATCCACATCATACTCTATCACCTTTGTAATCCACCCAACTCTCTTTTCATTAAGGTCTTTGCTTAGGAGAAAATCCTTGGTGCTAGGATGAGAAACAATGACATGTATCTTGTTGTTTGAGACTACGTGTCTGAATTTCTTCAATCCTCTTATCACTATTAGAGCTTACTTCTCAACAAATGTGTACCTGACCTCATAATCTTCCAATCCTTGGCTAAAGAATGTAATTGGTTGTTTTACGTCTTTATCATTCTCTTGCATAAGCATAGCTAATATTGTATCAAGGTTAGAAACTGTATAGAGTATGAAATCTTTGGCAAATTTTGGGTTCAAGAGAGTAGGAGATTCTACAATTGCTTGCTTGATTGCCTCAAAACTACTTTTACATTCCTTTGTCCAAACAAAAGTTTGGTTCTTCTTGAGCATGGTTGTGATAGTCTTTACCATAGTCACAAATCATAGAGTAAACCTTCTTACAAAGTTTATTTTCCCCAAGAAGCTCTGAGTCCTTTACTTGTGTTGAGGCAAAGACAAGCCTAGAATAGCCTCAATCCTCTCAGGGTCAATTGACAAGCCTTACTTGGAAACAATATGACCCAACAACTTACCTTCATAGACAACAAAGATGCAATTTTTTAGATTAAGGGATATTCTATAATCCTTACACTTTTCAAACCCCTGCCTTAGATGTTTCATATGATCAGTAGCATCCTTCAAAAAAATGGTTATATCATCAAGATACACAAGCATAAACTTATTGATCAAACCTTTAAAATCCATGTCCATTACCCTTTGAAATGTAGTTCTAGAATTGTGTAAACCAAAGGGCATCTTATTATAGGCAAAGGTTCCCCATTTTGTAGTGAAGGTTGTCTTAAACTAATCCTCTTCATTCACTAGTATTTGATTGTAACATGAATAACCATCGAGAAGCGAGAAGCGTTGAGAACCTAAAACAACTTGCCAAATTTATTCCATGGAAGGTAGTGGCTAATGATCCTTAAGAGACATTTTTTTAAGATCTTGAAAATCCACACAAATTATGATCTCTCCATTCTTCTTTTAGATAGGTACAAGATTAGCCACCAAATTTGAGTGTTTGATAGGAAAGATAATCCTAGACTCAATCATCTTCATCAGCTCTTTCTTCATGAGTTCCTCTATCTTGGGATTGATAGGCCTTTGCTTTTACCTGACTAGTTTAGCTTCAAGTTCTAACTCAATGGTGTGGTGAGATAAACTTGGATCAAACCCTTTCAAATCTTTGTATTCCCAAGCAAAGATGTCATAGAACTCTTTGCATAATTCAATAAAGGCCTACCTCTCAGATAAAGAAAATACCTCACCAATTTTTAGGAGTTTGTCCTTGTAAATCATGACTCTCTCATATTTCTCCTAATTTGTTTATGATAAAGTAAGGTGGCAAACTAGGGGCCAAACCCTATACAGTCAAAAAAGACAAGAAGGCAAACAAACAAAAAATGCCTTCAGAGAGATGACGACACAGCCGAGAACAACAAATAAAAATAGAACACAAGCCACGAGAAGACCAGAGTTAGAGAGGTCTCCCATTACATAACTATTGATTTGATAAGATCATTGAGTTTCTCATTCTCTACGTTGTCAGCATACCTAGTATTACCCACCACTTCCATCATAGACATGTTCAACATAATTGTATTACAAAGCCCTTTGGCGAAGACCTTCTCCAGCTTCTGAATGTGGTCCTTCAGGGCCCCAATTTTAGTTTTCCAATCAATCTCATTCTCAATGTCCTCACCAGCTTCCTCGACATACATTTTCCCCTTATTGTCAGTAGTTCCTATAGTGTCAGCACCCTGTTCCTCAGTAACCTCAAAATCCCTAGTAGTCTACTTCCCTCCAGTGTCCTCCAAAATTTCCTAGATTTCTAGCTCCTCAGACTCTTCCTCATGGGTTACTTCTTCTGAAGCACTTTTTGAATAATCAATCAGTCTGGCCTTTAGGGCTGGTTTACCAGCAATTCACCCTGACCTTCGCGCTCTGGAGGGGAATCCTTCCTTATTAATTTTGGAAGGCTTGTGAAATTTGCCACCTTGGCCCCCCGTGGCCCTACTCGAATTCCTGTGGGTCCCTTTTGTAGCTCTTTAATATTTTCTTCCTCTTCATCAACCTTTATCTTCTTGCCCTTCTTGCTCGTAAAGAAGCCAGGGGTATCAACAGGGTCATCAATATGCCTCATTCCTAACAAGTCATCTCCTTTAGAATGATCTCCCTAATGTTTAAGGGAATATGAACACCTTGTTGCCACACCGTCCAACCTAAAAATTGTTTCCCAAGGTTGGCACAAGCATTAGTGACCCTATTGCCTTCTTTGTAGGTAGGGGAAATCTCAACTTTGGAAAACTTTTGTAAAAGAAATTTGATATCAGTAATGATGTCTTTTAGCTTGATTCCCACATTTGAAGCTTTATTAATGGCATCTATGACCATCTTAGAGTCTCCTTGTATATTCAAGTTCCTTATTCCTAGGGATATAGCTAACTTTAATCCCCATAGTAAAGCCATTGCTTCAGCATAGTTGTTGCTCTGACATCCAATTCCACTAGCATAGATAGCAGACATCCATCCTTTATCATTCCTTATAATTCCTCCTGCACTAGCTTTACCATCCAACTTGGATGCCCCATCAAAGTTGAGTTTCATCTAATTAGGTTTAGGGGGGATCCATTTAGTATTAAGTCTCTGTAGTATTTTGGAGTTATTATACCCAGGGATCTAGTTTAAAAACTTCCAGTTGGCTACAATTTGGCTTTCAATTTGAGATAGGGGTTTCTCCGCAACACGAATATGAGCTATTGTAACACTTTCCATAATGCTCTTAGCAAAGGAGTTCAACACTTGAGAAGCATTTCTAGCAGTGTCCTTGAAAATTCTATGATTGCGCTCTTTCCATAAAGTCCAACTCAAACATGGCAGAGCTTGCTTCCATAATTCCATAAGCCAGGGATGTGTGAAGGTTGGGTTCCAACTGAGAATTACTTATTTAAGGTCAGAATTGCAACCCATTCAATACCAAAGTTGTTAAGTATTGTGCCCCATAATTCTTGAGCAAACTCACAGTGCATAAAGAGGTGTGAAACTGATTCCTCTTTTGAACCACACAGGAAACATCTGTTAACCAAAGTAAACCCTCTCTTTTGAAGGTTATCCTGAGTAAGGATTTTGTTATGAGCAGCAACCCACCAAAACATGTTAATCTTTGGAATAAGTTTATGATTCCAAACATTTTTCCATACATCTTTATTCTGAGCTTCAAGAATGAGCATATGGTAAGCAGATTTGACAAAGAATGATCCATTCTTATCTAGCCACCAGTATTGTTCATCCTCCCAGAGAAAGAGAGGGATTCTGATCTCTTGAACACACTGCTAGATCTCATAAACTCTTGAGAAAAGCTCAAGATAATGCACACAACAATCCAAAAGATTTTTCCAGCTCCTCATCCCATTGTTATTTTCCATATAATCACTGACCCTATCTCCAAAAAATTAGGTAGTCAAGTCAACAATCTCTCCATAGTTTCCCTATGTGATGAGATCCTTTTCCTTTAACCAGATATCATCCCAGAATTTAATATTCTGGCCATTTCCAAGTTTCCATCTAATTCCCTGTTTGAGAAGGCTTCTACTTTTTAGCATTTTATTCCATATCACAAATCCCTGGGGTAATCCTGTCTGTTGAAGAAAGTTGGAATCATCAATGCTATGCATGTATTTGGCATACGTTATTTCCCCTAATCATTGTTTTTATGGATCAGGTTCCAACTAATTTTTGAGAGAAGGGCTTTGTTCATGTTCTTGATGGACCTAATATTAAGTCCACCATGAGATTTTAGAAGACACACTTTTTCCCATCTGACTAAAGACATTCTCTGTTTGTCTTCCACTCCCATCCATAAAAATTTCCTTTGGATCTATTATAGTTTCTCAGTAAAATATGTAGGAATTTTAAAAATAGATAGGAAGTATGTAGGAATACCTTGCAGTGAAGCCCAAAGAAGTTGCAGTTTACCAACACTGCTGAGTAGTTTCCCCTTCCAACCAAGAAGTTTTCTCTACATTCTTTCCACAATTTCATTCTAAAATCTAGGAGATACCTCTTTGACTGAGATTAGGAGACCCAGGTAGGTAGCTGGTAGGCCAGCTTTAGCACATTCTAATATATCAATGATTATATGTCTAAGTTCATTGGGAGTGTTGAAGAAATACACATTGTTTTTCTAGAAATTTATCCTTTGTCCCAACTCTCTGGCATAATTATTTAAGATATTCTTCCATCTTCTAGCTTCAATCACTGATGAGATGCCAAAGAAGATGGTATCATCCACAAACTACTATACCACCATAGGATGAAGGGAGGAGGCAGGTTTGATGCCCACTAGCTTTTTTGAGGCTATATCTGCTTGTATGTATCTTCCCAGTGCCTCAGCCAAAATAATGAATAAGTACATGGAGAGAGGGTCTCCCTGACAAATTCCTCTCGAGGATGAGAAAAACCCTCTAGGAACACCATTAACCAGCACTGAGAATTTTGTAGAAGAGACCGCATTCCATAACAAGCGAGACATTTTATCATTAAACCCAAATTTTTTGATCACTTAGAACAAAAAAGTCCATGAGACTCTATCATAAGCTTTAGAAATATCAAGCTTGAGATCCATCCCAGGGATTTTGCTCTTATCCATGGAGTGAATAGTCTCATGTGTGGTGATCACAGCATCAAGAATCTGCCTACCTGGGATGAAACCTTTTTGAGTAGGAAAAATAATTTTGTCTAGCAAAGGTTGAATCCTCATGACCAGCATTTTAGTACATAACTTATACACAGTGTTGCATAGACTAATGGGCTTGAAATTAGTGAGGTGTGAAGGTTGTGATTTTTTAGGAACAAGTACTATGAAGGTATTATTAGCTTGTTTCAAAAGTTTACCTAATCTAAAAAAATAATGCACAACAGCCGTGAGGTCCTCTCCTACTATCTCCCAATATTACTGAAAGAATATAGGAGGAAAGCCATCAGGACCCAGGGCTTTGAAAGCACCCATGGAGAATAAAATAGCATGGACTTCTTCCTTGGATATAGGCTTTAACATCTCCAGATTATCTTCTTTTGTTATCAAATAGGGGATTTTATCAATAAATTGATTCATAGGTATATCGATTCTATCATTATTATTTTCTTCCATAAGTAGATTCTAAAAAAAAGCCCTGGCTTGTTCCTTATTTCATTATCCTCGGTAATAATGTCACCATTATCTAGGACAAGCTTAGTTATTGAGTTGGCTTTCCTATGTTTCATAGTTGAGAGATGAAAAAAGGCAGTGTTCCTATCCCCCTCTTTAAGCCACTGAACATGAGATTTTTGTTTCCAGAAAACCTCTTCTCTTTCCATAAGATTCTTCCATTCTAAAGACATGATATTCTCTTCTTCTAAAGTGTCCTCAGAGTCATCCCCTTGATCTATCAGTTGTTGTATATCCTTGAGTTTTCCCACTATATTTTTCTTCTGCTGGAAGACCTGCCCAAAGCTGTATCTATTCCATCCATAAACTTCTTGTTTAATGTGTTGGAGTTTCTTGACTATTCTAAACATAGGAGTACCTTGAATAGGATTTTTCCACCATTAGGCCACCATTTGTCTAAAGTCTTTGTGTTTGATCCACATAGCTTCAAAATGGAATGGGGAAGGTCTGAAATGTCCCTGTTCTCTCCAACACTCTCCATTGAAAACACTCTCCAAGGTGATCAGCCCCTTAGGTATCTTTTTTATCTTCATCTGAATAACTTGATCTTCATATTGATCATGCAATCTCTTTTTATTCCTTGAGGATAATCCTTTATCATTTTACAAGAAGTGTGTAATGTGTTCATCACTTTCAAACACTTACCATGACACTTAATTTTCTGGAATAGAAGGCCTCACAATGATCTTGATATGAGACTAATCTTTCTCATTCCATACATCAACAACTATGTCAAACTGTGCTCTTATGTTAGCCAATCTATCAGCATGTTTATTTGAATCTTTTGGTATGGGTTGTATGTCAAAGGCATAAAAGTCTTCAAATCATACCCTATGATTATAGGATTTAAGCAAAGGATTCTTGGTTATATCTTGACTTCTCACTTGATGGATGACAAATTCACTATCTCTACAAACTTTTAGATTCTTGATCCCTTTCTTCTTTGCCCATTGGAGGCAATTAACCTGGCCTTCATATTCTATCACATTGTAGGTGAAGCTAAAGTGGAATATATATGAGTAGTATTGATTATTTGATGGATAAACTAATTTAATGCCAGCTCCTACACCTACTTTGCTTCTTGAGCCATCAAAAAACATTTCCCATATCTCGTCAAGTTCAAGATCTTCATTGGTGAGTGAAGGAATGAAAGTATTTTTTTCATGCATACAGTAAACTCCCAAATCAATCTCTTCTATGAAATTATATGGATCAATTCCATGTATTTCATTATTGTACATATCAAGGAAAAGATCAAAAATACCTTCAAGGGGGAAGGAGGCTTCACCATCCATAACACCTTCTTCTTCTTTGCTAATTAGACAATTCTGATTTGAATTTGTCTCTATGTATGGCTCAATATGAAACCTTACTAAGTGTTGAATCCTTATAGTCACCTTGGTTCCATATCTTGTTTTAAAAGCTAGAAAATAACAATTAGTAGAAAGGTACCCTCCTATCTTAGTCGTGAAGTCCCTTGACAAGTAGATAGCAAAATGAGTTGGAAGGTCTACCACTATCATGTCTTGCAAAATGGGGAAACTTGGGAAATCATGTAGAAATACTTTTAGACCTTTGACCAATCCCACTATTTTGGTTGGAGTCCCATAAAGCTAAAGCACACCTTTAGTATATAGTTCATACTTCAATCCCAATTTATTAGCCACCACCTTAGGCATGATAGTGGTACTATCTCCACTATCTACAATACAGTTGTGAACCAATTTGTCTCCCAAAATGAGCGTGAGGTAGAAGGGTGGAGGATTTTTAGATTTGGTGGAAGACTCTAAGACATGACTTGGAGAATTAGTAAGGGACACACTATTGTGTTTTGATGTTTGAAGGGCTACATGAATGTTCACTAGTTGTTCTTATAACAACTCCTTTTAACCAGGCATATGCAAGACTTCCTAAAGAGATATGCTTGTCTTAGCATTCTTCAAAGAATCAATAATTTTTAGAGGTAAAATTTTCAACTTTTCTTGCATTCATAAAGGTAGTGGGGGAGTCTGAACCTATTGTGTTATAGGTTTGATAATCCTACTTGCATTCTGATTTTGCTAAGGAGCATGACTTGTAGCAGGAACTGCATTAGGAGTCACACCTTGTGGCCTTAAAGAGGCATCACTTAGATTACATGTACTCCTAGAACATCTCCTAGAGCTCTCTTCTTAGCTCTTATGTTGGTTATAATTGGCATTCTTTAATTCAACACGTAGTCATCATTTGCTTGAAAGTTCATCATACCTACACTTTGGATGCTACCTTCTCCATGGATATTCTTTTGACTAAGATTCACTTCTTATGATGTCATATAAGGAGTAGTTTATTCTTGTGCCACCAAATCTTGGATATCTTCTCCACCATCATACACAAATTGACCTTGAGGTTGTCCCCATTGGTTCAAATGATTCTCTTCATGGACTATATTAGCATGTACTAGAACAATAGCCTTCATGGAAGAAGTGGGATTAGGATTATAGGCATTGGGTTGCCTATAAAAACCTTGTTGACCTTGTCCTCTTCCTTGGTAGTTGTATTGGGGTGGAGCTCTATAGCCTTGTTGAGGATAGTATTGATGGTTAGGTAGAGCACTTGTATGGAACTAAGCTTGTATGAGTTGAGATCGCAATGACTGAATCTCTTCATCTTTATCTACAAAATTATACATCTTCTTAGGAAAGGCTCTCGACTTGACATTGGTGTTAGGAACTTGTGCTACGCTAAGAGCTTCAGCAGAGCTATGAGACAGCAAAGGCATAAAAACTCTTGGACATAGTTTTCTAGCCTATATTAAGCTATTCTCAGCTTTAATAGCTATCACATATATGTCTAGTAGAGTAAATCCTCCCATTGAATATAACATCATCATCATATTAGTACCAAGACCCTTGAGATAAGTGGGGAACACAAAGCTAGGAGGAGGTCTCATGATAGGTGGCAACCTATGCCAAGTCCTTTGAAACCTTTCATTAAAATCTCCCATGGATTTGTTAGGATGTCTCTTTATCACATTTAGCTGATGGATCAATGAAGTGTGGTCACTCTTATTCTCAAATCTAGTCACCAACAATTCGCCAAAGCCATCCCAACTTTTAATGCAACCACCTTCCAAAGTCTTATACTAGGCAAGTGCTTTGCCTTTTAGAGACATAGCAAGTAATCTAATGGCTATGTTGGCTCGAATGACATTATGAAAGTTACAAAAATTCAAAATGTCCCTAATATGCTTAGATGGGGTAATAAGACCCTCTCCATTGAAACCAAGGAGACTCTTGGTAGCATTGGGAGCAATAGGATCATATGCATGAAGGTCAATGGGATTTTGGGTGTTAAAGGATGAGAATGTTTGATGCCTATCCATTTCTCTCCTTTCCTCTTGATCTCCTATTTCTCCAACCTCCTCAACTTCTTCTTCTTCTTCTTCTCTAAAACCCCCTTACCAGGGATCTCTAAGCATTGAGAATGGTTTGGGGTGTTATTCTTCAAGAAGAGCTTTAGCTAGAGGGGCTTGATCAGAAGTCTTAGATGACCTAGTGAGGACCATGAAGTATAATGTGGGAAAGTTGATCTAAAACTAGAGATTCTCACCTTTTAGAGTTTCCAAATGTTGGATTAAGGATATTTCTACAACCCTAAGCTTGTCAAGACCAGCATTCACCTTGACATGTAAATAATTAGTCCCACTAGGCATTCTAGAACTATTGTCTCTAAATCTTGCACCCTAGAAGAGATTGTTCAATCTTATTTTAGATTTGGGCAATGTTGAGACATTTCCAAGCATGTGGGTATACCTATAGATGAAATAAACCTCTAGATTTAAAAGGGATAGCTCCCTGAATGTGTTTTTGCAAAACCACTTATGTCTAAACCAATCTTCTTGAAGGGAAAAGAGTGAGAAATTGTAGAAAGTAAACCTCTTTTAATAATGGGGATACACCAATATTTTCTTCCACATGAATGTCATATCCTAGTGCACAATACAGCAAAATGTAAAGACCCCTTTTCAAGTTCTAGAGATTCTAACATGAATATTTCAATATAGATGTGAGATGCATGAAAGAATAGAAGAAGAATGAACTAAAAGGTAAATTGCACATTCAATAATAGCTAAAACTCTTATAGCAATTTCATACACTTAAACACACTCTAGATGACCTATTAGATCAAGAACTCTTGTTCAAGTGTGAAAGATAGAGGACAGAAGGATGGAAAATCATCACATGCTATCTCTATACATCACTTCTACACTCAGATAATTGTTCAAAACTTTGAAAGAAAGTACTGTATTAATGCTCAAAGGCAAAATATGACATCAATCTAGTAGCACTTCACCATAAACTCTATGGTTATCTTTTCACTAGCCAAAGGGTTGTGTAGATATTGGAGAGGAAGTGAGAAAAGGAGGTCTTTAGCACCAAAAAGAGGAATCATTTTGTTAGGAGTCTCTATCTACAACTAAAATTATCTTTGAAAAGGATGCTCACTCAGACCATTTGATTGATCTATGTCATTTCAAGTGATTCTACAACAAGCTTGCTCTCCTAAAGATGCTTCTCCAATGGTTGTGCTAATAGAATCAGGATATTCTTGGGTTGAGTCATGGCATCAAAGTGGTTATCCACCTATTACAGATTTGTCATTTTCATTCCATTAGCCTTGTCTTCCTCCTTTGATTGGTCCTTAAAAAATGAAATAGATCCTAGTTGATCAATGGTGATATGGGCCCTCTCACTATTTTGATGGATGAAGGACATGAGCCTTTAGATTTGCTTGTGAATCCTTGAGCATTCGATTGAGGACCATCGAGTTGCCTGTGGATCCACTATTTTGAATGCTAACAGCTATTTTTTGAGGCAAAAGTTTGATGTTCATGCAACTGTCTTTCTATGGACTCCCTTCTATTATCTTCATACCCATCTTTCTATAGACTCTCCACAAGCATATATACCCTTTGGACTGCTCAAACATGCCCTTCAACAATCCTTCTATAGACTCTGCATGACTTTTCATGAAGGAAATTTTTATTGAGAATGCTCCTTTGGGACCTTTGGAAGTGAACTAATTGTACTTTTCTAAAGGACACTTTTGAAGATAAAAGACCCTTCAAACTTTTGTGTAGGACACTTTGCAAGTGAAAAGATCCTTTCAAAACTTGAAGTGCCCTTCGAAAGATTGGAATTTGCCCTTTCAGACTTTTTTAAAGTGACCACTTTCTTGAAAGAGAGACCCTTCAAAACATGTGAATTGTACCCTTTAGAATGATTTTTTTGAATAAAAAGTCTGAAACAATTCTTTCATAAAAGTTGCAAAGGTCAATTCTTTCAGAATTTTTGTCTAAAACAAAAGGTCCTAAAGAATTCCTTTAGAGAGTTGTAAGGGAGAATTACTTCAGAAAAGTTGCAAAGGATAATTATTTTAGACTTTTTGTCCAAAACAAAAATTCTGAAAGAAATAACAAACCTAAAGAACAAACCCTTCGAAAACTCAAAATTATCCTTCGGAAGAATGGAATTGCCACTCAGAAAAGTGGAGTGACCCTTCAAAAAAGTGGAATTGCCCTTCAGAAAAGTGGAATTGCCATTCAAAAAAGTGTAAAGTGTCCCTTCATAAACTTTGAAGTGGACCAATCGTTTGAAAGAATAAACCCTTTGGAAAGATTGTTTCAGACAAAAAGTTTGAAACAATTCCCTCAAAAATCCTACAAGAGATAATTTGTAAGAGAAATGATCCTTAGGGAAGCTTGAAAGTGACCCTTCAGAAAAGTGCAAAGGACCAAACAAAGGCTTCCTCCAATAGACAACATCCAAAAAATGCACTTAGCCAAAATGAAAGATGCAAAACCTAGGATTGAAAAATGGCTAATAGGAAGACAATGGGAATAAAACTGGATTATTAAATTGGATCATTGAGGACAAGAGAATTATTAAATTGGAATGGTGGGGGATAGGTGGAGCCTTAGGGCATGTGAGGACAATTTTGATTTTTTAGATTTATGAAAATTATGAATTTCCAAAATCCATGGAATTTTTTATTAGGGAAAGATGAATTAATTAACTGTGGATTAATTTAGAGCTAATAAATAATGATTAGTGATGATGAATAGTGATTAAGAAAAACTAAGGATGATTAGAGTTGATTAGGTATTTAGTGCAAAGAAGGATAAAATCAACACAAAGTGTCTGATTTTAGGTGTCTACAATAATTATGATGTTATTCTATCTATTTTGATGTTATCTTAAATAAGATTTACTTAGTATGACTATGACACTTAAGAGTTATGACGGTACTACGTGCATGCCCCTTGGTAGCATTACATTTCCAATTATAGTTTGTCCTAGGACTCTTCTACTTTGGTTTTATGTAGTTTATGATTTTACTTCATACAATCTATTACTTGAATTCCCTTTGGTATAATCAAATGAGAGTGATATCTTTCTATTTTACCTTATTTTTAATTTAGTGTGATATATTAAGATAAAATTATTACACTATTAAGATTGTCTAGTGTATCACAATAAACATTGATCTAAATGTTAAATCAAAATATAATTTAATAATTGAACTTACTATCTATATAAAGTACAAATAGGATTTATATAGTTAGTGTGCTATTATGTGAAGGTTTGAGACTGAATACATGTGATATAAATGGCTAGAAAGTAGATCAGGGGTCACTTGGATTAAGAACAAGATTATCTAGATTGCCTAAACAAGTCTATCAACATCTAGACTTTATTGTCTGATGCATGCTTCTATTATTTTCATATTTATATTATGAATATGTGCCTTGCTATTCTTGCACATGTCACTATACCTACTTAAAATATGTCTTTTTGTGTGATATCAAGTGCTCATTATGTGCACAAATCCAGAAACCTATCTCCTTCTCTATGAAACCCTAACTCCAATTTTGAAACCAGTTTTAGGCATGCAAAAGGAGAATAAGTTCAAATGAGCTAAAACACTCTCACATGAATGGTTGAGTGTTGCCTATGTATCAAATCCTATGAAGAGGGAAGTCAAACTACACGTAGTTCTCCCTATTATATGTGTGTGTGCAACAATGCTCTGTTTATTAATGCAACATGCAATATAGCTTTTAAAACTTGAAAATGGTAAACTTGGCTTGGCTTAGGTGCTTCACACTTGGTGAGGGTCTACTCCTTGTGATTGATTTATGATTCATAAATCTATGGATTTTTTTTAAATATACAAGTGAAATAATGGGCTTGCTAAGTGATTGGTATGCTAGTTGATTAAATAGGTTTAGACATATTATGTATTTATATGGAACTCTCTAGATACTTTCTCCCACCATCAAAAATGATTGTTTCTTTATACTGGGATCAATTTTTCAAGTCTGACATAATTGTTTGAAAGGTAGGAATATTGATTGGATGATTAGGAGACAATCTGAATATGATAATGAATAAGTTAGACATAGACTAGGTAATTTCTATAAATGATTAGTAGAAAATGGAGAATTACAAAACCATATAAAGCATGTAGATAGAAGATAAAGATGTAAAAGAGCCATATGTGGATGCATAAGCCATGAAAAGTGATGGTAGATCAAGATTGGCACTTTCAAGTGTCTATTACAAAATTTTAGTATTAAAAAATGCCCCCATTTTATTCTAGTATTAAAATTTAAAATAATACTAGAGTAAAAGGATAAAGAGATGTACCTAAATGAGTAAACGCACTTTACCTTTGGGAGAAGGTTCTGAATGTGCAGCTTGCTCCATGCAAACCTATAGTGAACGTGTAACAATCAATGTCCATGTGTGAAATGAAATATGAAATTAAATGAAACTTTAAACTTAAGGAGCAAATAATGAATACACATATAAGTGGGTGAACCATGTTACCTTGTGATGTGTTAGAGATGATGCTTCTTTCTAAAGCATTGGATAACTAAGATTCCTAATAAGGCATTAAATATTGGGGGCGATCATGCCCCAATGGAGAAATGTATTAACGTAATGGCCATGGGTTGGGAAAATGAATTCCCCAACCCTCATAAAGAGGGAGTATTGTGAGGCCATTAAACGATGTTAAACCTCAACCACACTATTCATTTGATTGATCTTCAACCTCAAGATGAAATGGGAAGCCTATATTAAGATCATGTAGGGTGAATCAATTGCTATAAATAGACATATATATTCAATATGTTACCTTTAATTCCTTTAATGTCACATCATTGCCATGATTTTAGGCATGAAAATGTAGTAGTACGTGTATGAAGAATACTCATGCCTCATAATTTGATCTATTCAATGCCAACATGATATAAAATATTATACATATATATCTCATTTTGTATCAAATCTAAAAAAAATTAGAAAACATGTAACTTATATTCTTGTAAAATGTTTGCATATGCCCCAGATCCAATCTCAATATATGAATATAAGTCCAATAATCTAAACCAAATTGATAATATGAACTATCTAAACCATGTGATATGTCCCACAATTTGATTTTTTTGTAATAGTGAGCACACCAAACCCTATGTTTTATGTTAGGGTTTCATCCTTGTTTTTAGGGGTTTATATTCTTCCTTATGTTTTGATTATTAGAAATGATTTCAATTGTTTGTATCTTCATAGATGTAAATCTCATGTTTTTTTCTCTTTTTCCCTGCAGTTTCATGCATCTTCTCCTATCAGGGCTTCCTCTATTAGGAATGTTCTTTCTTTGGATAATATTTGATTCAAAATAATTCTATTTTCAAAATGCTCAGAGGTTTTTGTTAGATGTATTGATTGGATCAAAAATATGTTCTTGTTCGCCAAAATTTGGTATTTTTTTTGGAATTAGGGTTTTAAATTTTTTTTTAAATGGCCTAAAGTGTGAGGCGTGTATCTATTTTTCAAATAATTTATGCATTTTGTTTATCTATTAGTTGTTTATCAAAAATATCCATTCATTTACAAAATTTACTTGTGGTTTTCTTTGGGTTGTTGGTTCTTTATTTTGGACATTATATGATGGCTATAATGGATATATATTGTTTATATTTTCTAACTCAAACTATGATTGTAATCATTACATGCTACTTTCCTTTAATACATTATATCTTTAACATGTAATCAAAAAGGTCAAATCATTATGTAATAATTTTAAATCTACAATTAATGATAAGAATCTTTAGTTATTCTTACCAACTCCTTTTGTCTAAACATTGAATTTCAAATGCCTCTAGTTACTAATAGATGCCAAAGGACATGTATGACTTCTTTTATTCCTCCTCCCTCTATACCTCGAGGTCATGATACCTACCATCATGCCCCCATAATTTGTTCAAGGCTTGTATTATATTGTATTGACCATGTTATTATATCTAGAAAAGGTAGGGTGCCCCACCATGCATGAAATAAGTGGAGGTAGTCAACATGTTCCTCCTCCTCCCCCTCCATGTCCCATAAGGCTAACCAATCAAACCAAAGGTATGGTATCATTGATTAATTAAGGAATACTTTAGCCAAAATTTACATCCTTTAACTAATAAAGAGGTCATCCATCTACAAGGATATCATTTACGAGGCATTACATGACATAACTTTTCTAAATGGTATAGAGTCTGCATATTTTACCTCCATGACAAATGTATTAAAGAGTGACGAAGTTACAATTTATTTTGAAAATCAATATTTTCCTACCAAGCATACAATAATACAAAATCTTTGTTTTTTCATTTAAGTTAAAATAAAAAATATGAGAGTCAAACTTGTCTTGATAAATAATGGTTCACGGTTAAACATCTGTAGCATAACATTCTTAAAAACACTGGGTGTCAATATGAATAATATTTAAAATTCAAATAAGAAGATAAGAGGATTTGATAGTATTCCTTGCCATGCACTAAGAACAATAAAATTGGATGTAATAGTGGGACCCAAGACATTAACTACTATGTTTCAAATCATGCCTATTCATCTACATTACAACCTACTCTTGGGTTCTCCATGGATACATGTTATGGAAGCAATACTAGTTGTACTACATATATGCTTGAAATTCATGCATAATGGATTTTTTGTATATATACCCTACATAAAATTATCCCATTTAATACTACAAAAAGATGTAACATAATAATTAAGGTAATTCACAATCAAATACTATTTATTCTTCCATAGTGCCTAGATCATAGATTATCCCACCAAACATAATCCATACATATGAGGTTGGAGAATTTAAGTAGCCAAATATAAATATCTCAATAAGTGAGGATACACTGAAACAATTACAAACCAATGTGGAACAACAAAAAGAGAAGATACAAGATCTTTCCATATTAGTGAACTCAAAGGATCCAGACCACATATTCATAAAAGATAATGACAGTGATGATGATGACAATGAAATGCTAGCAGATGTCGATAAGTAATTATCCCATCTATGTTTTCCCTTATTGATCTCAATGAGTACCTATCTCATAGCATGTCTACACATATCAGTCTAGAAGAGTATGATGACAGTTGACATGCACAAAATAATGAACATGCTAATATAAATTGGTGTTTTATTGATTTTAGGATTTATGTGACCCTAGTAGAATCAAACTGTCAAATAAACCATATTATTTAAGATAAAAAATTACTAAACAAATTTGAGTAGAACCAACCAAATATAGTAATTTTTTATTTTTGGAAAATGCTAAAGTAATGATGTACTTGGCTTGTTTCAGGTCTATTCAAGTTTGTATGGGATATAGTAGTCAACAAAAAATTGAAACAACTTTGTGAATGCTTGGATCTATAAACATAGAATTTGTGTGTACTTAGACAAGTCTACACATTGTGGACACCTACGTAGTTTGACCCTATCTGATGTTACATGAAGTTGTCCACCATATTTTTATCGATCTATGACTATGTCGCCCACTCTTCCTATGTTTAATAAGAATTTTTGTTTATTTTGATGTCTACAAATCCACATAACTATCCCTATTTTCCATCTCTTTACATCAAACACAAGTTGTGCATTGTAAGATAATTGTAAAACTAAGAGAAAGGGTGAAAGAAAAGGGTTGACCTAACCTTATCCGCCCAAGTATGACTAAGTGTTGCTTATGTATCAAATACTTTGAAGTGGAAAATAAAACCAAATATATTTTTCCCACCTAATTGAGCGTGTAATCTTATGCAATGCTAGTTTTTTGCGCAATCTTGTGTATGGATTTCAACACTCAAAAACATGTGAATTGGCCTCGTAAATGGTATTTAGACCTAGCTTAGGGATTTCTCCCTTAAGGGGTTTCAGATTTGGGAGCTTTATGGTAACTCTTTTAAATGTGTAGAGTGATTTCCAAAGAGTGTTTAAAATATATCTAGATAGTCAAATGCTCAGGATTTATATGTTTATATAGTTGTCTCTTTGGGTGATTTCCTTTGAATCCACATGTGAAATGTGTGAGCAAACATATATGATAAATTCTAATTTTGAAAACTACTCATTAAAGGGCATGCAGACAAGTCTGCGATAAAAACCCATCTCAGAGGTGCAGACTTATCCAATAAATGAGAATAGAGACATGAGGCCAAGAGATAGTTTGATAATGAGATTAAGCTATTTAGGAAAAGACTAGGAAGATCTTATGTAACAATAATGATATTTTGGAACAGTCAAGCCCATATATGAAGGAATGGTGAATAAGATTCATGTATATGAACATAAATCAAGTAGGTTAAGGTTTGACAAATTACATATTGTTAGGTGTCTAATACCAAATATGAGTGTCTACATTTACCCTACTTTTATTCTACTAATGGAATTGCTTGATTAAAATTATAGAAGGTGATACCTAAGGATATATGTGATGGGTGTGCTCAAGTATGTACTATGTATTCTACCTTACTCCATGCAAACTTGTAATGAAACATGTAGAAAATAATTTTTATTTGTGGTGTAAAATAAAAAAGAAACAACATTGAACATATGTGAAATGAAATACTAAGGAATGAGTATACCTATATGTATGCAAACCAAGCTTTTCTTCTGGAGAAAATGGAGAATGGATGATCATACCCCATTGGATATGTTTGAGTAAAAACATAGGTTGAGTTGAATATACCCCAACATTCATGTGAAATAGAGAATTTCCTATAAGTTATGTTATGTATAACATTATCCCTAAACAACTCTAATAAATTTGAGTAAATGGAGTTCACTATGGGTTCCAATAAATCTGAGATATGCCTGAGAGTTTGCATTTTTTTTTTGAATCATCCATTGTATATGAATTATATGATTCAATATGAGTAATACCTAAGTGATAATTTATTTCTAAATTAAATATGAGTAATACTAAATTGAGAATTACATGAGTTTCCATTCCATTTGGTAATCTGAGTAATGCTAAGACATATAACATGTGCTTCATGACATCTAGAGATATTCTATACCTTCTATGTAGTTATTGCTCTATTTAAGAGTGCTCATTGTTATGTTGACTATTCACTACGTTTCTCATTGATATATCTATCTTGACATGTCATTTTTATGCTTCGAATACTTTTCTCATACATTCTTAGCTATTTTATTCTTACTGTGATGACATATATATGTATGTATGTATATGTATATGCATATATAGATATATATATATATATTATGTGTGTGTGTGTACACACACACACATATACACATATGTATACACACACACACACACACACACACACACACACACACACACACACACACACACACACACACACACACACACACACATATAGAGAGAGAGCCTTTAGTGATTTTGAGTGCCATGGCATGTGTTTTGTTGTGTGTTATGGTCATGACATCTTGTGTGACTTTGTTTTTTATGTGTGGATAAATATATGATTGTCTGCTGAGTTTTTTTGTATTACAATACATACATACATATGTATGTATGTATGTATGTATGTATTTATGTATATGTGTATGTATGTACGTATTGTAATACAAAAAAACTCAGCAGACAATCATATATTTATCCACACATAAAAAAAAAAGTCACACAAGATGTCATGACCATAACACACAACAAAACACATGCCATGGCACTCAAAATCACTAAAGGCTCATGACCATGCATAATTAATAATCAAATGTCACATGAGGCCAAGGGACATGCTCAATGGAAAATCTAATGTAGCACACCCCAATGGACAATTTAATGTCACACAATAAATAAATTTAAATAGAAAAGAAGAGAAACATCAATAATGAATCAAACAAGCAAGCCTAATCTACATAGTCATTATATGCCATCATCACGTATAACAAAATATAATATCCATTAAAATAGAAATCTTAGTATGAGTCAAAGTAAGTAATGTATAATCTGCGTAAAGTAGTTAAATATGATTAATGGAAAGAATCATATAAAGATAAAACCTATGTAAAGAAACTAGATGGCCCCATTAAGAACATGTCCCTAGTGTAGGAAGGTAGCTCATGGGTGTATAAAAGTGCAAAATCTGCATGTTCATGTCATATATGATATATATGTCCTACATTTCACTCATGAATACCATAAATCACGTGTATATAAAAACTAGATATACAATGTATTATATATGATAGAGCATAAACAAATCATATAAATAAGCAATACATGTCATGCACAGGTCTCAATTTTGATTTTTTGAATATTTTATTTTTTTGGTATTTTTTGAGATTTTTAATATGTTAACCAATGATCCAATCAATGGGATTAATACATGCAGGTCCTATGTCTAACATGCTTAATGTTACCCATCATGTCTAAGTAGTAACATACATACATACATGCATGCATGCATGCATACATACATGCATGTGTGTGTGTGTTGTAATACAAAAAAATCAGCAAACAATCATATATTTATCCACACACAAAAAATAAAGTCACACAAGATGTCATGGTCATAACACACAATAAAACACATGCCATGGCACTCAAAATCACTAAAGGCTCATGACCATGCATACAATCAAATGTCACATAAGGCAAAGGGACATGCTCAATGGAAAATTTAATGTAGCACACCCCAATGGACAATTTAATGTGGCACAATAAATAAATTTAAATAAAAAAGAAGAGAAACATCAATAATGAATCAAACACGCAAGCCTAATCTACACAGTCATTGTATGTCATCATCACGTATAACAAAATATAATATCCATTGACATAGAAATATTAGAATGAGTTAAAGTAAGTAATTTATAATCTGCATAAATTAGTTAAATATGATTAATGGAAAGAATCATATAAAGATAAAACCTATGTAAAGAAACTAGATGGCCCCATTAAGAACATGTCCCTAGTGTAAGAAGGTCGCTTATGGGTGTATAAAAGTGCAAAATCTGCATGTTCATGTCATAGATGATATATATGTCCTACATTTCACTCATGTATACCATGAATCATGTGTATATGAAAACTAGATATACAGTGTATTATATATGGTAGAGCATAAACAAATCATATAAATAAGCAATACATGTCATGCATATGTCTCAGTTTTGATTTTTTTAATATTTTATTATTTTTTGTATTTTTTGAGATTTTTAATATTATGCAATGTTAACGAATGATCCAATCAATGGGATTAATACATGTAGGTCCTATGTCTAACATGCTTAATGTTACCCATCATGTCTAAGTAGTAACATGTGTACCCAAGTTATAATCTAAGAAAATAATCTCGTATTGTGTCATATCCATAATGGTCATCATCAATTGTATGATCATGTGTATGATGTGTAACTATATGAGCCACAGTACTACCATGAAATATTATGTATATTAGTAGAATGTGCTTGTGTTCACTAAAGAACACATGCAGAAATATATAACACTAATCTAGGATGTGATGGAGTAAATAATGGCTCTTATGAGTGATTAATAAATCTATAATGTAATGGACATTGTAATATTGGTAGTCAAGGAAGATCTACTATATTCCTTTGAACCAAGTATAATGAACCTTAACATGTTGTACAACTAACTATGGTGGTGGTGGGGGTGGAGGAGGAATGATTTCCAATCAAAGATGGTATTAATGTGGAATACCTAAAACTTACCACCTTATTAGCATGTAAATACTTCATACATTTATGTCCTAAAGATGGATTTGCATGTAACTTGTGTATCCATGGGAACCCTAGCAAGATATCGGGTGTCCCAATACTTGGTATAACTAATAATGGTTTAGCAACTATAGATTATCCCACTTTGAGTGGTATCACAATAATTCTAAGTGTAAACATCCAACTTTCACCACTTATATGTCAAAATTGCAAGTCATAATCACTTTCTGCAATAAAGCATGAATCAAGCCAAAAATCATTAAAATTCTTTAATTCATATGCACACATCACATGCAACTTATGAAGCATATTGGGGTATCCCTGATTGGTACAATGCACCATATGCAACCATCAACTTCACTTGATTCATCCCAAGTCAAATTATGACTATGCAACAAATGTTTTAGATTAATTAGGTCGAGTGGTTCTTCACTTTTTAAAAGTCACCTCACCTTTTTATTGAGTTGATTATATTGATTATCTAAATCTTCCTCTAATGGGAAATTCTATAGCTTTTGGAATTTCTTATTTTCTAAATTCATTGATTGGATTTATTTCTCAATTCTCATGACAAGTGGCCAAGCGGTTGATTACATTGATGTGACATTGATGATATCAAAGGTAACATATTGTAGAAGATATTTTATGATTATAGAGCACCTCAGTCTTGTACACTTGGCAAACTCAAATCTTAGTTATTCCTCTCAATTCTTCACCATTTTCATTTTTGCAAATCTTGCATGTTCTCTATATTTTTGCCCCTTGGCCTATATCTCTTATTCCAACTAGTCTTATGTTGATGACCCTAGTCTTCTATCTTACCTAGAATGCTTAAAATGTACTTATCTTCCATCTCTACAAGTTTAGAACTTGTACCTACTTTCCTATTCAAAAATATTAATGTCATGCCCTAATGCAAGTGTCTAGTGCCCTAAAGTCATCCAATTCAAAAATGAAATGTAACCTAATGGTCAACTTAAGTGATTTAATGTAATTTATTACTCCAAAGGGATTGATATAAATACAAGATCAATCCTCATTCATTCTTCACCTAGGAAAACCTATGAATACCTAGAAAAAGACCAAAGAACATTCAAAGAGAATTCAATTGATCAAAAGCTTCCCTATTTATTCCTATTTACAAACTAGTGATAGGTGTTGTCCCCCAAAAATATCACTCATTTTTGGGACAACATATGAACTATTTTGGCCCTGCACAGACCAAAATCCTCTCTTCCCTTTTCAAAAATTGTTCTAAGCATTCAAGTTCTTCATTTTTCAAAGCTTTTTCAGAAATCTATGGACTATGGAGGCTTGAATCTACAGACTCTATGGGTATAAATTCTATGAACTCATTTCTACAGACTCCCCTAGTTCTATGAACTTGAATCTACAAACTCTGCAGGAAAGAAATAGGTTCAGTGGCTTTAGCAGGTAAATTTTCTCAAAAGAGCAAGCTCTCAACACTTAGGCGATTTCAAAGTTGGTTCAATCAGTCGATTAAATTGACAGGTTCAAGGGGCTGCCCCAAAGCTAAAGGAAAAAGTGCCCTTGTGGAGGGTAGTGAACCAAGCTGAGTGCCCTTGTAGAGGGCAATGAACCAAGCCAAGTGCCCTTACAGAGGGTAGAAGGCAAAAGCGGACAAAGAGAATTCCTTTGGAAAAGTGAACCAAGGACAAACAGCCCATGAGGAGGGCACAATTCTCTTTCAGGAAAAGAGCACGACAAAATGATTAATGCATTTCCTTCAAACAAAAAGTCTGAATAAATAAGCTCGAAGAGAAGTCCACCGAAGGATAAATCCCATTGAGAGAAAATACTGTGGAGAAAAGTCTGAAGGAAAGCAGACAAAACAAAGAAAAGGATTCCTTCAGACATTTTGTCCAAAGTAATTAGCCTAAAGGCCATCCGAAGAGCGCCTGAAGGCCAGATACCCTTGTGGGGGGCTATCCCTGATCTAAAGTGGACCATTTCTCAAGGCCCTAAAGGGCAAGTCCCCTTCAAGAAAGATCAAATGACAAAGCTAAAGGAATTGCCGGGGAAAGTGACGTGCCCGCAAACATCAAAGTTAAACACCATGAACTAGCCATTGGGATCCAGACATCTGGTGATGTCCCCACAATCGTCAAATTTAGGGTAACAAACCAGTTGTTGGTTTCCTAATGATGACTGGCCTGAAAATGTCAAATTTGTGGCAATAGAATAGCCATTAATATTTGCAGGTCTAAGCGCGGACTCGAATGCATTCAAAGGCCTTAAATCCAAGGCCAAAAGGAAGAACCACTGAGAGAAGGAACGTAAAGAGCCAGTAAAGTTGGGAACATAGCCTCGAGAGCTTAAATTCTAAGAAGAGACAAAGCTGGAAAAGACAAAAGCAGAAAGAGGGAAAAGCCCAAAATATTTGTGCAAAAGTAATTTTAGTGGGTGGAATAGTCCACTAAGTGGATATTTTGGCTTGCAAACATTGAAGGTGCCACCTATTTTTCTTCTTGGAAGTAATGGCAAATTGGACAGCTATGCAGACATTAGAGGGGATAGACCAGATGATCCAAACCCAATAAGAGACATATTAGATGAATGGACATGCCATAATTAAGGCAATGCGTTGTTCCAAGCATGGTCCCTCCAGACAAAACTGAAGGCACATTGAAGGCATTGACTGTAGCATGGGCCATCCCATGGGAAAGAGCGTCAAGCCTTGCTTGGTGGCTATACATTGTAATTTCTCTCATTATGCAAAGGAGATCTTCTCATTGCCATAAGTAAAAATCTGCTCAAATTGAAAGGTGAATACTAAGACTTTGAGCTCAGATTATTTTTCATATCATTTTATCTGAATGAGAAAGCAAGTTGTTTGCAGACTTTGTGCTATCATAGCTTGTATCATTTTAGGAGATTGTTCTTATGTCTATCTTCTAAATGTGTTCTTGTTTATTTAATTTGGCAAGCAGAGCTATTGGAAGTGATAAGGAAGATGTCCTGAAGCCAGTTACTTTTAGACTTTATGATGTCATAGTTGTCTTCAGTGTGTGTTTGTTTTCTATTCTTGTGTAAAGGACCTTAGGATGAATTTGTGCCCTCATTGTCCTTCATATTTCACTCTTTGGGCAGCTGAAGTGGAGACTTTGTGCTACATTTCATTCTGTTGGTTACTGCTCCCTGTTACCAGTTACTTGTCATTACCTTAAAGAACTCCTACTGCCCCCTACAAGATCACTTCTGAAAGAAGAGAAGTGCCTTCAGTGTCTTCACCAGGATTTTCTCCTCTGTTAGTGAACATCATCTCTAAAAAAAGAGAGATAGATGGTGTTATTCTACCCTTGAGTGTTATTTTTTTCTTATATTTATAGTATATAGCTCTTCATATTTTATAGGGAACCTCCCCTTGATGAGAGGAGAGATTTGACCCCTTTAGATGTGGTAAACCTGCAACTTTGGATGACCAATCTCCCTTGTTGTGGATGATCAGACCTATTTTGCTCATCAGTATGCTGGTGACAAAATATTCACCCAACAATAGGGACTACACATCTACAGGTCTAAAGTACTAAAGGAGCAACCCAAGAGCCTAATTTGCCAAGTTACAATTAGGTCATTATTGTACTTACTTTACACATATCATATGATTCACACACAAGCCAAGATGTAGGGGAGAAATACATACATTTGAGGCCCCCTTTAGATTATTGGCTATGTAGGTAGTGCCCACTATTAAAGGGGTATTTGGGTCAGCTCGACACCATGTGCCCACTAACCCATTTTCCCCCAAGGTCACTATGAAGATGGAAAACTGGAGTTTTTCCATTTCATAAAGAGTGATTGTCCATGACCTAGATTTGAATGCACTAGAGCAAAGGTGAAGCAAAATCCCATAAGCATTTAGGTGGTTGCATCCTTTTTCAATATATATTCCATAGAAGACATTGGTGTCGAACCCAAATAGTAGTGTTTACACAACCATCCTAGGATGATGTTACTATCTAGAGAACTAGAAGCATTAGAGCCAAAATCTGATGACTATTCTAGAATCATCTTCTAGCCTAATTTATACCTATTCTAGATCCAAATTTTCATTAGCATCATAACAAGCTAAGTACTTCACTTCTTTGTCATTTCTACATCTAACATAATTATAATTTCCACATTTAGGCTATCTTAACATAATAAATTCAGTGTATGCTTATATTTGAGTTTAACATCTAATTGGTTTGCTGGTTTGCTATAGAATTGATTATCACCCTCACACCATTTCATTTCTATATACCTCTTTAATATTATAGATAAGCCTAACTAGATCATTTTAGGATTAAACATTTGGTGAACCCAATCTTTGGACATTAAACCTAAGACAAATTAGGGTCTTTTGATTGTTGAACTTTAATGCAAATTTTAAATTTTTCATTTGTAAGGCAATGAAAAATGTTAGTGGAAAGACATGATTCTAAATAGAAGATAAAAAAGCATTGATTACTCATCTCAATAATAACAAGGGCTTAATGGATGCATTTTTGTACATTACAAGAGATGAAATAAGTAAACAAGATAAAACTAACGCTACCTCACCTAGTAATGGTGAAGCCTTATAAGGTAATATAACTCATCCCACACTTATCAATCCACCTACATCTAGTGGAAACACATATTATGTGTTTAAACCTTTGTTTCTTTAAATTACTATTGATACATCTATTATGGAATTACTATTTGTATCAACACAAATACTAGTTTCAATGCCTATTACTACTAAAAACATGTTTTCATCCCCTTTGGTGGCTAATCAACTCGCTAATATAAATCCCATTGGGCCTACAGTTCAATCATTCCTTCAATTTATAAAAACCTTGGAAGACAAGATTACAAACATTAAACATAAAACTTTAAAATACCCTCATGTTATAGATTCACAAGTTGTGTTTCATAAGCCTCCTGCACTTGAGATATCTTTTCACCCTTTACCAACTAGATTTATTTCACCTAAGTTCATATTTTATGATGGCAAGGGTGATCCTAATCAACATCTTCTAACATTTTATGCAGCATGCCTTGACCATGTTTCTAATGATAAACTCTTGACCAAAATATTTCCAAGAAACTTTAAGGACTATGCTTTGAGGTGCTTAGGACTATGCTTTGAGGTGCTTCAATGATTTATCTCTCTAATCATAAAATCATTCAAACCTCTTACTAACCAGTTATTAGCACACTTTTCCATTAACATTTTTAAAAAGGATTCCTATGCCTAAATTACCAAAATCAAACAAGGAACCAATGAACCTATCAATGAATATGTCTTGAGATATGAGACAATGCTAGCCAAAATTACCAATATTATGGTAAACAAAGAGTTGTAAGATATATTAAAGCAAAGGGTCCTTGATCCTTTACATGAGTCCATTATTTTTAAGAAGTTCAAATATTTTGATGACTTATGCCATGTTGTACGAGACTGTTAAATGAAGCTTATGTCATTGAATAAGCTTAATTATGTAGCAAACACACTAATTGCATATACACCTAGTACTACGTTTACAATTAAACCAAGTTATAAGGTAAAACCTCTTAAGCCTAAAAATAAAACAACCACCATGGTTAACATATTTGCACAATAACCTAATCAACTTTTCTTATCTAATGTAGCAAGGAGAAAATTTAGATGTTTAACAAAGTCCTCAACTTCATTACTCCTACAATTATTATAGTGCTAGATTATATCTCTCCTCATCCTATCAAGGTTGATATGAATCGACATCTACCCGAAGGATATGATGTGAATACTTATTGTGATTATCATTAAGGACCAGGACATCCTAAGAGTAGATGCTTTACCTTGAAGCACAATGTTTAATATCTTATTGATGACCAAAAGCTTACACTTTAGGATCCTCCAAAGGGATCAAGTTCACAACATGATGATCACCATAAACAAAATATATATAAAAATCCTTTGCAAGACCATTCTAAGAAAGAACCAGAAGTGTAAATGGCATATAATGAACATTCTCCTCCATCACATTATAGGCACCCATTAGATGGAATTATTGGTACTTACATGCGAGATATACATCCTATGGTTAAGAAACTTTTTATGTCCTTTGATGATAGTGAAATTAAGGATGATGACTCTATTCTTCATTCTTTATTCATTCAAGCATACTTTGAAAAACACCCCATATGCAATGTTATGATTGATAATGGTAAAAACAAAAATATTTGCATCATGAAATTACTTACACATTTGGGTTATACTCATCATGATTTACACCCCTCTACTAAATCAATTTGAACATTTGATGGGACCTCCTAGAAAGTTCTTGGCAAGATTGACCTATATTTACATGTCAGTCCCACACATGTGGTTACTACCTTCTCTATTATCCATTCCATAAACATCTTTGGTATGTTATTAATAAGACCTTGGATACACACTCTTCGAGTAGTACCTTCTACATTGCATTGGTGTGTTAAATGCATTCATGCTCTAAGGTAATTATAGTTTCTAGATTTCCATATGAGAATCCTCTCAAACAAAATAAACTTATACCCAGACACTAGCTATCAAGCATACCAAGGATAATTCACTGTAAACTAGTAAGCAATAGGCAATCCCCTTTACTAAGTGGCTAGTACTTGATAGACCATTACACCAGAGACATATAGTGGATTCCATGGATTCCCAATCTTCTACTACACACCATGTTTATATATCTAGAGTACCTAGAAATGTACATACTACCATTATACCAAATAAATAAATAAACACTCAATGATGGGTTTCAAGAAACCCTAATATTGTTACTCCTACTATTGTTTCACGATCACAAAGTCTTGTTCTACATACACAGAGCACCATTGATACCATAGTGATAAATATTACACCTATACATGCTTCTTAGTAGCGTAAACAAGGTATTACATCATATTCACAATGGGGAGATATCTATGACCATCTATTGGATGGCATCATATGATGATCCCTCTTCAAAATTTCCAAAAATACCAAAAAATAAAAAAACATCCAAAAATCCGAAAACACTTTTGGCACCTACATGTTCTATTGGCTCCTTGGCATCCATGTGTTAGTTCCATGTTGATGGATGGCATACTCAGTTATTCCTACACATATATGTGTCACACTTCTACTTGAGTGTGATACAGGCATACATAGACACATGATACATTCCCATTCCAGATGTTGGGACTTCCCTCCATTTGTGTCATATGGACATTAGGGGCATCTGCTTCTTTGATCTTGATACACATAGCTTATATGATTCAATGATCACTCTACATTATCATGTTTGAGCTTGCATTTAAACTTACACATGCCTATTATCTATGATTATGTATTACACATGGTACTTGATATTCTATACACTTAACATTTGATTCATGGGCTACTATGGCATGTTTATATAGGTTGTTTATGCTTTACTTCATGCACTTCCTTGAGTGTCTTGCCTTGCTATTATATTCCTTGTTAGACTATTTGAATATGTTCCTTTGCTTATGGCTCCTATGCCTATGTATGCTTTTATTGACATTTGAATGTCATTATTTATTATATGTGTTGACGTTGTGGATTGCACCCTTGAAAGAAGGTTGGGCTTCTCTCTTCCATGAGGCATAATGGAGACTCACCTCTTGTTGTGGGTCTGGAAAAACTGAGGGGAGAATCTCTAGATAAGGGATAGCTCCCTTTGATGCATCTCTATTGTCTTTTGCTACTACTACTAATACTGGGGGGGAAGGAAGAAGGAATAACCAGAACAGAAACTACTCCAAGTGGTGATGCACCAATCAATTTTTGATCTACTCAGTTGTTCACACTTTAGACCATAAGAGGGCAGACATACATTTTGTTGTCCCCAAAAATTTCACTCATTTTTAGGGAAACATTTGAACTATTTTGGTTCAATAGACCAAAATCCTCTCTTCCCTTTTCAAAAATTTGTTCTGAGCTTTCAAATTCCTCATTTTTCAAGCTTTTTCAGTAAAGGGGCTAGTAGGTTTAAATGGTTTAATGGCTTTAATAGATGAGTTCAAATCAAAAGAACAAGTTACTAGCACTCATGCATTTGCAGGATTGGTTCAATGCTTTGGTTCAACCAAAAAAGGTTTCATCGGCAAGCTTCAAAGAGTCAAGCACTTTGTACAAGTTCAAGTGGTTTGAAGGAGTTCCCAAAAGGAAGAAGCCCAAATGCAGAAGTTGCCAAGTGTCATCCATCGAGACGCATTATAATTTGTTTTTAAAAGCCATGAAACGTGCCACGTGTCCCTTGCAAAACTCAACCGAGGCTGCCAATTGTCAACATCTACAGCTTCTTCCCTGTATCTCGTTATGACTCAGCAAAACATGACAAGTGTCTGCATTTGCACTACAAGTTTCTATAAGCTTCATAGCTTCTTTCAATAAACTTCCCTCAGAGTCCTGTGGAAGGCACCAAGTGGCAAATGCGGAAGGTTTCTATGTGCTTTTCTAAGAAACTGTGGAAGTCACCACGTGTCCCTTGAAAAGTTCAGTGGAGGTCGCCAAGTGTTAACCTCCACAATTTCTTCCTTTTATTTCATTTTGAGTAAGGACTATGGTGGGCCCCAGGTGAGTTGCTAAAGTTGAGCAGAAGCTGCTAGGTGTCATTTGTTGAGACACATTATAATTTGTCTCTAAAAGTAGTGAAATGTGCCACATGTCCCTTGTAAAATAAACAGAGCACACCAAGTGTCAACATCTGCATGAATCCAAATGAGTCCCAAATATTTCTACAGTGTTTCTAAAGCTCATCGAAAGCTACCATATGTCATCTTTTGTGGGACTCTCAAAAGGCACCTAAATCCTCTATAAGTTAAGTGGATGTTGCCACGTGTCCTCGCCTATTTCACAGTGGAACATGCCGCGTGTCACTTGTTGAGATCAACAGAAAGTAGCTAGAGCAAGCGAGAAAGACATGAAGGAATTTCTAAGGAGGATGATGGGCCTGTAGCCATCAAATTTGGAGCAACCAGATAGCCATTAGCTTTCAAATGATGACGGACCTAAACACATCCAATTTGCGGTAATGAAATAGTTGTTGATCTTTGCAGGCTTAAGCACGGACCTGAATGCATTCAAAGACCTTCAAGGTGAAGGGATGAACCAAGAGAAATAGAAAGGGGAAAAGTTAGCTCAAGGGCTCAAATTATATCAAGAAAGGGGGAAGACCTCATTTATCTATGCAATAGTTATTCTAATAGGTGAAATAGTCCACCAGGTATATATTTGAGCTTGTAAACTGTTGGGTGAATATTTTGTCACCAGCTAATTGATGAGAAAAATAGGTCTCTTTAACCAAAACATAGGGAGATTGATTGGGTAGATGTGCAGGTTTACTACATCAAAAGGGGACAAATCTCTCCTCTCATCAAGGGGAGGTTCCCTATAAATATGCAGGAGCTATATACTATATATATATATAAGTATAAAATAACACTTAGGAGTAGGATAAACCATCCATCTCTCTTTTTTTAGAGATGATGTTAACAAATAGAGGAGAAAATTTTGGTGAAAATGCTGAAGGCACTTCTCTTCTTTCAGAAGTGATCTTGTAGGAAACAACAATTCTTTTAGATAGTGACAAGTAACTGGTAACCAAAGGCACAGTAACCAGCAGACTAAGATGTAGCACAAAGTCTCCACCTCAACTACCCAAGAGAGAGATACAAAGGACAATGAGGGCACAAAGTCATCCCAAGGTCCTTTACACAGAAATAGAATATGAAAGATAATGAGGGCACAAAGTCATCCTAAGATCCTTTACACAAGAATAAAAAGAAAACATGCTAAAGGCAATTGTGGGGGCACAAAGTCTCTCCATAGTTGGCTTCAGGACACCTTTCTGATTATTTTCACTAATTTTGCTTATTTAATTAAATGGACAAAAAATGTATTAAAGAAACAGACATAAGAATAATTTTCCCAACAACCAAGCTATTTCAGCACAAAGTCTGAAAAGTCACTTGTTTTCTTATTCAAATAACGAAATATGATCAACAATCTGAGCTCAAAGTCTCAATAATGTCTTTCAATTTGGGCAAAGTTTTTGTTTTTGATAAGAAAGAGAGATCTCCTTTAAAACAATAAGAGAGTCTAATATATAGCACTCTAAAAAATACTTTGGCACTTTGTTTCACAAAAATGGCCTATGATGCATTCAATGCCTTTAATGCATTTTAAATTCTATCCATGGGCTATGTTGGAATCAAGCATTAGTTTTTAATATGGGCTACCTGATGTGTTTCTTGATGTGTGCACAGCTGTTCACTATACTTAATGCAAAAAAATAGGCCACACCATTGAATGTTCACACTCTCTGATGTCCACCTACTGGACTGCTTCACCTTTTAGAAACATATCCCATGCATGGATATTTATGATCTTTCTCCATCATTCCCCCTTTCCTTGCTGTATTTCATCCCATTCTATGTGATCTAAACTCTCAGGCTATCTCTTTGGCCAGTCACTAAATTTGTTCACAGGGTTTGTGTCGTATTTGAATTTTAATAGATATCCCATCACCTTAAATTTGATATCCACAGGGATGTCATTGGTCACTACTTTGTTTGAACCATGTTGAACTTGTGAAAGTTCATCTCTTCTCTATTCAATCACTTCTTTGAACCTGCCTTTGGAATCATTTATCGTTGCTTCTTTCTTTGCTCACTTTAGCCACTTTCTGTTGATCTTAACAAGTGGCACGTGGTGTATTCCAATGTGAAATAGGCACAGACATGTGGCAGCATCTGCTTAACTTATAGAAGATTTAGGTACCTTTTGAGAGTCATATGGAAGATGACATATGGCAGCTTCCGCTGCAGCTTTAGAAATGATATATAAACATTTGGGACTCATTTGGATTCATGCAGATGTTGACACTCAATGCACTCTATTTATTTTACAAGGGACACATGGCAAGTTTCACTGCTTTGAGAAACAAATTATAATGTGTCTTGGCAGATGACACCTAGCACCTTCCACTTAACTTTAGCAACTCACCTGGGGCCCACTACAGTCCTTACTTAATATCAAAACAAAAGGAAGAAACTATGGAGGTTGACACTTGGTGGCTTCTATTAAGCTTTACAAGGGACACGTGGCATGTTCTGCAGTTTTTAGAAAAACATATTGAAACCTTCTGTAGTTGCCACTTGTCACCCTCTGTGAAATTCTGAGAGAAGCTTATTGAAAGAAGCTTTGAATCTTATAAGAAACTCAAAATATGGATGCAAACATTTGTCATGCTCCACTGAGCTTTTAGAAATAATATACAAACATTGGGACTCATTTAGACTCATACATATGATGACACGTGGCACATTCTGCTCGAGTTTAGCTACTCACCTAAGACCCACCACAGTCCTTACGACATAAAAGAAAGAAGCTGTGGATGTTGACACTTGTCAGCTTCCATAGAGTTATAACAGGACACGAGGCAACTTCCACCGTATCTAGAAGCAAATTATAATGGGTCTCGACAGATGACACTTGGCAGCTTCCACTGGACTTTGAGATAAGCTTATTGAAATAAGCTTTGAAACTTATTAGAAACTTGAAACGCGGATGTAGACACTTGTCGTGCTCCGGTGCTCTTTGAGGTTTGATCTTTCCCAGAGGGAACTTGCTCTTTAGGGCCTTGAAAGATGGTATTTTGAACTTCTCGATAGAAAAAAGGGCTAAGTGTTGAACTTATTTCTCTCTTGTAGAGTCCGTAGAAACTAACCTACGAAGTCCATAGAAATGAGCCTGTGGAGTTCATAAAAATGAGCCTATGGAGTCTATAGATATCTGAAAACCTTGAAAAAATGAGGAATTTGAAAGCTTAGAACAAATTTGAGAAGGGAAGAGATCATTTTGGTCTGTTGAACCAAAATAGTTCAAATGTTGTTCCAAAAATGAGTGACATTTTTTGGGGACAACAGCTGGCTCCAATTAGGGAACTTCCTTCAGTTGAAAACTTGAAATAGCTGAGGGGAGTAGAAATCAGAATATCCAGTGCCTTGAAGTATGCCATTAGGCTATGGAGTCATGCTACCAAAAAAAAAAGTGCCAAAAATAAAAATGAAAAGCACAAAATAGAACAAAAGACTATACAAATATACATATGTACAAGTGAACTTATCTGATACTTCAAAAAATGAAGTGATTCAGACGTTGCCCATTATGAGACAATGAAAATGGTGTTGTCCTGATAAACTAGTAGGAAACCATTTTGTCCCCAGAATCAGTGATGGGTGAATGGAACTCTCCACTAGGAATCACATTTTTTATGCACCCCTTTTGGTTCTCTCTTCTTGCCCCATGGCAAGACGTGGTCTCCAATCCGAAAACCATAAATCTTTGCTCCCTCAGTGAAGAGTTCTTTTTGCTGACTTTGGAGCACAGTAGTATGGTCCAATACCATAGCATCTTGTTCTGTTGGTTCAATCTAGAACATATTTTGATTGTCAGCATCAAACTCCTGACAAACCATCAGCTCAGTATCTCCTTTGGTGTGAAGGAGTTTGACATCTTGGTCTTGAGCAACCTTCAATTCGAGCAACAAAGATTCACATTCAGTTATGTTTTTGGTGTTGCTAAACTGTAACTTGCATGAAGGAAAAATATCTCCTTGAGGAGATATCAACACAGTCTCGGCTTTAGCATTGGTAGAAGAATTTTTGCTATCAGATTCTAGGATCCAAACATCATAAAAAACTAATTTTCTATCAGATTTTTCTTCATTAGAGACAGAAGATCCTTTTTCATCTGTACTGCACCCTACTAATTCTTTTGATGTCTTATTTGAATCAATTTTTAAATTGCCACCTATAGGACTTTCATTTATAGAAACATGAACACCCTCTGTGGTCAAGAAGTAATTACTCCTGCTTGAAGACTCAAACAGAATTTGAGTTGCAGGGGCCAACGTTTGGGTGACCATGTGTTTTTCCTCCTTTTTAGGGAGTAATCTCTTCATTACGCCTTTGACAGGGATCCTTACCTCAGATAGGTCCATGCTTAGTTTTCCTCCCACATTCTTGTAGAAATTTCATCCAAGCAGAATTCCATAGGATGATGGGACGTCAGCCACCAAGATAGTCATCTTGATTCTTTTATCTTGAAAGGTTACAAATGTAAATTGGGCATCTTTGATTTGCCCCAACAGTGTTACTTGCTTGTTCTCTATAGAGAAACATCTACTGAATGTCTTGGTCACTGTGAGACCAAGGGATTCTGCCACCTTGGTGGGCATGACATTGTTTGAAGCTCCAGAATCAATGATGCAATTACTCAGCTTGTGACCATTTATCAATAGAGAAACATAGAAAGGCTCTATTTTCTAAGGAGAAGTATGAGGATTAATGACAAGGTTGTTTGGGATAGACATGTTCCTTGGGGGATCATGAGTTACCTTCTTAGCTTCTTGTCCTGCAAGGATGGCTGTATTCTTCACACACTCTACCAACCTATCCAACTGCTTAGAATTGGCTTGTAGGAATTCAAATTCAATCATTTGGATTTTAGTTTTCTTGACATAGTCGTCTATGTCAAATGATTGAAATGGACTAGGAAGAGAGGATGGGAGTTCATCCTTTTGGTTTTTGGGAGGGGGAGGACTGGCTTGCAAATTTGAAGTAGAAGGCATAGGGATATTTGAGGCACTTAACTTTCTTGAAATCACCGGGTCTTTTGACTAGAAAGGAAGAGGGGTTCCCTACTTAGCAATTGAAATTGCTAGTTGAGCTCACTCCTATATTTTATCTTTATTAGCTTGTTGGGCTGACTGATTCTTGGACCGAGTGAATACTGCATATGATCCCTCGACTGCTTCACCTTTACTTTTGAGTTCATCCTAGTAATTCAAAAAACTAATGTGGGAGTCGCTAGTTGATTCTTCTTGATCCTCCATGAAGAGACCAGCATCATTTTCTTGATCAAACTCAGTTTGGAAAGAGAAATCATGTTCTATTTCCAGATATCCAACTGCTAAATTGGTTGGAGGTGCTTCAAGGGCAAGGTTCCTCTGTAGAGGAGGAAGACGATTTGGCTACCCTTGATACCTGGCAACATTGCCTTGGTATGGCTGGTTTTAAAATATCCTCCTTGGCATATCCCAATTAGGAGGAGTAGACATACCTTGAGCCATTTGTCTTTTCAAGGCTAGTAGTTCATTTGCCAATTTTTGTACCATTTGATTAGTGGTGCCTGTAGATGGATACTCAAAAGAGGAAGAGGATTTACCTCTGTTAGGATCTCTGATTATCTTTCTTGCCAAGATAAGGTCATCTTCCACTTCAGTAGCCAAGTCTTGAGTAGCCTCAAGGTCTATGTGGCCAGCACGTCTTAGCAGAAAACTCACTTCAGGCAGCTATGAGTTGATGAAGAAGCACTTGAGGTTTTCAAGTGTCGGTTGAGCAATAGCAGGGATTTGATTCCTCAGCTTGTCAAACTTTGCTATGAAATCTCTCATAGGTTCATGAGGTTCCTTCTTTATCTGTGTGAGCTGGGCCAATAAAGCATGTGCATCTTTTGTAGGCTTAAACTTGGCTTCAAATTTAGCTTTAAGTGTGTCCCAATTAGTTACTGATCTAGCTTGCAGATGGTAGAACCAGTCTGCAACAGCACCTTATAGTGTTTCCATGAAAATCTTGACTACCACATCTTCAAATATCACTCTTATTATGCCACAAGCTATGCTGAAGGCTACAATATGTTCATTAGGGTGAACTCTCCCATCCCCAAAGAATTTGGGGAAATTTTTCCTTGAGTTGCGTGGAAGTTCATGCAGAGGTGGAGTAAGATTAAGTGGGCCAAATGAGTTACCTTAGGGGCCTTGAACTGCCATGATGGGATTATGAAAAGAGGGATAATAAAGTTGGGTGGAGTATTTATAGGCAAAGCTCTACTAATAGTAGAAAAGGAAGCTCTACTTTGTGTTGGTGACTTGGTATGGGTAGGAGGAACACTCCTAGATCTTTGAACTTGAAGTTGGGGAGGGAACAAGTCAAAATTACCCTGCTGCACCAACTCAAAAATAGGATCAACAAAACCTTGGGCTCTCTGGCTTCTAGTATAGCGTGGAGTTTTCAGATTGTAGAACAAAAATTGGAAAAAATTGACCCTGCTTCAGCTTGAAGCTTAAGGCTTCAAATTGCATGTTCTATCCCAGTTGGCATAGAGGTGGAGGGAGATGGTAAGGCTATAATGATAATGGGTAAGACACAAAATGAAGTCGATAGAGTCTATAATGGATAAGGGTAGGGAATGCTTCAATCTAAAACTTGAGGCTTCAGATTGCACGTAACATCCCCAGCATAGTCACCAAAAATTGTTGGGTGAATATTTTGTCACCAGCTAACTGATGAGCAAAATAGGTCTCTTCAACCACAACATAGGGAGATTGATTGGCCAGATGTGCAGGTTTACTACATCAAAAGGGGACAAATCTCTCCTCTCATCAAGGGGAGGTTCCCTGTAAATATGCAGGAGCTATATACTATATATATAAGTAGAAAATAACACTTAAGGGTAGGATAAACCATCTATCTCTCTTTTTTTAGAGATGATGTTAACAAACAGAGGAGAAAATCTTGCTGAAAATGTTGAAGGAACTTCTCTTCTTTCAGAAGTGATCTTGTAAGAAACAGCAAGAGTTCTTTCAGATAGTGACAAGTAACTAGTAACCAAAGGCATAGTAATCAGTAGAATGAGACGTAGAACAAAGTCTCCACCTCAACTTCTCAAGAGTGAGATACGAAGGAGAATGAGGGCACAAAGTCATCCCAAGGTCCTTTACATAGAAATAGAATACGAAGGATAATGAGGGCACAAAGTCGTCCCAAGATCCTTTACATAGGAATAGAAAGAAAACACACTAAAGGCAATTGTGGGGGCACAAAGTCTCTCCATAATTGGCTTCAGGACACCTTTCTGATTATTTTCACTAATTCTGCTTATTCAATTAAATGGACAAAAAATGTATTAAAGAAACAGACATAACAACAATTTCCCCAAAAACCAAGCTATTCTAGCATAAAGTTTGAAAAGTCACTTGTTTTCTTACTCAAATAATGAAATATGATCAACAATCTGAGCTCAAAGTCTCAGTAATGTCTTTCAATTTGGGCAGAGTTTTTGTTTCTAATAACAGAGAGAGATCTCCTTTAAAATAATGAGAGAGAGTCCAATATATAGTGCTCCAAAAAAGACTTTGGCACTTTGTTTCACAAAAATGGCCTACAATGCATTCAATGCCTTTAATGCATTTTAAATTCTATCCATGGGCTATGTTAGAATTGAGCATTAGTTTTTAATATGGGCCGCCTGATGTGTTTCTTGATGTGTACACAGTTGTTGACAAAAGGAAGAAGTTATAGATGTTGACACTTGTCAGCTTTCGTAGAGTTATAACGAGACATGAGGTGACTTCCACCGTATCTAAAAGCAAATTATAATGGGTCTTAGCATATGACACTTGGCAGCTTCCACTGGACTTTGAGAGAAGCTTATTGAAATAAGCTTTGAAACTTATTAGAAACCTAAAATGCAGATGTAGACACTTGTCGCACTCTGCTACTCTTTGAGGTTTGATCTTTCCCGGAGGGAACTTGCTCTTTGGGGCCTTGAAAGATGGTCTTTTAAAATTCTCGATAGAAAAAATGGCTAAGTGTTGACCCTGTTTCTCTCCTACAGAGTTCGTAGAAACTAACCTGTGAAGTCTGTAGAAATGAGTCTATGGAGTCCATAGAAATGAGCATGCAGAGTCTGTAGATATCTGAAGAGCTTGAAAAAATGAGGAATTTGAAAGCTCAGAATAAATTTGAGAAGGGAAGAGATAATTTTGGTCTGTTGAACCAATATAGTTCAAATGTTGTTCTAAAAATGAGTGACATTTTTTGGAGACAACAGACATTAAAGGTGCAACCTGTTTGTCTCCTTTGGAGTAAAGGTGAAGTGGACAGCTGCGCAAATATTAGGTGATAGAATAGATGACTCAAGCCCAAGAGAAGACATTCGAGATGAATCAACATGCCACAGTTAAGGCAGCCACCCTGTTCCAGCATGGCCCTCTTTGACAAAACTAAAAATGCATTCAATACATTGAGTGCAGCATGGACCATTCCATATAACAAAGCACTAAGCCTTTCTTGGTTGCTATATATTGTATTAACTTATGTCATTTTGAGAGAGATCTCTTTTTTATGAGAAGTAAAACACTGCCCAAATTAAAAGGCATTAGTGAGACTTTGAGCTCAGATTATTCATCATATTTCTTTGTTTGAATCAGAAAGCAAGTTACTCTTAGACTTTGTGCTGTTATAGCTTGTGTCATTCTAAGAGATTGTTCTTATGTCTATTTCTTGAATGTATTATTGTTTATTCAATTTAACAAGCAGAGTTAGTGGAAGTGATAAGGAATATGTCCTAAAGCTAGTTACTTTCAGACTTTGTTTTGTCATAGTTGTCTTTAGTGTGTGTTTATTTTTTGTTCATGTGTAAAGGACCTTGGGATGACTTTGTGCCCTCATTGTCCTTCATATTTCACTCTTGGGAAGTCGAGGTGGAGACTTTGTGTTACATCTCAGTCTGCTGGTTACTCACCTTTGGTTACTAGTTACTTGTCACTACCTAAAAGAACTCTTGTTGTCTCCTGCAAGATCACTTCTGAAAGAAGAGAAGTCCCTTCAGTGTCTTCACCAAGATTTTCTCCTCTGATTGTAAGCATCATCTCTCAAAAAAGAGAGATGGATGGTGTTATCCTACCCCTGAGTCTTATTTTATACTTATATATATAGTTTATAGCTCCTGTATATTTATAGGGAACCTCCCTTTGATGAGAGGAGAGATTTGTCCACCTCTGATGTAGTAAACCTGCACATTGGGCTGACCAATCTCCATTGACATGGTGAAGAGACCTATTTTTCTCAATTGGACAGCTGACTGACAAAATATTCATCCAACAGTCTTTTTGGTGACTCTGCTAGGGAAGGACAAGCAGTTTGAAGCCTCAAGTTTCAAGCTGAAGCAAGATCACTTTCTCATTTTTGTTTCACAATCTAGCCACTCCACGCTATACCAAAAGCCAAAGAGTTCAAGGTGTTGTTGACCCTATCTTTGAGTTGGTGCAGCAGGAAAATTTTAACTTATTCCCTCCCCAACTTCAAGTTCAACAATCCAGGAGGGTTCCTCCTACCCATACCAGGACACCAACACAAGGTAGAGATACTTTTTTTGCTGTCAGCAGAGCTTTGCCTATACATACTCCACCCAGCTTTATTATCCCTCTTTTTCATAATCAAATCATGGCAGCTCAAGGCCCTTGGGGTAACTCTTTTGGCCCACTCAACCTCACTCCACCTCTACATGAGCTACCACGCAGCTCAAGAAAGAATTTCCCCAAATTTTTTGGTGATGGGAGAGTTCATCCTGATGAACACATCGCAGCCTTCAGCATAGCTTGTGGTGTGATAGGAGTGGAGTTTAAGAACGTGGCAGTCAAGATTTTTATGGAAACACTACAAGGTGCTACTACATACTAGTTTTACCATCTGCAAGCTAGATCAGTAACTGATTGGGACACACTCAAAGCTAAATTTGAAGCCAAGTTCAAGCCTGCAGAAGATGCACATGCCTTGTTGGCCTAGCTCACACAGATGAAGAAGGAACCTCATGAACTTATGAGGGATTTCATTGCAAATTTTGACAAGATGAGGAATAGAATTCCTGCAATTGCTTAGCCAACACCTGAAAACCTCAAATGCTTCTTCATCAACTCACAGCTACCTGAGGTGAGTTTTCTACTAAGACATGCTGGCCACATAGACCTTGAGGCTGCACAAGACTTGTCCACTGAGTTAGAGGATGACCTTATCTTAGTAGGAAAGATAAAGAGAGATCTAAACAGAGGTAAATCTTCTTCTTCCTCTAAATACTCACTTGCAGCCACCACTAATCCCATGGTGTAGAAGTTAGCAAATGAGTTGCTGGCCCTTAAAAAGCAAATGGCACAAGGGATGTCCTCTGCTCCTTCATATAGAGATGTACCAAGGAGGACATTCCCAAATCAGTCATATCAAGACCATGCTGCCAGGAACAAAGGGCAAGCCAATCATCTTCCTCCTCCACAGAGGAATAATCTTGCCATTGAAGCACCTCCAACCAACTCAGCGGTTGGATATCTAAAAATAGAACATGATTCCTCTTTCCAACCTGAGTTTGATCAAGACAATGACGTTAATCTCTTCACTGAGGAAGAAGAAGAATTAGTTGGTGACTCTAACATTGGTTTCCTAAATTACCAGGATGAACCCAGAAGTGAAGGTAAAGCGACTGAGGGATCATATGTTGTATTTGCCTAGTCCAAGAATCAATCAGCTCAACCAGTTGATAAGAAAAAATTAGAAGAGTGACCTCAACTAGAAATCTCAATTGCTAAGTGAGGAACCACTCTACCTTTCCAACCAAAGGACTCGGTGATTACGAAAAAGGTAAGCACACCAAACATCCCTGCGCCTTCTACTTCAAACTCGCAGTTCAGTCCTCCCCCTCCCAAAAACTCAAAGGATGAACTCCCATCCTCCGCTCCTACCTCTTTCTAGACATTTGACATAATTGACCATATAAAGAAAACTAAAATCCAAATGTCTGAATTTGAATTTCTACAGTCCAATCCTAAGCAATTGGACAAGTTGGTTCAAAGTGTGAAGAACCAAACCATCCCTATAAGACAAGAAGTTAAGAAGGTAATTCATGATCCCTTAAGGAACATGTCTATCCCAAAAAACCTTGTCATTACTCCTCCTTCTGCCCCTGGGAAAATAGAGCCTTTCTATATTTCTTTGTTGATAAACGGTCACAAGCTGAGCAATTATATCATTGATTCTGGAGCTTCAGACAATGTCATGCCTGCCAAAGTGGTAGAATCCCTTGGTCTCACACTGACCAAGACATTTGGGAGATGTTTCTCCATGAAAAACAAGCAAGTACCTCTGCTGGGACAAATCAAAGATGCTCAATTTGCATTTGCAGCCTTTCTAGACAAAAGAATCAAGATGACTATCTTGGTGGCTGACGTCCCAGCTTCATATGGCATCCTTCTTGGATGAAACTTTTGCAAGGATGTTGGAGGTGAATTGAGCATGGACCTATCCGAAGCAAGGATTCTAGTCAAGGGTGTTATGAAGAGGCTGCTCCCTGAGAAGGAAGTAAAATATGTAGTCACCCAAACTTTGGCACTTGAGGCTCAAATTATTTTTGAATCTTCAGGCATGGGTAACTACTTTCTATCCACAAATGAAGTTCATGAAACATCTGATGAAGCTCCTAGAGGTGACAACATGAAGATTAGTTCAGCTAGAATTGTAGAAGAATTGATGGAGTGCAATGCAAATGTGGAAGGAGCTCCACCTCCAAATGAAGAAGAATCTAAAGGAAAATCAGTGTCTGAGGAGGTATAGATTCTTGAATTTGATGGCAGTTGCTCCTCTACCAGTTCAAGAGCTATGATTGTTCTGATATCTCCTCAAGGAGATATTTTTCTTTCATCTTATAAGTTATAGTTTAGTAATACCAACAACACAGCTGAGTATGAGTCTCTCTTACTCGGATTGAAGACAGCTCAGGACAAAGGCATCAAACTCCTTCATGCCAAAGGAGATGCTAAACTAGTGATTTGTCAGATGAGAAACGTATATCAAACTAAAAATGAGAGATTATGCCACTACCATAATCTAGTCTAGGATCAAATTGAAAATTGTGATGCTTTTCGCATCTCTATAGTTCCCAGGGAATTCAATGACTGGGCTGATGCACTGATAATTTCAGCTACTCTCTTGGTTCCTCACCCAGACTTCAAAGGAGATAGATACACTATTAAACTATTCTTTTGACCAAGTATGCTTGATAATGCCAATCATTGGCAAGTATTCAACAATGATAGCCAAATCATTTCCTTTTTAGAGTAAAAAGATAGCTTTTAACAGCTTCATTTTGAAGGTAGTGAGCCTCATCAGCTTGAACCAGCCCCTGGATCAAATGCAGATGCAGGTGAGAAATTCTTACAGCTTAAAAGGAATAAGATTCTCAAAGTCTTGGTTTCCCTTAAGAAGTTATTTGACAAACATGATAGGTTCATCAAACAGCAACAAACAGATTCAAACTCCTCCTAAGAGTTTGATCAGATAAATTTGGGTACTAAGGAAGATCCCAAGATGGTGAACATTAGGAAATGTTGCATTCCTGAGGAGAGATTCAAGTTCATTACTCTACTCCACCGGTACATGGATGTCCTAGCGTACTCCTATGATGATCTGAAGTCACTCAAGCCTGATGAAATTCACCATGAGATTCCTCTCAAGAGTGATTCAGCACCTTACAGACAAAAATCCAGGTAGTATAATCTGAAGATATCAGGTATAATTTTGTGTGAGATAAAAAAAATGTTAAATGCTAGGATCATTTTCCCAATCCATCATTCTACATGGATTGCAAACATAGTGCCTGTGAGGAAGAAGAATGGTGAAATTCACCTTTGTGTGGAATTTAAGAACTTGAATCAGTCATCCCTAAAGGATAACTATCCTTTGTCAATCATGGATCAAGTGCTTCAGATAGTGACTGGTTTTGAGATGTTATCAATGCTAGATGGCTTCTCAGGATACAATCAAGTTAAAGTTGGTGAAGCATACTAACATAAGACTGCATTCACTATGCTTTGGGGCACGTTTGCATATAGAAAGATGCCTTTTAGCTTGATAAATGCTAGCACCACCTTCTAAAGAGTAATGGACCTTGCTTTCAGGGATGAGATGGGTAAGTTCATTGTAGTTTATCTTGATGACTTGACTATCTTTTCTAAGCATCGCTCGGATCATGCGTGACACTTACAACAAGTGTTGGAATGCTGCCGCCAGAATGGCATTTTCTTAAACCCCAAGAAGTTTAGTTTTTGGGTAACAGAAGAAAAACTTCTCAGACACATTGTGTCCAAAGGAGGCACAAAGATTAACTCAGATAGATTCAAGTCCATCCAAGAGCTCAATTTGCCCACAAGTAAAACTGTAGTTCATTCTTTCTTTGGAAAGGTGAATTTCTTAAGAAGGTTCATCCCTGAGTTTGCTGAGAATACTTGCCATATTGTAAATATGATGAAGGGCAAGGCCAGGTTTAGCTAGACTAAAGAAGGCAAATTGGCATTCCAATACATAAAGACAGTTATTGCTCATGCCCCAATTTTGGTTTGTCCAGACTACAACAAAGAATTCACCATATATAGTTATGCTTCTGAACACACGCTTTCAATAATTTTGATTCAAAAAAATTAAGAAGGTATGGAATCTCCCATTTCTTTCATGATCTGTCCTCTTAAAGCTCATGAGCTGAAGTAATCAAACATAAAGAAGCATGCCTATGAGGTGGTAAAGGTAGTAAAGCATTTCCACTTCTACATTCTGAACTCACATGTTACTACCTTGGTTCTTGATACCTCGGTTAAGTCCATATTAACTCAACAGGAGTTTGGGACCAAAAGAAGCAATTGGATTGCAAAAATCCAAGAGTTTGATTTAGTCATCAAACCAATGAAGCTGGTACATGTAAAGGGCTTATGCCAATTAATTATTGATACCAGGCCAAAATAGACAGAGCATGAAAAATCAGAAGAAGAAGACACACCAACAGTCCTCTTTGTCTCCACTACAAATGAGTGGTATTCAGGTATTGCTCATTTCTTTACTTATGGTGAATGTCCTGCTCACCTATCTTATAAAAAAAGGAGGACTATCAAGTTGAAAGCTATCAATTTTGTCCTCTGGGACAACAGCCTATACAAGAGGAATCTTGATGGAGTATTCCTTCAATGCATGGACAAAGAGCAGCAGAACCAACTTCTGAAGTCTTTCCACAATCTGCCCTGTGGAGGACATTTTTCTACCCCCGTGACTGCCCATAAAATTATATGAGCCAGGTACCAGGTACTACTGGCCCACTCTATTTCAAGATGCATACAAATGGGTAAGAAGGTGTGAACTATGCCAGCAGTTTGTTGGAAGACCCAAGTTAGTTGCCCTACCTCTCAAACTAGTGGTCATAGAGGAGCCATTCCAGTAATGGGGAATTGATTGCATTGGTGTTGTAAACCCATCTTCAAGTGCTGGACATGACTACAGACTACATCACCAAGTGGGTTGAAGCAATTCCAACCAAGCATGCTACTTTAGAAGTAGTATGCAACTTCCTCAAAAAGAACATCATTATCAGGTTTGGGGTCCCAACCAAGATTGTCACTAACAATTTAGCTTGTTTCACTTCCCAAGAGATCACTCAGTTTTATTTTTACTATGGGATCACCCTTTTCCACTCCTCTAATTACTTTCCACAAGGGAATGGACAAGCTGAATCAAGTAACAAGAACCTGGTGACTATCATCAAGAAGCTAGTGGATGACAACCAAAAGAAATGGCATAAAGCATTGATTGATTCTTTGTGGACAGATAGAATTACACCAAAAAAGGCAATTGGTATGTCTCCCTTCCAACTTCTTTATGGACTCAATGCTGAAATACCAATCACCCTAGAATTGCCAACATTGAAATTGGCCAAGGCAATTGAAGATCAAACATATGAAAGCTCCATTGCTAAGAGGATTATGTGCCTGACTAAGTTGGATGAGCAGAGAACTATGGTGGTGGACTGAATTGCTACCCATCAAAGTCTGGTGAAGAATCTCTTCAACCAGAAAGCTAAGAACTGTGATTTCTAGATTGGTGATCAAGTCCTGTTGTGGGACAAAAGAAGAGAATAAAAGGGGCTGCATGGGAAGTTTGATTCTCTTTGGAAGGGCCCTTTCATTATCCATCAGCTAAATGGTGAAAATAGCTTCATGTTGAAGTATCAAGATGGTACTCTCATTTCTCTGCCTCACAATGGGTAGCATCTGAAACACTTCAACTCTTGAAGTATCAGATAAGATCATCTGTACATATGTATATTTGTAGTCTTTTTTCTATTTTGTTCTTTTCATTTTCATTTTTTTTGGAGCCTTTCTTTTTGGTAGCATGACTCCATAGCCTAATGGCATACTTTGAAGGCACTAGAGATTCTGGTTTCTACTCCCTTCAGTTGTTTCAAGTTTTTAACTAAAGGAAGTTCCCCAACTAGAGCCAGCTGTTGTCCCCAAAAAAGTCACTCATTTTTAGGGCAACATTTGAACTATTTTGGTTCAATAGACCAAAATCCTCTTTTCCCTTTTCAAAAATTTGTTCTGAGCTTTCAAATTCCTCATTTTTCAAGCTTTTTCAGTAAAGGGGCTAGTAGGTTCAAATGGTTCAATGGCTTTAACAGATGAGTTCAAATCAAAAGAACAAGTTACTAGCACTTAGGGATTTGCAAGATTGGTTCAACGCTTCGGTTTAACCAAAAAAGGGTTCATCGGCAAGCTTCAAAGAGTCAAGCACTTTGTACAGGTTCAAGTGGTTTGAAGGAGTTCCCGAAAGGAAGAAGCCAGAATGCGGAAGCTTCCAAGTGTCATCTACTAGGATGCATTATAATTTGTTTTTAAAAGCCACGGAACGTGCCACATGTCCCTTGCAAAACTTAGTGGAGGCTGCCAAGTGTCAACATCCACAGCTTCTTCCCTGTATCCTGTTATGACTCAATGGAATATGACAAGTGTCTACATCCATGCTTCATGTTTTTATAAGCTTCATAGCTTCTTTCAATAAACTTCCCTCAGAGTCCTGTGAAAGGTTCCAAGTGGCGAATGCGGAAGGTTTCTATGTGCTTTTCTAAGAAACTGTGAAAGTCACCACGTGTCCCTTGAAAAGTTTGGCAGAGGCTGCCAAGTGTTAACCTCTATGATTTCTTCCTTTTGTTTCATTATTAAGTAAGGACTATAGTGGGCACTAGGTGAGTTGCTAAAGTTGAGCAGAAGCTTCCAGGTGTCATCTGTCGAGACACATTATAATATTTAACTAAAAGCAGCATAATGTGCCATGTGTCCCTTATAAAATAAATGGAGTGCACCAAGTGTCAACATCTGCATAAATCCAAGTGAGTCTTAAATATTTCTACAGTGTTTCTAAAGCTCAGTGGAAGCCACCACGTGTCATATTTTGTGGGGCTCTCAAAAGGTACCTAAAGCCTTTATAAGTTAAGCGGATGTTGCCACGTGTCCTCACCTGTTTCACAGTGGAACATGCCATGTGTCACTTGTTGAGATCAGCAGAAAGCGGCCAAAGCAAGTGGGAAAGACATGAAGGAATTTCTAAGGAGGATGATGGGCCCATATCCATCAAATTTGGAGCAACAATCTAGCCGTTGGATTTCAAATGATGACAGACCCGAACACATCAAAATTGAGGCAATGAAATAGCTATTGATCTTTGCAGGCTTAAGCACGGACCTGAATGCATTCAAAGACCTTTAGGGAGAAGGGATGAACCAAGAGAACCAAAAAGGGGAAAAGTTATCTCAAGGGCTCAAATTGTAGTAGGAAAGGGGGAAGACCTCAAATATCTATGCAGTAGTTATTCCAGTAGGTGAAACAGTCCACCAAGTAGATATTTAAACCTAAAAACATTAAAGGCGCAGCCTATTTATCTCCTTTAGAGTAAAGGCAAAGTGGACAGCTACACAGATATCAGGTGACATAATAGATGACTCAGGCCTAGGAGAAGACATTTGAGATGAATCAACACACCATAGTTAAGGTAGTTGCCCTGTTCCAACATGACCATCTTTGACAAAATTGAAAATGCATTCAATGCATTGAGTGTGGCATGGGCCATTCTATAGAACAAAGTGTTAAGCCTTTCTTGGCTGCTATATATTGTATTAACTTATGTCATTTTGAGAGAGATCTCTTTTTTATGAGAAGCAACACTCTGCCCAAATTGAAAGGCATTACTGAGACTTTGAGCTCAAATTGTTCATCATATTTCTTTGTTTGAAATAGAAAGCAAGTTACTCTCAGACTTTGTGTTGTTATAGCTTGTGTCATTCTAGGAGATTGTTCTTATGTCTGTTTCTTGAATGTATTCTTCTTTATTCAATTTAACAAGTAGAGCTAGTGGAAGTGATAAGGAAGATGTCCTGAAGCCAGTTACTTTTAGGCTTTGTGTTGTCATAGTTGTCTTTAGTGTGTGTTTGTTTTCCTGATCATGTGTAAAGGACCTTGGGATGACTTTGTGCCCTCATTGTCCTTCGTATTTCACTCTTGGGCATTCGAGGTGGAGACTTTATGCTACATCTTAGTCTGTTGGTTACTCACCTTTGGTTACCAGTTACTTGTCACTACCTGAAAGAACTCATGTTGTCTCCTACAAGATCACTTTTGAAAGAAGAGAAGTGCCTTCAGTGTCTTCACCAAGATTTTCTCCTCTGATTGTAAGTATCATCTCTAAAAATAGAGAGATGGATGGTGTTATCCTACCCCTGAGTGTTATTTTATGCTTATATATATAGTTTATAGCTCTTGTATATTTATAGGGAACCCCCCCTTGATGAGAGGAGAGATTTGTCCACCTCTGATGTAGTAAACCTGAACATTGGGCCGACCAATCTCCCTTGATGTGGTGAAGAGACCTATTTTACTCAATCAGACAACTGACTAACAAAATATTCATCCAACACACTTTATCTGATGAAAATACCAGACTGTAGGGAGCTTTAACAATAGGATTAATGAAGATATAAAGAAGAAAAACTTACCACAAGGGTTGCAAAAAACACACTATCTGATAATTACTCCTCTGTCTCCATCCTCTAGATGAAAGCACTTCCTGTTAACTTGTATAAATTGTCTTGGCTATACTAGGAATGTTGGTATCAATCCATGAAAGCATCAAGTTAAAATGACTAAACATAGAGTTAATACACAAACATACTCAGAAATATAACCAATCAAATAGAAGTAAAACGCATTCTTATTGACTCAAGGTGAAATTTTGGCAGGGCTTTGCCTTACAAAATGAGAGATACTTTCTCTAAATGAGAAGTTACAATATATAGAGAACTTGGGAAAAGATCATTGACCAGTCAATGGAATGAGACCCATGTTGTATTAAACACTCCTACAGTAAAGAAAAAAGCCTATGCTACTGTCGTTCTTTCTTAAATGCTTATGAGAAAGTCATGTTGTAGATACTTAAGTCACTGCCCCTATTTTCTGGGCCTACAGGAGTATGGGTTACTTCTCCTAGCAACCAACAAGGCCATACCCCATTATGTTGATTGGGCCATGCTCTCTTGAATACTCACGCAATTGGCTACTCATTTATGTAGAATTAAAGAAAAATAGGCTGTGCTTTCATTGCTTACGCTCTTTGATGACCATTTTGTAAAGATTGTTCCACCCACAATAATAAATCCTTGTGCCGACGCTTCTTATGCCACTTGGACTATTTGTTTGCTTCTACGCTTGGATTTTATCCTTTTTTGGCTCTTTGGCCCTCAGGGCTATTTTTCATCATTTCTTGGCCCTTTGAGATCCTTTCTCGATGTCTCTTCTTTTTGGCCTTAAGGCCTTTGAATTCCTTTGGGTTCATGCTTATGAATTATTTCAGCATCTCTTCTAACTCATTTCCATGCACAAGCCCATCTTTAAACATTTGAGAAACAACAAGTATTCCATTGCCCTAAATTTGACATCCATGGGGACGTCACCAGACATTTAAACCTCCAATGGCTAGTTCACTTCGTTAAGATTGACATCTTTGGGCCTGTCATCCCTTTGGTAACTTCCTCAGTCTTTTACAATTTAACCCTCACAAAGGGAGGGTGTCTCTTCAGAGCTTGGAAAAGGTCCCTTTTTGGTCACCGAGAGTCCCCCGCAAGGGCACCTACCCTTTGGGCTCCCTTGGTTCTCAATTCCTTCAGACAAAATGTCCTAAGGAATTCCTTCGGGCATTTTATCTGAAGGTTTGACTTGGCTTCTTATCTTATGAATTTATTCAGGCAAAATGTCCAAAGGAATTCCTTCAAGAATTTTGTCCAAAGGAATTCAACCTTTGTTTTCTCCTTAGATTTCTTTTAGACATAAGTATGAAGGAAATCCTTCATCTTTTGCCTTGTCTTTCTCTGAAGGAAAACTCTACCCCTTTTCTGCCTTGTTCACTTTCCTAAAGGTGTTCACTACCTTCTGCAAGGTCACCTTGGGTCAAAATTACCCTTCAAACATTGTTGAATGGTCCCATTTGCACCTAAATACCCTCCATAAGGGAACTTGACCTTTGGGGCTTTGTAAAAGACTCATATTCTTTGAACTGGACCATCTCTTTGCCAAAAGGCTTGTGCAGACCAACTGCCCGAAGTGAAAAAAACCTATAGATCAACCTGAGATATATACAAGACTCAAGCCATTTGATTCAAAAAATAGGCCTATTATAAAAGGGAAAAGCACAGTAGTAGAAAGGTGGATACATGACTGACTGCTCAAGATAATAGGGAAAGAAGGGAGACCAATTTTTAGCCTATAGGACCAAAAATGGTCAACAAATTGGTGATTCCTAGGGGAAGCATGCATGTTATGCTTAGGAAGACTGGTAGCCTACAAGTCCATTGGGCACAGAGTCAAAACACAGCTTGAAAGGATGACAATAACCTTGAGGGATCCAAGAATCAATCATGAAATTTTTTACCCCAAATGGTAAATAAAACTCACACAAGGCTAAAAAAATTGTTGAACATGCGCAAGAGTACTTAGGGAAAGCAAGAAAAAAATAAAGAAATATATACATGAGGAGAGAAGGCTCAGTGACAGTGCTTGAGATATATCCCATTAACTGGGATATGTAGTTCTTCACCATCTAACCTGGAGAGTTAGAATGCATTGTGCTGCTTGCATTGAGTGATGACATATGGGCCACTCCATAGGGCGCCAAACTTTGTGTGTTTTCCAGGCTTAGCTCGGTCCTCATCCCACTTTAAGATGATGTCACCTTTAAATAAGCCTTTTGATGAGGATTTCTTGTCAAAGTGCTTCTTCGTTTACTGTTGATGGCTGGTCATAAAAACCATGGCCTGGTCCCTTGTCTCCTAAAGTTCCATCAATTCACACAGCTTGACTTCCATGCTATTTCCTTCTTCCAATTGGAGCTAGTGAGCAAGATCCAAAGCTAGTAATTCAAGTGAATTAGGAATTCTAGCTTCCCTTCCATACACAAGCATGTATGATGAATTGCCAACTACCCTCTTTGGAGTAACCATGTCTACCCACAAGGCTATTTTCAACTTGGCATGCCAAGTTCTCTGATTCTCCTCCATCATCCTTCTGATAATTTTGATCAATTTTTTGTTGGTGGACTCAGCCAACCCATTCCCTTATGGGTAGTAGTTGGAAGAGGTGCTAAGGTAGATGCCATATCCCAATGCCCATTTGCTCATTCTGGTTCCCAAAAAAGCCAATGCATTGTCTGAGATGATGGTAGTTAGGACTCGAAACCTTGTCACCAAGCCTTCATAAAAGTCCAAGACTGCACTTTCATTGGCCTCCTTCAAAGCAACAGCTTCTACCCATCTTTTGAAGTAGTCTATAGTAGTCAAGACCCACTTGTAGCCAGCACTAGAAGGAGGGTTGATCATCCCTATGAAGTTTAGGCCCCATTGCATGAATGGTTGCTCTACTTGAATAGGCTACAGAGGCATTGTAGCTAGCTATTATTTCCCATCAAAGAGAGCACACTTTTGGCATTTTTGTACCCAAGCATAGGTGTCTCTAAATAAAGTGGGCCAAAAATAACTAGCTCTCATAATCCTTACAGTTGTAGGCTTAAGAGCAAAGTGACCACTAGTTAGCCCATCATGGAACTCAGACATCACCCTATCGACCTGTCCTGGGTCTATGCACCTCAAGAGTACTCTTGAAAAATCCCTTCTGAACATCACCACATCAATTAGGACATAAAGAAGAGATTGGAGTCTGAAATATCTCCTCTTGGTCCTATCAAGGCCCTGTGGGCACTCACCGATAAGAAGTAACATTTCATGTCTGATGCCCAATCCTTCATGACTGTTGGTTCTTTTGTTGTAGCTTCATCATGGATTAGTAAAATATCCTCTTTTTGTTATTTAAGGTATGTAATAAGGTGTTAACATGGGGTTTTTTCCCTTACCAGCTTGGTGGTTTTGATGTCCACATCATATTCCATTACTTTGGTGATCTATCCCACTCTCTTTTCATTTAGATCACAGCTGATCAAGAAATCTTTGACATTGGGGTGTGGCACCATGAGATGAACCCTGCTGCTAGATAACATATGTCTAAATTTATTCAGGCTTCGTATGACCACAAGGACTTGTTTTTGTACATATGTATACCTGATCTCAAAACCTTCTAGACCATGGCTAAAAAATGCAAGCAGTTGTTCAAGGTTCTCGTCATTTTCTTGGGTAAGCATGGTGGAGAGGTAGTCTCCACCCAATTTTTTTGATGCCTCGTTTGGATGAAATCTTGGATTGCCAGCTACAGGACTTTCATCAGCTAGGACATGAGTGTCCTCTGTGTTCAAGAAGTAATTACCCCTGCCTAAAGGCTCAAATATAATTTGAGCAACAAGGGTTGACGTTTGGGTAACCACAATCTTTGCCTCAGACAGGTCCACACCTGGTTCTCCACCAATGTTTAATTGCTCAAGATTGGCTTGTAGGGATTCAAACTCAATCATTTGAATTTTGGATTTCTTGACATGATCAATCATGACAAATGACTGAGATGGACTTGGAAGAGAGGATGGAGTTTCATCCTTTTGGTTTTTAGAAGGGGGAGGGTTGATCTGTGAAGTTGAAGTAGGTGCAGAGATCTTTGATGTACTAACCTTCTTGGCAATTATTGGGTATTTTGACTAGAAAAGTAGAGTGGTTCCCCATTTAGCAATTGAAATTGTTGGTTGGGGTCACTCCTCTATCTTCTCTTTGTCGACCTGTTGGGCTGACTGATTCTCAAACCTGGTGAATACTACATATGATTCCTCTTCTGCTTCACCTTCACTTCTGGGTTCATCCTGGTAATTCAAGAAACCAATGTGGGAGTCACCAGCTAATTCTTTTTTATCCTCCATGAAGAGACCAACATCATTTCCTTGCTTGAACTCAAGTTGGAAATAGAAAACATGTTCTGTTTCCAGATATCCCACTACTAAGTTGGTTGGAGGTGCTTCAAGGGCAAGGTTCCTCTATGGGGAAGGAAGATGATTTGGTTGCCCTTGACTTCTAGAAGCATTGCCTTGATATGGCTGATTGGGGAATGTCTTTCTTGGTACATCTCTGTATGAAGGAACAAAAGACATACCTTGTGCCACTTGTCTTTTCAAGGCTAGCAGTTCATTTGCCAGCTTTTCCACCATTGGGTCAATGGTGGTTGTGGGTGAGTATTCAGAAGATGAAGAGGTTTACCTCTGTTAGGATCTCTCCTTATTTTTTTTGCCAAGATAAGGTCATCTTCTAGCTTAATAGCCAAGTCTTGAGCAGCCTCAAGGTCTATGTGTCCAGCCCGTCTCAACAGAAAACTCACTTCAGGCAATTGTGAATTGATGAAGAAGCATTTGAGTTTCTGAGGCATCGGTTGGGTGACCATGGGAATATTGTGCCTCAACTTGTCAAACTTGGTAATAAAATCCCTCATAGGCTCATGAGGCTCTTTCTTCATCTGAGTGAGATGGGCTAGCAAGGCATGTGCATCTTCTGCAAGCTTGAACCTAGCTTCAAATTTGTCTTTCAGAGTGTCCCAGTCAATCACTGATCCAGCTTGCAGGTGGTAGAGCCAATTTGTAGTAACACCTTATAGGGTCTCCACAAAAAGCCTGACTGCCACGTCTTCAAATTCCACCCCTATCACACCATAGGCTATGCTGAAGGCTGCAATGTGTTCATCAAGGTGAACTCTCCCATCTCCAAAAAATTTGGGGAAGTTCTTTCTTGAGCTGCATGGAAGTTCATACAGAGGTGGAGTCAAGTTGAGTGGGCCAAAAGAGTTACCTCAGGGGCCTCAAACTGCCATGATTTAATTATGAAAAATAGGGATAACCAATCTTGGGTGGAGTGGCCAAATTACAGAACAAAAATGGAAAAGAACTGGCCCTGCTTCAGCTTGAGGCTTGAGGCTTCAAACTGCACACTCTTTCCCAACAACTCTAGTTTTGTAGACCAGATAAAATAATAGAGATGGAGGAAGATGGTAAGGCTATAATGATAATAGGTAAGACATGGAACAGAGTCGCTAGAGTCTGTATAATGGATAAGGGAAGAAACTACTTCAATCTGAAACTTGAGGCTTCAAACTACACGTTCATCCCCAGTGGAGTCACCAAAAACTATTAGGTGAATATTTTTTCGGCCAACTAACTGGTGACCAAAATAGTTCTTATCACCACAGCATAGGGAGATGGGTCATCCTTGTGTGCAGGTTTACTACATCAACATGGAAAAAATCTCTCCTCTCATCAAGGGGAGGTTCCCTATTAAATATGCAGAGGCTATATACTATATAAATAAGCTGAAACTAAAACACAGGGGTGGGATAAACCATCCATCTCTCTTCTTTCAGAGATGATGCTAACAAACAAAGGAGAAAATCTTAGTGGAAACACTGAAGGCACTTTTCTTCTTTTAGAAGTGTTCTTGCAGGAAACAACAGGGGTTCTTTTAGGTAAGATAAGAAACCAATAACAAAAGGGCGCAGTAACAATAGGATGAAACAGAGTACAAAGTTTCCACCTCAACTTCCCAAAGAGTGAGATATGAAGAACAATGGGGGCACAAAGTCATGCCAAGGTCCTTTACATAGAAATGGAAAAGAAAAACACACACTGAAGACAACTATGACAGTGCAAAGTCTGAAAGTAGTTGGCTTCAGGACACTTTCCTTATCACCTCCACTAGTTCTGCTTGTTAAATCAAATAAACAAGAATGCTTTTAGAAGACAGATATAAGAACAATCTCCTAAAGTAACACAGGCTATCACAACACAAAGTCTGCAAGTAACTTGCTTTCTCATTCAATCAAAGAAATATGAACTATAATCTGAGCTCAAAGTCTCAGTAATGCCTTTCAATTTGGGTAGAGTTTTGATTTTGGTAAGGGGAAGATCTCCTTAAAACAATAAAAGAGATTACAATATATAGCCACCAAGTAAGGCTTGGCGCTCTCTCCCATGGGACGGCCCATGCTACAGTCAATGCCTTCAATGTGCCTTCAGTTTTGCCTGGAGGGACCATGCTTAGAACAGTGTGTCGCCTTAACTATGGCATGTTTATTCATCTATTATGTCTTTTCTTGGGTCTGGATCATCTGTTATGTCCCATCTGACATCTGCACAACTATCTATTTTGTCTTTACTCCAAAGAAAACTAACAGGTCACACCTTCGATGTTTGCAAGATCAAAAATCTACTTTGCAAACTGTTCCATCTACTGGAATAACTTCTGCACAAATATTTTAGGATTTTCCCTCTTTCTGCTTTTGTCTTTTCTAGCTTTGTCTCTTCCTGCTGTGATTTGAGCTATCAGGCTATCTTTTCAGCCAGTCGCTTGGTTCTTCCTTCAAGTTCTACGCTTTATTCAAATTTCAATGGATATTCCCTTACCTTAAATTTGACATCAGTGGGGACGTCATTGGTTGATTGTTTCAACGGTTCGAGCAGCCTTCTCGGCTCCTTGGTTCAATCACTTTATTGGTTCAATCATTTTCCTGCTCCTTGGTTGAACCATCGCTTTCATTTGAACTTGCCTTTGGAATCATCTATGTTGCTTCTCTCTTTGCTTGAGGCTGCCTTTGAACTACTTGAACTTTGAACTCTTTCGGTTCAAGGTTCAATCGATTCATTGGTTTTTTCCTCTACCCATCACTTCCTTGGTCTTTTTAAGCTCTTTGATTTTCATTGCACTGGTTGAACCTTTGAACCTGTGAACTCGTTGAACCTTTTGGTTCAAGGTTCAAGGGTTCAATCGGTTCATTCTTTTTATTTGGCTAGGTCCTTTTGATCTTTTTGAACCAAACGCGTTGAACCATTTGGTCATTGAACGTGTTAAACCATTGAACCAAAGTGGTGCAATGGTTCAACGATTTAATGGTTCAAGCCTTCTTCTCTTTGATAAGTGTTTTGAAGCCGTTGAACCTAGAAGCCGTTGAACTTGTTGAACCTTTGCCGAAGCACCAACTGTTGCTGATGGCGTTGAACCTTGAACCCATTAAACCCTTGAACCAAAAGAGTTCAAGGTTCAATGGTTCAATGGTTCAATCCTTGCTTAGAAGCTTACCGATGAACTCTTTTGGTTGAACCAAGCCATTGAAACAATCCTGAAAATGACTAAGTGTTAGAAACTTGTTCTTTCCTGTAGAGTCCATAAAAATCAACCTGTGAATTTCGTAGAACTGAGTTCGTAGTTTTCTCTAAGTTTTCTCTCGAGCCTTGAAAGAGTCCATAAAAATGAGCCTGCAGAGTCCATAGTTTTAAGCCTGTAGAGTTCATAGTTTTAAGCCTGCAAAGACCGTAGATTTCTTCCTGTAGAGTCCGTAGATTTAATTCTGCAGAGTCTGTAGATTTTTGAGAAAGCTTTGAAAAATGAAGAACCTGAATGCTCAGAATAATTTTTGAAAGGGGAAGAGAGGATTTTGGTCTGTAAGACCAAAATAGTTCAAATGTTGTCCCAAAAATGAGTGATATTTTTGGGGGACAACACTTCAGATGTTGCCAATTGTGAGGCAGAGAGAAGAGAGTGCCATCTTGATACTTCAACAGGAAACTATTTTTACCATTGAGCTAATGAATAGTAAAAGGGCCCCTCCATAGGGAATCAAACTTTTTGTGCATCCCCTTTGGTTCTCTTCTCTTGTCCCATAGCGGGACTTGATCTCCAATCTGAAAATCATGATTCTTTGCTCTCTGGTCGAAGAGCTTCTTCACCAGAGTTTGATGGGTAGCAATTCTATCCACCACTACAGTTCTCTGCTCATTCAACTCAGCAAGACACATGATCCTCTTCTCAAGTGAGCTCTCATGCATTTGATCTTCAATTGCCTTAGCCAATTTCAATCCTGACAATTCCAAGGTGATTGGTATCTCAGCATTGACACCATACAGAAGTTGGAAGGGAGACATACCAATTGCTCTCTTTGGTGTAATTTTGTCTGCCCATAGAGCATCAACCAATGCCTTATGCCAAGTCCTTTGGTTGTCATCCACCAGCTTCTTGATGATAGTCACCAAATTTTTAATGCTTGACTCAGCCTATCCGTTCCCTTGTGAAAAGTAATCAGAGGAGTGGAAGAGTGTAATTCCATAGTAGAATCAGAATTGAGTAATCTCCTGAGAAGTGAAATAGGCTGCATTGTCAATGAAAATTTTGACTGGGACCCCAAACCTGGACATGATGTTCTCTTTGAAGAAATTGCATACTACGTCTGAAGTAGCATGTTTGGTTGAAACTGCTTCCACCCATTTGGTGAAGTAGTCTGTTATTATGAGGACATAGTCATGTCCAGCACTTGATGATGGGTTTACAGCTCCAATAAAATCAATTCCCCATTGTTGGAATGGTTCCTCTATGATCACTTGTTCGAGGGGCAGGGCAGCTAGTTTGGGCCTTCCAACAAACTGCTAGCACAGTTCACATCCCTTGACCCACTTGTATGCATCTTGAAAGAGAGTTGGCCAATAGTACCTGGCTTGTAGGATCTTATGGGCAATCACAGGGGGAAAAAAATGTCCTCCACAAGCCAAATTATGGAAGCACTTCAAAATTTGGCTTTGTTGCTTCTTATCTACACAGCGAAGGAACATTCCATCAAGGCCCCTCTTGTACATGCCGTTGTCCCAGAGGACAAAATTAGCATCTTTCAGCTTGATGGTTCTCCTTTTTTTATAAGATAGGTTTGTAGGACATTCACCATAAGTAAGGAAATGAGCAATACCTAAGTACCACTCATTCGTGGTGGAGACAAAGAGGACTGTTGGTGTGTCATCCTCATCCACTTCTGGTTCTTCATGCTCTATTCCTCTTGGCCTGTTACCAGTAATTAGTTGGCATAGCCCCTTTCCACGTACCAGCTTTGTTGGCTTGATGATCAGATTGAACTCTTGGATCTTTGCAACCCAATTACCTCTTTTCATCCCAAACTCCTATTGAGTCAGTATAGATTTCACTGTGGTGTTAGGGACCAAGGTAGTAACTCGAGAATTGAGGATGTAGAAACAAAAATGTTTTATGGCCTTCACCACTGCATAAGCGTGCTTTTCCATATTTGAGTACTTTAGCTCATGAGCTTTGAGGGGACAGCTCATGAAGGAAATAGGAGATTCCATACCTTCTTTATTCTATTGAACCAAAATTGCTGAAAGCATATGTTCTGAAGCATAGCTGTAAATGGTGAACTCTTTGCTATAGTCTGGACAAGCCAAAATTGGAGCATGGGCAATGGCAGTCTTCATATCCTCAAAATCTAACTTGCCTTCTTCAGTCCAGCTGAAGGTGGCCTTTCCTTTCATCATGTTTACAATGTGCCTGGTCTTCTCAGCAAATTTGGGGATGAATCTTCGTAAGAAATTCACCTTTCCAAAGAAAGAGTGAACATCAGTCTTCCTTGTGGGCAAGAAAAGTTCTTGGATAGACTTGACTCTATCTGAGTCAATCTTTATGCCTCCTTTGGACACAATGTGTCTGAAAAGTTTCCCCTCTGTTACTCTGAAAACTGACTTCTTGGGATTTAAGGAAATGCCATTCTGGTGGCAGCATTCCAACACTTGTTACAAATGGCTCACATGATCTGGGTGATGCTTAGAGAATACAGTCAAGTCATCAAGATAAACTATGATAAACTTACCCATCTCATCCTTGAAGGCAAGGTCCATTGCTCTTTGGAAGGTGACACCAGCATTTATCAAGCCAAAAGGCATTCTTCTATATGCAAACGTGCCCCAAGGCGTGGTGAAAGCAGTCTTATGTTGGTCTGCTTCACCAACTTCAACATGATTATATCTTGAGAAGCCATCTAGCATTGATAACATCTCTGAGCCCGTCACTGTCTGCAGCACTTGATCCATGATTGGCAAAAGATAATTATCCTTCAAGGATGCCTGATTCAAATTCCTAAAATCCACACAAAGGCGAATTTCACCATTATTTTTTTTTACAGGCACTATATTAGCAATCCATGTGGATTGATGGATTGGGAAGATTATCATGGCATTTATCATTTTTTGTATCTCAGATAAAATAGTACCTAATATTTTTAGATTATAAGGCCTGGTCTTTTGCTTGTAAGGTGTTGAATCAGTCTTGAGAGGGATGTTGTGTCAAATTTCGTCAGGCCAAAATGATTTCAGGTTAGCATAGGAGTATGCTAAGACATCCATGTATTCATTAAGCAAAGAGGTGAACTTGAAACGCTCTGCAAGAGTATAGCATTTCCCTATGTTCACCATCTTGGGGTCTTCCTTGGTTCTCAGGTTTACTTGATCAAACTCCTGAGATGAGCTTGAATCCATTGGTTGCTGTCTGATGAATCTATCATGCTTATCAAACAGCTTCTCAAGGGAAACCAAGGCTTTGGGGATCTTATTCCCTTTCAGTTGCAAGAACTCTTCACTTGTGTCTGCATTTGATTTAGGAGCTATTTCACACTTCTGAGGTTCGCTGCCTTCAAAATGCAGTCGTTCAAAGCTATCCTTTTGCTCTAGGAAGGCAATGATTTGGTCGTCATTGTTAAAAACCTGCCAATGACTAACATTATCAGGTACACTAGGCTAAAAGACCAGCTCAATCATGTACTTGTCTCCTTTGAAATCTAGGTGGGGGACCAAGAGAGTAGCTGAAACAGCCAATGCATCCACCCGGTCATTGAATTCTCTGGGAACTACAGAGATGCTAAAAGCATCAAAGTCTTCAAGCTGGTCCCAGAATAAATTGTGGTAATGACGCAATCTTTCATTCTTGGTTTGATACAGGTTCCTCACCTAACAAACCACTAGTTCAACACCTTCTTTAGCATGAAGGAGCTTGATGCCTTTGTCTCGAGCAGCTCTCAATCCAAGCAATAGAGACTCATATTCAGCAGTGTTATTCATGTTGCTGAATTGCAATTTATAAGATGAGGGAAAAATATCTCCTTAAAGAGATATTAACACAACCCTGGCTCCTGAACCAGTGGAAGAGCAGCTACCATCAAATTCAAGAATCCATACCTCATTTGATATTGATTTCCTTTTGGATTCTTCTTCATCAGGGGTGGAGAAACTTCCACACTTGCCTTGTGCTCAGCCAACTCCTCTGTTGTTCCAGCTGACTGCATTTCCAGGCTGTCATATGCAAGAGCTTCATCAGATGTCTCATGAACTCCATTCGTATACAGAAAGAGTTACCCATGCCTGAAGACTCAAACAAAATTTGAGCTTTAGGTGCTGAGGTCTGGGTAACCACATATTTCACTTCCTTCTCAGAGAGTAGCCTCTTCATAACACCCTTGACTAGAATCCTTGCTTTTGATAAATCCATGCTTAATTCACCACCAACATCCCTGCAAAAATTTCACTCGAGAAGGATGCCATATGATGCTGAGACATCTGCTACCAAGATAGTCATCTTGATTCTTTTGTCTGGAAAGGTAGCAAATGCAAATTGGGCATCTTTAATTTGTCCCAGTAAAGGCACTTGATTGTTCTCCACGGAGAAGCATCTACCAAAAGTTTTGGTCAATGTGAGATCAAGGAATTTAGTCACTTTAGTAGGCATGACATTGTTTGAAGCTCCCGAATCAATGATGCAATTATTCAGTTGATGTCCATTTATCAACAATGAGACATAAAAAGGTTCAGTCCTGTTAGGAGCAGCAGGGGGAGTGGTGACAAGGTTGTTTCTGGTGGGTGCAATCCTGGCAGCATCATGTGTCACTTTAGAAATTGCTCGTTCAATAGGGATGTTCTAGTTTTTAACGCATTGAACCAGTCTATCTAATTGCTTAGGATGGGACTGTAGAAATTTAAATTCAGACATTTTAATTTTGGTTCTCTTAATATGGTCAATGATATCAAATGTCTGGAACGAGATAGGAGCAGAGGATGGGAGTTCATCCTTTTGATTTTTGAAAGGGGAGGACTGGACTGTGAAATTGAAGTAGAAGGCGTAGGGGCATTTGGGGTACTTACCTTTTTTGAAATCACCGAGTCTTTTGGCTAGAAAGGAAGAGTGGATCCCCACTTAGCAATTGAAACTGTTGGTTGAGGTCACTCTTCTACTTTTTCCTTATCAGCTTATTGAGCTGATTGATTCTTGGACTGGGTGAATACAGCATATGACCCATCAGCTGCATTGCCTTCACTCATGGGTTCATCCTGATAGTTCAGGAAACCAATATGGGAGTCACCATCTAATTCTTCTTCTTCTTTAGTGAAGAGATTAGCGTCATCTTCAGGATTCAACTCAAGCTAGAATGAGAAATCTGCTTCAGCTTCAATATATCTGACTGTTGAGTTGTTTGGAGGTGCTTTAAGGGCGAGGTTCTTCTGTGGAGGAGGAAGGTGATTTTGTTGTCCCTGATTCTTGGCAGCATTGCCTTGGTACGCTTGATTCTAAAATGTCCTCCTGGACATATCCCTGTATGGAGGAGCAGATAACATCCTTTGCGCCATTTGCTTTCTGAGAGCTAGCATTTCATTTGCTAGCTTTTGTACCATTAGGTCAATGGTGACTGCAGGTGAATACTCAGAAGATGAAGAGGATTTACCTTTATTAGGGTCTCTCTTTATCTTTTTTGCCAAGATAAGGTCATCTTCTACCTTAGTAGCCAAGTCCTGAGCAGAAGTAAGGTTTATGTGTCTGGCTCATCTCAGCAAGAAACCCACTTCAGGCAGTTGTGAGTTGATGAAGAAGCATTTGAGGTTATGAGGCATCGGCTGGGCCACTATGGGAATCATGTGCCTCAGCTTGTCGAATCTGGCAATAAAATCCCTCATAGGCTCATCAGGCTCTTTCTTCATTTGAGTGAGTTGGGCCAGCAAGGCATGTGCATCTTTTGCAGGCTTGAACCTGGCTTCAAATTTGTCTTTCAAAGTGTCCCAATCAGTCACTGATCCTGCTTGCAAGTGGTAGAACCAGTCTGTAGCAACGCCTTGTAGTGTCTCCATGAATAACCGCTATGTCTTCAAATTCCACCCCTATTACACCACAGGGTATGTTGAAAGCTACAATGTGTTTATCAGGATGAACCTTCCCATCACCAAAGAATTTGGGGAAATTCTTCCTTGAACTACGTGGAAGTTCATGCAGAGGTGGAGTCAAATTTAGGGGACCGAAAGAATTACCCCAGGGGCCTTGAGCCATGATTTGATTATGCAAAAGTGGGATCACTAATCCAAGTGGAGCGTGGATAGGTAAAGCTCAGCCAGTAGCAAAAAAAGAAGCTCTGCCTTGTGTTGGTGGCCTGGTAGGGCTAGGAAGAAGACTCCTAGTTCGTCTAAGGTGAGGTTGTGGAGGAAACAACTCAAAATTACTCTGCTGCACCAACTCAAAAGCAGGGTCAACAACACCTTTGGATTTTTGGCCTCTGGTATAACGTGGAGTTGCCAGATTGCAGAATAAAAATTGGAAAAGAGCAGGATCTGCTTCAGCTTGAAGTTTGAGACTTCAAACTGTACGCTCTTCCCCAGTGGAGTCGCCAAAAACTATTGGGTGAATATTTTGTCGGCCAGCTAACTGGTGACCAAAATAGTTCCTATCACCACATCATAGGGAGATGGGTCATCTTAGTGTGCAGGTTTACTACATCAACAGGGGACAAATCTCTCCTCTCATCAAGGGGAGGTTCCCTATAAATACGTATGAGCTATATACAAAATAAATAAGCAAAAAATAACACATGGGGGCAGAATAAACCATCCATCTCTCTTCTTTCAGAGATGATGCACACAGACAAAGGAGAAAATCCTGGTGTAAACACTGAAGGCACTTCTCTTCTTTCAGAAGTGTTCTTTCAGAAAATAGCAGGAGTTTCTTTCAGATAGTAAAGTAACCAGTAATCAAAAGGGGCGTAGTAACAGCAGGATGAAGCAAAACGCAAAGTTTCCACCTCAATTGCCCAAAGGGTATATTATAAAGGATAATGGGGGCACAAAGTCGCCCCAGAATCCTCCACACAAAAAGAAAAGAAAAACACAGACTGAAAGCAATTGTGAAAGCACAAAGTCTTCCCGCAGTTGGTTTCAGGGCACTTCCCTATTACCTTCACTAATTTTGCTTACCAAATTAAATGAATAAGAACACCTTCAAAAGATAGACATAAGAATGATCTTCTAAAATGATACAAGCCAGAACAACATAAATTTTGTAAACGACCTGCTTTCTCATTCAAATAAAAATGAAAATAAAATTACACCCTGAGCTCAAAGTCTCAGTCTTCTTTCAAAATGGGCAGAGTTTCACTCTTGTAAAATGAAAAGTCCCATTTAAAAATGAGAGAATTAAAAAACTTATAGCAACTACCCAAGGATTGGCACCTTTTTCCATGGGACAGCCCATGCTGCAGTCAACGTCTTCAATGCGTCTCCAGTTTTGTTTGGAGAGACCATGCTGAGAACAGTGCGCTGCCATAACTATGGCATGTCCCTTCATCTAATATGTCTCCTCCTTAATACAGACCGTCTAGTCCTTTGCATATTTGTCTTTACTTCATGGAAGAAAACAGGCCGCGTCCTTGGTTTGGTGCACTCAGAAGTCTACTCGATCCACTGTTTCACCTACTGAAAATAACTCTTTCGAAGACATTTTTGGTCCTTTGCATCGTTCTTCTCTTCCCTGCATCAATTTGAGCCTTCGGGCTCTCTTTTCAGTTGATCGCTTGATTCTTACTTTAAGTTCCGTGCTCTATTTGAATTTCCACAAATTTTTCCTCACTTTAAATTTGACGTCTGAGGGGCCATCAATGGTCGCCAGCAGCTTGAACCATGTTGAACCTTGAACCTGTGAACCTATGAAAGTTCATTGGTTCATTGGTTCATTCTGTCTCTTTTGTTCCATCGCTCTCTGATTCAATCACTTTCTCGCTCTTTGGTTGAACCATCCGTTGAACCACTTGTTTGTTGCTTCTCTCTTGACTGAGGCCGCCTTTGAACTTTTGAACCTATGAACCATTGAACTTTGAACTCTTTCAGTACAAAGTTCAATCGGTTCATTGGTTCATTCTGTGTCTTGCTCAATCATTGCTTCCTTTATCTTTCTAAGCTTTGGTTGAACCTTTGAACCTTGAACCAGTTGAACCATTCGGTTCAATGGTTCATTCGGTTCATCCTTTGAAGCCCCTTTTTGTTTAAGTCTGTCAAAGTTCCTTTCTGCGTCTTTGTTCAGCCTTTAGAACGTCCTGAAGGGAAGGTGTCCCTTCGAGCTTTTAAAACGGTCCTTTCTCTGTCGCCAAGTGCCCCCCGCAAGGGTACTTGTCCTTAGGGGTTCAACTTCCCTAGCGGGTTCTTACTTCTTCGATGGGCTTTTTCTGTTAGGCAAAAAGCCTGAAAGAATTCTTTCGGACAAAATGTCTGAAGGAAAGTTTCTTGTTACTTGGCCATTCATTCTTTCCTGTTTCTTCGGACTTTTTCTCCGGGTGAATTCCTTCGGACAAAAAGTCCGAAGGAATTTTGCCTTAACATTTTTCCAAGAAAATCTTCCCGAAAGTATTCTTTCGGCCTCTTGGACTTAGCCATTTCCATCAGACAAAAAGTCCAAAAGAATTGTTCCTTTTGGGCCTTTGAACAAATCCGAAGGAATTATGTCTTTTCTTTGACCTTCGAACCAATGTTGCCTGCCCTCCGCAAGGGAACTTGCCTTTTTTGCTTTGGGGCAGCTCCTTGAACCTGCTAATTGAACCTTTGAACCAAAGTGGTTCAAAGTTCAATGGTTCAAGCCTTTGTCCTTTATCATTTGCCGATTGAACTCTTTTGACTGAACCGAGGCGCTGAACCAATCTTGGAAACGACTAAGTGTTAGAAACTTGTTCTTTTGACTGAACTCGCCTGTAGAAGCTTTTGAACCTGTTGAACCTGCTAATTTCAAGCATGTTGAGTCTATAGAAACATATCTGCAGAGTCCGTAGAAATCAACCTGTGAAGCCCGCAAAACTTGGCCTGCAGAGTCCGTAGATTTCCTTCCTGTGGAGTCCGTGGATTTCCTTCCTGCAGAGTCCGTAGATTCAAGCCTGCAGAGTCCGTAGATTTCTGGAAAGCTTGAAAAAAAAGAGGAATTTGAAAGCTCAGAACAAATTTTGAGAAGGGAAGAGAGAAATTTTGGTCCTGTGCAAGGCCAAAATAGTCCGTAGGTTGTCCCAAAAATGAGTGGCATTTTCCGCGGACAACAGTATTTATGGTCAAGTCTTGCATAGAACACAAAACTTACAAAATTTGAAGGAATAAAGCAAAAATTCAGAGAAGCCATTGCAAGAATCTAATAAAATTTTATTTGACAAAAACTCAGAAATCGCTTATTTGAAGAATCATAACCATGTTTTGGTCACGAAAGTCAAAAAATGTGAAGAAGGATCAAAAGTTGCAACATGAAACTAAGATGCTATTCATCAGAAAAGAAGCACCTGCAAATGCAATTGAGTATGCAGACATACATCGTTGTTGATAAAGTAGTCAAACTGTGTCATCGTCCTAAATTCCTAATCATGTAAATTGTCATTGTCAATCAGTTTATTGACACCCACATCATCTTCAAAAGGACAGAGCTTTAATTCTTTCTGAACAACTCATGTCCCAGATTGTGAAAGAAATATATAAATTCAAGATCAAAGCAATTTCTCTCAAAATGTGTATTCAAATATGATGCTTCTAAAGATTGATCTGGGATGGATTAATCTTAATTCAATAAGGCGATATCCTCATTAATTATGACAATCCTATCTTCATGTGCTAAATGAAGAACCAATCTTTTGTGAACACTTTTTCAATGGAAATATGGAAGTAATCAGCTCATCATTGCCAGTCTAAAGGCTTTTAGTGATGCTTTGGTGTTGAAATTTTTCAAAAAAGGGGATTTATAATGAACCTAGATTCTCCATTTTATTATAATAATATCTTATATCAGAAACTTAAATATCAGGCAGGTTGGATAGGCCGTGTTTCTTAGGCTCTACCCCTTGAACATCCATCTGCAATCGGTGTAGATCACAGACTCGTTTTTTCTATCACATATTTCATGTTGAATCCTTTATGTGTTTCCAATTTAATATACCTCTTGGTCTTTTACATCTCATTGCATGGAAGTGTGGTGTATTGGTTTTTTTTTTAACTATCGGCTAAACCTGTAGTTGTATAGTTGTTTAAAACAAATTGTTGTGACTGCATTACCATTGGATGAGTATGGTTGGCTTTTATTTCCTAGTGGTCTCTTACAACACTGCCAAGCCATATGCGTGAGTGCACCTCGGACAATATAATGGCCATTATTCCATCATTAAGTTTGTCAAATCTTATTTACTACTGGAAAACGTTATACAACTACGTTTAAATTATTGAAGCATACAAAATTTATTTAGTGTTTGAAACTAGAAAATATGTTACTAGCTTGATCATCATCTCCCTATGTACACAAATATGTAACTTAGTGAACATGTTGGATGGACAACCTTGAATTAATCCCATATATATTCTTTGAAACATGTACAATTGCCTTTTAAACAAACTTTCACCTGAAGCTTAAATGTTCAACAGAAAACAAATGCCAGTAGCAAACATTACGAGTCAGAAACATCCACGATACTGCTCACAGGCAAAGCAGAAAGACTCCAGTGTGGTGATAAGACAAAATCTCTACTTACACAAGCAAATAGAAATATAGAAATAAACAATTCCATGGGCAACTAACAAAATACATCTTGTATTCTACAATCAGAGGAACATTTACATCCATTCCTTTCAAAAGTAAAACAAAGCTCCAACCTTTTTTTGCTGTTGAATTTCTGATACAACTCCAACGAAACCCGACAATGATTTAGAACTTGTCAAGTGAATACTGTGAACACTGCATTTGACATGAAAACCGTTTGTTCTTTAGCTTATACAACAATTTTAACCTGTAAACAAATGATAATGTATGAGGAGAGAGGAGACTATAATTCTGACAAACAATAACAATTATATTTTTACAGTATTAAATGGGTGACTTAGAAAAGAAGTGTGGCAGTTTTAATATACTTTTGGTGTGGAATTTACAACTATCAAAGAAAGGGCAAAGGAAAGTGTTTCAATTTAGAGTTAAGTAGATAAAATAATATAAAACACCAGATACATTGGCATGTTAAAAATGTCTGTCCAGACTGCAAAAATTAGCAAAAGAGCCCAATTCAATAGGTAGAAAACCATAAAAACATAAAATAATAATTTTCAACATGAATAAAACTGTCTAAACCAAAGGTCCAAACATTATGACACAGAAAGCTTCATATTTTGATGCCTCTAAAACTTCATTCAAAATAATTTAATCACTTCCAGGCTGAGCTACTTAAACACCCCACAAGCTAATGTTCCATCGCAAATAGTTGTAAAATATGATGCAACACTGAGATGCAATGTTTTGGCCCATTTCAATCGTTTTAGGTCAGTAACAATTCAAGAAATATATAGAGAGTTTCTGACATTTTTTTTTCAAGTAATGTGTCCAACATGCCACCAAATATATCTAAAATATCAAAATTGACTTTTCAGAAGGTTGTATGCAAGGCTGAAAAGTTTTTAGCAGCCATTTCTGATTCAATGTTTTTTTCCAGTCCTAAAAAACTATAGTTGATGATTCTCAATCTTCATTATTTATTTCCTATTGTTCTTTAGGCTGTGAGTAAGGGCTACCAGTAACTTTCCATATTCAGAATCAGAGGTAGTGGGTATGTGATTCCGCTAATGGTTTCAACCATAATTAATTGAAATACAAGATTCTTCAGACAATGCATGAGAAGTATCATCACATTACAGATTACACTTTTCTTCATGAGGGTAAACTATAGTATTAAAAAATACGCTACTCCTAAAGGAAAATAGTTGTAAAATATGAAGCAATACTGAAATGCAATGTTTTGGCCCATTTCACTCATTTTAGGTCAGAAACGTTTCACAAACATTACAGAGACTTTCTGAGATTTTTTTGTCAACCAATGTGTCCAACATGTCACCAAATATATCTAAAATATCAAAATTGACATTTCAAAAAGATGTGTGCAAGGTTGAAAAGTTTCAGTGTTTTTTCCTAATCCTAAAATACTATAGTTGATAATTCTCAGCCTTGATTAATTTATTCCTTTTGTTCTTTAGGCTGTGGGAAAGGGCTACCTGTAACTTCACATATTCAGAGGTAAGGGGTATGCTATTCCAGTGATGGTTCCAACCCTCATTAATTGAAATAAGAGATTCTTCAAAAACGTAAAAGAAGTTTCATCACATCAGAAGGTCCACTTTTCTTCATGAGGGTAAACAATAGTGCTAAAATCACCCACAAGACCTAACGGGCTCCCAAGTTGTTCCTCCTTCATTATTGTGTGCCATAGAATAAGGACGACCTGTAACAATAGTGTACATAATCCTAGGTGTCATAGAATAGTTTGTCTTATTCTAATAAGTTGTTTTCCATTACTTTAGGAATAAGAAGAGTCTTTTTGGGAATGCGAAATGAACAGCCATCTTGGCTTATATATTTGTGATATTTGCTTGTTCAAATTCAATGTGAATACAATTTTGGCTTGCACCAATAATTGTTAAATTACACCATTAATAATTGGCCTGACAGTGGTATCAGAGTGGGATTTTTCATTGGTCTAATTTCTTCTTCTCTCCATTATTCTAGCCGTACAGCCTGCATATTCTTGCTTTCATTCAATATTTTGTTCTCTCTGTTCTTAGGCAGCGTATCAGTCTTAAGGAAGGCATTTTGATTAAAGGAAGTCAAAATAGCTGTTTATTGTCAGGTTTCTGAGGCACGGCAGACCTGAGTGAAGCGTACCAGCTGTGAAGAAAGGCTTTTCACATTCTTGAAGTGCATTGGACTGTCATCTGGCTGTGTAGAAGGCTGAGATTTCATTTTGCAGACTTGATCTCATTTTGGAAATTGTTTGAGTCACTTTTGTCTGCTGTTCAAATCTTTGGCTGGCGTACTATCTATACCAGCTGTGTGGAAGTTATCTACAAGGGGTTTTGAATATCGTTCAAAGTATTTTCACATGTTCATTCTTTCTATGTGGAAGTTCTTTGACTGCTGCCTATGTGGCTCTTTGGAAAGCGCTACAATGATAAACCACAGTTTTTGGAGCAGATAGCTGGATTTGGCACGGCGTACCAGCTAAGTGGAGTTAAGCCTGCAATTTCTGACTTCTTAAAAAAACAGGCGCATTGTTCTAAGGCTTCTCTACTGCATGGCGCAATTTTTGTTTGGACCGAGGCTGCGTTGATATCCAAGCAGAAGGCGTCCTTGCTGATTGAAATTTTTAATGTAGGCATAAAGCACTCCATGTGGCAATGTGGCAACTGCTTCTTTATATTCAAGCATTAAGGAAGTTTTTTTTTTAAAAGACTCATTCCAATATTGGAAATTTGTCAAATTGAAGGAAAAGAGGTATTTTATGCTTTTTTATTTGAAAGCAAAGTTTTTTTTTTTAAAGTGCTTTTCCAATTTTGAAGCATTTAAAAGTTCATTTTGTAAGGCAAATTTTTCATTCCCAATAGCAAATTTGAAAAATTGTACAAGCTACTCTATGCAAATTTAGCAAAAAACAACCAAATTTTGTAAATAAAGGAGAGCTACTCTTTACGCATTCGGTTCTATCGAAAGGCGTAAATCCAAAAATGAAGAAAAACGAAGTAATATTATCAAGTATGAGGTTTTCTTGTTAAACCGGTGCTAATGATAGGGCGAATCCTTTTCACGTGCAACCCAAGTACCACGTACCACTCGACTCTCACAGCCTTAATGCCTCTTTCATGCACTGCCGAGTATAAACAAAGGGCAAGCTTCTTTCACGTACCGATGGGTATATAGGAAGGGCAGGTATATAGAGAGATTTGGTATATCGATCTGGTGGTCTATAGAAAAAGGGACCATTTGGAGTAATAAGTAACCAATTTGGGGGTTTCACAAACTCAAAACTCAAATAATGCATTCGATCAAATCAATCGTTGGCACCATAGCTCTCATACTTGTACTCGGAGAGTACTCGCCCAACTCCCTAAAAGTTTACTAGGCGATTATTCGACAACCACTCACCATTATTTGACAAAATAAAAAAATACTCAAATTTATTAAAAAACTTAAATTTTATAGAAATTACAGTTGTAAAATGTATCAAATGAGTTTGTAAAAACGTTAAGTGTTTTCTATTAGATTTGAATACATAGGTGAACAGAGCAAATGTTCAATTGTTTGTAGAAAGGATTGAAGTGAGGAAACAGTATGCAAGATAGTTGTCTGTTGTACTTGTTTTATATCTCATTGTACTCTGAATTTGGCCAATAGAAGATAGGTAATAGAGCTATTGCATATTCTAACTGGTTTTTCCCTACACCTTGTGGAGTTTTCTAGGTCAAAAATATGTCATGTCTCTATTGATCTGATTTTTGTTTCATGTTATTGGGATTCATAATTCAGTTCTTAAGTTCAATCCAATCTTCCAAAAACAAATTGCACTAGTTCTATATCATTGTATAGATTAAGTTGTCATTTCGGAGTAAAATTTGAATAGAACAACAAGTTGTGATTCTGTGAAATCTAAAAAGTTAGTAACATAGATTTTATAGATCGTTAAGTCACTTGAGGACATTAATGCATATCCTTCTTTTATTCTCTGTCAAAACCAAAACACTTAAGCTTTGTGACTAAGTTCTTCATCTAATTATAGGCTTAATTTTGTACAAAAAATTGAAGAATATACATAGTTATATTCAAAACAGAAGTCCTTACAATTTCTAATCACCGCATATTGAGATGCTAGATTATGTTGCACGACATATTAATGAGAAATGCAAATCGCCATTACCAAAGATGTACTAAATAGTACATGTTCAAAACTACATGTTTCATTAAAAAACTATCTTATTTAAAGAAGAAATAAAAAAGACAGATCGACCATATAGTTCCATGTAGATTGTTCAAAAAGACTAGAAATGGAGACTTGATTACTTTTTCCCTCAACTTGAATACCTTTGATCCTTCTGCAAAGTGATTTGAGGGCAGTTTTTGTCTTTTTTCCACCAACATCAATACGAGTCATAATAGTTGAATATGAGTGTGCAAGAATATCCAGTTCAGCTTGTTGAAATTCATGTAAACTTACAAGAGACTGCACAATACTCGAGCCTTGGTGAGTACTGGCACAGCACTCATGAGTACTGTGCCAGTACTCGTCGAGGCTCGAGTAATGGGGGGTGGCGAATACAAATGGCAAATACTCATTTCAGGTCCTATTCGGCAAGTAATCACTGAGTATGTATACTATGATTGGCACAACATTGACCAACAAAGACAGCTGGTTAGAATGGCCTCGACAAGTAGAGAACACACTCATCTTCAATGATCTATGGTTCAACATTTGCGACAAGGATACATAGCCAGTTGAGCCAACAAGGAATGCAAAAATATATTCAGATATGGAGGTATAAAAACCAAAAAGCATTGGCCTTGATGAGGGCCTTAGTGGATGGAGATGTGTTTTGTCATATTTAGGGGTGCAGTACTCCATGAAAAGCATTTCACAAATTAAAAGAACTATATGATTCACACTCAGAGTTGAAATTCATTCAGTTGGAGTTGAAATTGTTCAACCTCAAGTTGAAAGATGGTGATGTGATGAGATTGGATTTGCCACAGGTATCAAAATCAACATCTATATAACCACATTCATAAAAGCCCTTCTTCCCAAGTATTCAACCTATTTAGAGTCTCTACAAGCAAGCAATCATTTGAAGACTCACATTTGATCAATTGGTTGAAAAGATGGTGAAACGAGAAAAAGGCCTTTGGAAAGAAAACCGAGTCCACAAGTGAAAATGTGTGCTATGTAAAGAACAATTCTTCCAAAAATCCAATAAGGCCACGTCTTTCAAAAGTGAAGGCAATAATAAGTACAAGAAAAATAAAGGAAAAGGCAGCAAAAATGACAATTGAGGTGGTCAAAATCAAAAACAGAATGACAAGCAATACCTTTACTGCAAACGGTGTGATAGAAAAGGAAGTCATGAAACCCACGAATGCAAGACTCCATGGAAGAAAATTGAAGCATACCAGAAGAAGAAAGAGGAAAGTTCAAAGAAACAAACAAAAGAGTCAAACTTTGCTCAATTCACCAGTGAACGTGAGCTTTCCAATTTAGAGATGAAGCAAACAATATCTCAGTTAATTCGTCATGGTTTGATGCTTGGGTTCTTGATATTGGTGCCACCCTACATGACTTTTTGAAATGACTTCTTTGAGGAGTTTTATAAAGAAATTTGTGGTCCAGCATTCCTCACAAATAGATCAAGTCTACAACCACAGGGAAGAGGTACAATCTGACTCAAGTGCCCAAGGCTTCCAGATTTTAAACTCCAAAATGTTCTATACCTTCCTCAATTGAAGAGAAACTTGTTGTCTCTTGTGCTCATTCAACAACAAGGCCATTCCATCTTGTTGGACAATGGTGATGTCACTATCAAAAGGAAATGTGACAATGCAGTCATCTTGACTAGATGTGAGGAACAAAAATTGCTCAAACTCAGGGGTGAGCCATCAGTTTCAAGGAATTATACTCATCTCGTTGAAGATGAAATGTCTCTAAACATGTTGTGGCATGCTAGAGTCGAGCATACTCATTATAACAACATTCATGTATTGCGAAATAATGGTGTTGTTTGTTTGCCTACCATGCCCTCAAAATTTAAGTAAAAGTGTGAAGCTTGCATTTTGGCCAAACACATAAGAGAACCATTTTCAAAGTCACAAAGGAAATCCAACAGAAAGTTGCAACGGGTTCACTCAAACTTGTATTCTCTTCCAATTCTCTCAACTAGTGGTCATAAATACTTCATGTTGTTCATTGATCACTATAGCAGAATGACTTGGATATACTTTCTCAAAGAGAAATCTGAAGTATTCGAGACATTCAAAAAAAATTGAATGATAATTGAAAATAAAGCTCAAACCAACATAGAAACATTCAGGACTGATAATGGTGGCAAATACATTTCAAAGAAGTTTGAGTCCTATCTTGAGCAAAATGGATCAAACATCATCTCACAGTCCCTCACACTCCACAACAAAATGGAGTTGTAGAGACAATGAATAGGACTGTAATGAATATGGTTCATGATGTTGTACTTTAAAGGGGTAAATCTGCACTTTTAGGCTGAAGCAACTAAGACAACAGTATACCTCCGCAACATATCACTATCAACAGCCCTTCATCTTCTTTCAGTGCGGCATCTTCAGGTTTTCATATCCACTTATTACACATTGATTCAAAAAAAGGAGGAATAAGTTAGACCACAAGAGTTGCAAATGCATCCATTTGGGATATTATGAATCCTCCAAGGCATGTAGGCTATATGATGAGAAAAAGAAATTGTTTCTTGTCACAAGATAAGTTGTCTTTTGTGAAACTACAAAGGACAAAGCCGACATTGATCAACATTTGAGTTGATTTGATAAATATGCAAAGTTTGATGTCTACAAGGAGAGTGATCTAGATGTTCCAAACAATGAGTGGGGATCATACACTTGGGAATCAATTGATTCTTTATTGTCTCCAATACATGAGAATGAAACTCCACCTGAAGGAAAAAGCTCAACTTCATCAGACAATGAACAAGGGCCAGAAGAACAGAGGACAAAAAGTGAAGGAACTTTAAAAGATGAAATTGAAACACTAAACCACAGGAAAAGGTGCCCAAGTGGGCCATCTAGATATTGAATGATGTCAATTCTGATGAAGTTGGGAAAATAGGGACTAGAAGTGCACATGCAGCTAAATTAAAATCAAACAAGTTCCTTGAAGAAATTCAAGATAAGATTGAAAAGTTTCCCTTGAATGATTCTCCAGAAGAACTCAACATGGCATTTGATTCAAAACCAACATCTTTCAAACATGCTGAGAAGCTTGAACTTTGGAAAAAAGCAATGAAAGATGAGTACAATGCACTGGTCAAAAATGGGACTTGGAAATTGGTTGATCCTCCATACGGCTACAAACCATTTGGTAGCAAGTGGAACTACTGCAACAAATACAAGGTTGATGACTCAATTGACAAGCATAAAGCTAGGCTTGTCACAAAGGGATATGCTCAAAAGAAAGGAATTGACTACAATGAAACCTTTGCACCTACAACAAAATGGACTACCATTCGAACTATGTTGGCTCTAGCAACTCAGAACGGATGCAAAGTTCACCAAATGGATGTCAAAATTGTATTTTTGAATGGTGACCTCAAGGAAATAGTGTACATGACACAACCCAAAGGTTTTGCAGCAAATGGCCAAAAGCGCAAGGTGTGCAAACTTGAAAAATTATTGTACGGTTTGAAACAAACCCCTCAAGCATGGTATGATAAACTAGCTGTGCACCTCATGAACATAAACTTCAAACATTTTGAGTTTGAAGATGCAACTCTTTTCGTCAAAACAGTTGTGTTTGTAGTGGTGTATGTCAATGAGTTGTTCATCACAAGGAACAATGAACGGTACATTGCAAAGTTCAAATCAGAGTTGATGAAAAGCTTTGAAATAACTAATTTAGGTTATTTTCATTACTATTTAGGTATTGAAGTAATTCAAAAACCAAAGTACATCTTAATCACATAGCAGAAGTACATTGTTGACATTCTGAGCAGTATGGAATGAAATATTGTAAGCCTCTCAACACACCCATGGAACAAAATCTAAAATTGACATCAAAAGATACAACAGATTTGGTCGATGCCGCTAAATACAAACAACTCATTAGAAGTCTAATTTATGTGACCACAACAAGACTAGATATATCCTTTGTTGTTTGTTGGGTGAATATTTTGTCACCAGCGTACTGATGAGCAAAATAGGTCTAATCATCCACAGCAAGGGAGATTGGTCGTCCAAAGTTGCAGGTTTACCACATCCAAAGAGGACAAATCTCTCCTCTCATCAAGGGGAGGTTCCCTATAAGTATGAGGCACTATATACTATATATATAAGTAGAAAAATAATACTCAGGGGTAGGGTACACCATCCATCTCTCTTCTTTTAGAGATGATGTTAACAAACAGAGGAGAAAATCTAGGTGGAAACACTGAAGGCACTTCTCTTCTTTCATAAGTGTTCTTATAGGAAATAGTAGGAGTTCTTTCAGGTAGTGACAAAGACCTGGTAACAAAGGATAAGAACCAGCAGGATGAAATGGAATGCAAAGTCTCCACCTCAACTGCCCAAAGAGTGAAACAGAGAGGATAATGGGGGCACAAAGTCATCCCAAAATCCTCAACACAGAAGGAAAAAAACACACACTGAAAAAAATTGTGAAAGCATAAAATCTTCTAGCCTTACCATCTTCCTCCATCTCTGTTATTTTATCTAGTCTGCAAAACCAAAGCTGCTAGAAAAGAGTGCACAGTTTGAAGCCTCAAGTTGAAGTAGGGCCAGTTCCTTTCCATTTTTTGTTCTGCAATCTGGCCACTCCACCTAGATTGGTTTTCTCTATTTTTTAGAATTAAATCATGGCAGTTTGAGGCCCTTGGGGTAACTCTTTTGGCCCACTCAACTTGACTCCACCTTTGCATGAACTTCCACGTAGCTCAAGAAAGAACTTCCCCAAATTTTGTGGAGATGGGAGAGTTCACCCTGATGAACACATTGCAGCCTTCAGCATAGCCTATGGTGTGATAGGGGTGGAATTTGAAGATGTGGCCGTCAGGCTTTTTGTGGAGACCCTACAAGGCGCTGTTGTAGACTGGTTCTACCACCTGCAGGCTAGATCAGTGACTGACTGGGACACTCTAAAAGACAAATTTGAAGCCAGGTTCAAGCCTACAAATGATGCACATGCCTTACTGGCCTAGCTCACTTAGATGAAGAAAGAGCCTCATGATCCTATGAGGGATTTTATTGCCAGGTTCGACAAGCTGAGGCACAGGATTCCCATGGTCGCCCAGTCGACACCTTAGAACCTCAAATGCTTCTTCATCAATTCACAATTACCTGAAGTGAGTTTTTTGTTGAGACGGGCTGGACACATAAACCTTAAGGCTACTCAAGACTTGGCTACTGAGCTAGAAGATGACCTTATCTTGGCAGGGAAGATAAGGAGAGATCCTAACAGAGGTAAACCCTCTTCATCTTCTGAATACTCACCCATAGCCACCACTGACCCAATGGTGCAAAAGCTAGCAAATGAACTGCTAGCCTTGAAAAGACAAGTGGCACAAGGTATGTCTTTTTTTCTTTCATACAGAGATGTACCAAGAAGGACATTCCCCAATCAGCCATATCAAGGCAATGCTACCAGAAGTCAAGGGCAACCAAATCATCTTCCTTCCCCAAAGAGGAACCTTGCCCTTGAAGCACCTCCAACCAACTCAATAGTGGGATATCTGGAAATAGAACATGTTTCATATTTCCAACCTAAGTTCGAGCAAGAAAATGATGTTGGTCTCTTCATGGAGGATCAAAAAGAATCAGTTGGCGACTTCCACATTGGTTTCTTGAATTACCAAGATGAACCCAGAAGTGAAGGTGAAGCAGATGAGGAATCATACGCAGTATTCACCAGGTCTAAGAATCAGTCAGCCCAACAGGCCGACAAAGAGAAGACAGAGGAGTGACCCCAACCAGCAATTTCAATTGCTAAGCGGGGAACCACTCTGCCTTTCCAATCAAAGGACCCAGTGATTGCCAAGAAGGTTAGTACATCAAACATCTCTGCACCTTCTACTTCAACTTTGCAGATCAGTCCTCCCCCTCCCAAAAACCAAAAGGATGAACTCCCATCCTCTCTTCCAAGTCCATCTCAGTCATTGGTCATGATTGATCATGTCAAGAAATCCAAAATTCAAATGACTGAGTTTGAATCCCTGCAAGCCAATCCTAAGCAATTAAACATTGGTGGAGAACCAGATGCAGACCTGTCTGAGGCAAAGATTGTGGTTACCTAAACATCAGCCCCTACTGCTCAAATTCTATTTGACCCTTCAGGTAGGGGTAATTACTTCTTGACCATAGAGGACGCTCATGTCCCAGCTGATGAAAGTCCTGTAGCTGGCAATCCAAGATTTCATCCAAACAAGGCATCAAAAAAATTGGTAGGGCGCAGTACAAATCAAGAAGGATCTTCCATCTCCCATGAAGAGATGTCTGATAGAAGATTAGCTTTTGATGATACTTAGATCTTGGAATTCGATGGCAGCAATTCTTCCACAGCTAGATGCAGATCTCTGTTGTTATAGCTGAAAAAACTTGAAAAATGAGGAATTTGAAAGCTCAAAACAAATTTTGAGAATGGAAGAGAGAAATTTTGGTCTATGCAAGGCCAAAATAGTTCGTAGGTTGTCCCAAAAATGAGTTACATTTTTTGGGGACAACAGTTGGCTCTAGTTGGGGAACTTTCTTCAGTTGAAAACTTGAAACACAGCTGAGGGGAGTAGAAACTAGAATCTCCAGTGCCTTGAAGTGTGCCATTGGGCTGCGGAGTCATGCTACCCAAAAAGAAAGGTGCCAAAAATGAAAATGAAAAGCACAAAACAGAACTAAAGATTATATAGATATACATATGTACAGGTGAACTTATTTGATACTTCAAGAATTGAAGTACTTCAGACGCTGCTCTTTGTGAGGTGAAGAAAAGGGATGCCATCCTGATAAACCAGCAAGAAACCATTCTATCCCCAGAAACGGTGATGGGCAAATGGAGCTCTCCATTAGGAAACCAATTTTTTGCATCTTTCTCTTTGATTTTTCTTCTTCTTGCCCCATGGCAGAATGTGGTCTTCAAACTGAAAACCATAACTCCTTGCTCTCTTAGCGAAGGGCTCCTTTTGTTGATTTTGGAGTACAGCAGTATGGTCCACCACCATAGCTTTTTGTTTTACTGGTTCAGTCCAACACATATTTTGATTGTCAACATTAGACCCCTGACAAACCATTAGCTCAGCATCCCCTTTGGTGTGAAGGAGTTCGATCTCTTCATCTTGAGCAGTCTTTGATTCGAGAAACAGAGATCTGCATCCATCATGAGTGGAAGAATTTTTTCCATCATATTTCAGGATCCAAGCATCATCAGAAGCTGATCTTCTATTAGATTTCTCTTCATCAGAGATGGAAGATCATTTTTGATTTGTACTGCACCCTACCAATTCTTCTGATGCCTGATTTGGATCAAATCTTGGATTGCCAGCCATGGGACTTTGATCAGCTGAGACATGAGCATCCTTTGTGGTCAAGGAGTAATTACCCCTCCCTGAAGGTTCAAATAGAATTTGAGCAGCAGGAGCTGACATTTGGGTGACCACAATCCTTGCCTCAGACAGGTCCACACCTAACTCTTCACCAATGTTTAACTGCTCAGAATTGGCTTGCAGGGATTTAAACTCAGTCATTTGAATTTTAGATTTCTTGACATGATCAATCATGCCAAATGACTGAGATGGACTTGGAAGAGAGGATGGGAGTTCATCCTTTTGGTTTTTGGGAGGGGGAGGACTGATCTATGAAGTTGAAGTAGAAGGTGCAGAGATGTTTGATGTACTAACCTTTTTGGCAATCAGTGGGTCCTTTGACTAAAAAGGCAGAGTGGTTCCCTACTTAGCAATTGGAATTGCAGGCTGAGTTCATTCCTCTGTTCTTTCTTTATTAGCTTGCTGGGCTGAATGATTCTCAAATCAGGTGAATACTACGTATGATTCTTCATCTGCTTCACCTTCACTTCTGGGTTCATCTTGGTAATTCAGAAAACCAATGTGGTAGTCTCCAGCTAATTCTTCTTGATCCTCCATGAAGAGACCAGCCTCATTTTCTTGCTCAAACTCAGGTTGGAAATAGGAAACATGTTCTATTTCCAGATATCCCACTGCTGAGTTGGTTGGAGGTGCTTCAAGGGCAAGGTTTCTCTGTGGGGGAGGAAGATGATTTGGTTGCCCTTGACTTCTGGCAGCATTGCCTTGATATGGCTGATTGGGGAATGTCCTTCTTGGTACATCTCTATATGAAGGAGCAGAAGACATACCTTGTGCCACTTATCTTTTCAAGGCTAGCAGTTCATTTGCCAGCTTTTGTACCATTGGGTCAATGGTGGTTGTGGGTGAGTATTCAAAAGATGAAGAGGGTTTACCTCTGTTAGTGTTAGGGTTGTGGAGCTAAAAGCTTCACTGATGCAGACATGGAGGAGGTTGCAGGAGAGTTGCAGAAGTGTTTGGCGTTGGTCTGGCCAACCGGCGTCGACAGAGTAAGACAGGAATGCAACCGACGTCGGTCATATATCGGCCGGCGTCGGCGACCCCAGGCGGACAGGGACCGACGTCGGTCGCCTGTGTGGTTCGGACTGCGCTTGTTACGGGCAGTTAGCTAACGAACCAAGTGTTTGCATGAAGAGAGCTATTTTTAGACTCATAGCTGCGGATCTAATTATTGTAATTAGATGTCTAATTATTGTTTGGATGAGATCTATATAATAGACTCATGGTTGTATTGGAAAAGTGTGCTAGGGAGTAAGAGAGCATAATTATAAGCTCCTTCTGTGTGTGAGGTAGAGCAATGGTGCGTTCCTCCTAGTGCCTCAGTACCAGGTGTGTTAGTGCTGGATTGGAGAGCCAGCTGGGTTCTTCAAGAGTGTAAGATCTTGGTCACAGTTGCATGGCCTATATAGGAGATCTACATGGTAAGTAAGATCGTTGATCTGTAGGTGTATGTGTGTGCAAGGTCGAGGTTCACAGGTGAGCAGAACCGTTGTTTGATTTGCAGGTGTGCAAGGTCATATAGACAGCAACACAATAGGGAGCAGTATCAGGCATGATCTACTTGGAGTACAGGTGTGTACTCGGATAGAGCAAGAGGAAGGCAAGGGAGTTCCTTCCATAAGTATGGTCTGTTGAATTGCAGGTTGTTGCAGATTCATGAGAGATCTACTTGAAGTACCTTGAGTACTTGTGGAGCACGTGGAGCACTTGTGGTGTGCGTGGAGCACGGGAGGTGAACACCAACTCTGTATTTTGAGTTGGGTGTTGGGACCTGTGAGAGTGAGAGCTTTGGGGAGAAGAATTACTGTTCACTTGAGGTGTGGGAAACCTCTGTAAGGTGGTGGAGAAGAAGTGGCATCTTCTTTATTGTATTCTTTTCTGTATAAAGTGTTAATACAAGTTGTGTATTGTCTCTCATATCATGTGTTATTCTGAATTCTAGTTACTTGGTGAATCTGATTAATTTCCGCATATTAAGTTGCTTGGTATTGGTAATCGAATTGTGTGCTTCCGGTTTACTCTCCCAACAAGTGGTATCAGAGCAAGGTTGTTGGCTCATAGCTTGATACCAACAAGTGGTATCAGAGCTAAGGTTGGAGGAAGCAGGTTTTGTGTTTGGTTACAGGGCACTCTCAGGGGTTTCTGATCGAGTGGGAGTAGAGCAACAGCAGATCAAAGTAAGCTAAGAATGGAGGAGTTGAAAAGCACAGATGGTCACTCACGGTCCTATGGAAAGATAGAGCAGGTAAAAGATTATTGTTGGTTGGTAGCAGATCAGCATGAAGAAACTGAAGATACAGATGTAGCAGGTGTTGTTGCACAGGATGTGTTTGAAGGTTTCTTGGATAAAGTTGAATCTTGGATAAAAGATTCGGTTGCCTCTTTCCATGCAGTTCCAGGTAGAGGAGCTGGTGAGCCTTGCCAAAGAATTGGCAAAGGGGAAGTGAAGCTGAAATTACAGGCGGCCAACACACAGGTGTTGATGAAGGTCATGCAGGTCCCAGGTTTGGAGATATGGCTAATTTCTTCAGAAAGATTGGGTGATGAGAGATGCACAAGAACTCTCACAGCGAATGCACTTGAATTAGCTGGTGGTAAGAAAACAGGTATCCTTTATCTACTTGTTTATATTACTGATTCTTCTTTTGTTGCGGAGACGTGGCTTCGTAGGTTTGGTCACATGAGCAGGAAGGAGATGCATGTTCTTAAGCGGAAGACAGATATATTTGACAAGCTTAAGAACTGGAAAGCCTTGGTGTTTATGGAGGAGATGGCGGACAGAACCCAGTGGATGTGGCTGGATACTTCTGAGCAGGGCAGTTTGGACATGGGTTTTGATTCAAAGAAGCTCGCGGGTAAAAAGTCATCACTCACAGGCGAACACAGGTACCGATGTCGGTCAGGAGGAACCGGCGTCGAACAGACAGGTGCCGATGTCGGTCATGTGCAGACCGAAGCCGGCGATGTCGGTCATAAGACCGATGTCGGTCATAAGACTGACGTCGGCAGTATGTAAGACCGATGTCAGTTAGGAGGACCGACGTCGGCAGCAGGGACACCAGTGCTGGCAGGTTGGTAGTCAGGTACAGACGCATGGAACCGACGTCGGTCGGATGCAGACTGTGGGGTGACCGAGGTCGATCACTGTAACGAATTTTGGGTGGACAGCATGTTGTCAAGGAGTCTCAAACACCCATACGGAGGACTGAAGGTGTAAGTAGGCCCTCAAATTCATGTTCCTCTTCTTCATACATGTTGCTAATTGTAGAGCAGGAAGGATCCAGGAAACAGGTGTGAGCTTGGCATGGATGAGGATGTGATTCCTTGGAAGAGAACCAAATAGGTGTGTTTTGGTAGGGTTGCCAGCAGGTATGAAAGCACAGAGACGAATGGATACCTTAGTAGAAGAATAGAGAGAACGGATACGTGAGACGGAAGACCAGGTATATGGTCTTGTGGAGCTGCAGGATAGTGGTACAGGTTTTGACAGGTGGAGGATGGAGCATGGCTTCAGTCAATGTCAGGGTAACTACTGTGATTTGACTTACCAGGGGGATGGTGATTGCAACATCATTCTATTGCTGTATGTGGATAGTATGCTAGCTAGCAGGTGTGTACATACAAGATTTTGCTGAGCTAAGGGTAAGATTAGTTTAGTGGCATGTCAGGAGGAGTTTGGAGCAGCGGAATTCTTTGACATGGGAGACATGGAGATCACAGGTTGATTTTGTCTCGAGTGGGAGCTGATGTGAATCAGGTGTTGGCGAGGTTTGGGATGCAGAACCAGAGCACACTAAGGGCTGGACAGGTACAGTGTCTGAAATCACATGAGGTCTGGTATAGACCTGAGTATTCCCATGCAGTGGGAGCTGTCAGAGAGTTAGGAGCCAATTCGGGGAAGTGGATTCTCAGGTACTTGAGAGGGACCGGCAGCAGGGATTCATGATATGCAGGGTCAGGACTTCACTACATGTGTTTGTAGGTTCGGATGTGGCAGGTTACTCGGATGACAGGTGGTACACCACGGGATGTGTGGTGGGTTGTCTTCAGGTGGGAGCTTGAAGAGGGATACAAACCAGGAAACAGATTAGACAGAGTACAGGTACAGGTACGGTGCAGCTGTTTATCTCCAAGTGGGAGATTGTTAGGGTTGTGGAGCTAAAAGCTTCACTGATGCAGACATGGAGGAGGTTGCAGGAGAGTTGTAGAAGTGTCAGAAGTGTTTGGCGTTGGTCTGGCCAACCGGCGTCGGCAGAGTAAGATAGGAATGCAACCGACGTCGGTCATATATCGGCCAGCGTCGGTGACCCCAGGCGGACAGGGACCGACGTCGGTCGCCTGTGTGGTTCGGACTGCGCTTGTTACGGGCAGTTAGCTAACGAACCAAGTGTTTGCATGAAGAGAGCTATTTTTAGACTCATAGCTGCGGATCTAATTATTGTAATTAGATGTCTAATTATTGTTTGGATGAGATCTATATAATAGACTCATGGTTGTATTGGAAAAGTGTGCTAGGGAGTAAGAGAGCATAATTATAAGCTCCTTCTATGTGTGAGGTAGAGCAATGGTGCGTTCCTCCTAGTGCCTCAGTACCAGGTGTGTTGGTGCTAGATTGGAGAGCCAGCTGGGTTCTTCAAGAGTGTAGGATCTTGGTCACAGTTGCATGGCCTATATAGGAGATCTACATGGTAAGTAAGATCGTTGATCTGCAGGTGTATGTGTGTGCAAGGTCGAGGTTCACAGGTGAGCAGAACCGTTGTTTGATTTGCAAGTGTGCAAGGTCATATAGACAGCAACACAACAGGGAGCAGTATCAGGCATGATCTACTTGGAGTACAGGTGTGTACTCGGATAGAGCAAGAGGAAGGCAAGAGAGTTCCTTCCATAAGTATGGTCTGTTGAATTGCAGGTTGTTGCAGATTCATGAGAGATCTACTTGAAGTACCTTGAGTACTTGTGGAGCACGTGGAGTGTTTGTCGAGTGCGTGGAGCACTTGTGGTGTGCGTGGAGCACGGGAGGTGAACACCAACTCTGTATTTTGAGTTGGGTGTTGGGACCTGTGAGAGGGAGAGCTTTGGGGAGAAGAATTAATGTTCACTTGAGGTGTGGGAAACCTCTGTAAGGTGGTGGAGAAGAAGTGGCATCTTCTTTATTGTATTCTTTTCTATATAAAGTGTTAATACAAGTTGTGTATTGTCTCTCATATCATGTGTTATTCTGAATTCTAGTTACTTGGTGAATCTGGTTAATTTCCGCATATTAAGTTGCTTGGTATTGGTAATCAAATTGTGTGCTTCCGGTTTATTCTCCCAACAGTTAGGATCTCTCTTTATCTTTCCTACCAAGATGAGGTCATCTTCTAGCTCAGTAGCCAAGTCTTGAGCAGCCTCAAGGTCTATGTGTCTAGTTCGTCTCAACAGAAAACTCACTTCAGGCAGCTGTGAGTTGATGAAGAAGCATTTGAGATTCTGAGGTGTCGGCTGGGTGACCATGGGAATCTTGTGCCTCAGCTTGTTGAACCTAGAAATAAAATCCCTCATAGGCTCATGAGGTCCCTTCTTCATCTGAGTGAGTTGGGCCATCAAAGCATGTGCATCCTCTGCAGGCTTGAACCTGGCTTCAAACTTGGCTTTGAATGTATCCCAGTTAGTCACTGATCCAGCTTGCAAATGGTAGAACCAGTCTGTAGCAATGCCTTATAGTGTCTCCATGAATAGCCTGACCGCTATGTCTTCAAATTCCACTCTTATTACACCGCAGGCTATGCTGAAAGTTGCAATGTGTTCATCAGGATGAACCTTCCAATCACCAAAGAATTTGGGGAAATTCTTTCTTGAACTCCATGGAAATTCATGCAGAGGTGGAGTCAAGTTGAGTGGGCCAAAAGAGTTACCCCAGGGGCCTCGAACTGCCATGATTTAATTATAACAAATAGGGATAACAAATCTGGGTGGAGTGGCCAGATTGCAAAACAAAAAATGGAAAAGAACTGGCCCTGCTTCAGGTTGAGGCTTCAAACTGCACACTCTTTTCTAGCAGCTCTGGTTTTGCAGACCAGATAAAATAATGGAGGTAGAGGAAAATGGTAAGGCTATAAATGGATAATGGGTAAGACACGGAATGGAGTCGCTAGAGTCTGTATAATGGATAAGGGAAGGAACTGCTTCAATCAAAAACTTGAGGCTTCAGACTACATGTTCATCCCTAACGGAGTCACCAAAAACTATCGAGTGAATATTTTGTCAATCAGCGTACTGATCAACAAAATACTTTTGATCAACCACAACAAGAAGATTGGTCGGCCAAGTGTGCAGTTTTACTACATCAATCGGAGACAAATCTCTTCTCTCATCAAGGGGAGGTTCCCTATAGATACGTAGGAGCTATATATAATATAAATAAGCAAAAAATAACACATGGGGGCAAAATAAACCATCCATCTCTCTTCTTTTAGAGATGATGCTCATAGACAAAGGAGAAAAGCCTGGTGAAAACACTGAAGGCACTTCTCTTCTTTCAGAAGTGTTTTTGTAGAAAATAGCAGGAGTTTCTTTTAGGTAGTAAAAGTAACTGGTGACAAAGGGCACAGTAACTAGCAGGATGAAACAGAACACAAAGTTTCCACCTCAACTGCCCAAAGAGTATAACACAAAGGATAATGGGAGCACAAAGTCATCCCAAAATCCTTAACACAGAAAGAAAAGGAAAAGCACACGCTGAAAATAATTGTGAAAGCACAAAGTCTTCTCACAATTGGCTTCAGGGCGCCTCCCTTTTTACCTTCACTAATTCTACTTGTCAAGTTAAATAAATAAGAATGCTTCTAGGAAGCAGACATAAGAACAATTTCTTAAAGTAGCACAAGCCGAAACAACACAAAGTCTACAAACTTGCTTTTTCATTCAGATAAAATGAAATGAAATTACAATCTGAGCTCAAAGTCGCAGTCTTCTTCTTTCAAAATGGACAGAGTTTCGCTTCTGTAAAAATGAAAAGTCTCCTTTACAAATGAGAGATATTACAATATTATAGAAACTATGCAAGGATTGGTGTTTTTTTCCATGGGACGGCCCATGCTGCAGTCAACGTCTTTATTGCACCTTCAATCCTGTCTGGAGAGACCATGCTGAGAATAGTATGCTACCATAACTATGGCGTGTCCCTTCATCTAATATGTCTCTTCTTTGATATGGACTGTCTGGTCCTTTTCTTGATATCTACGTAGCGGTCTAATTTCACCATTACTTTATGAAAGAAAAATAGGTTGCGTCCTTGATTTGGTGCACCCAAAAGTCTAAGTCTACTCGATCCACTATTTCACCTACTAAAAATAACTCTTTCAAAGACATTTCTGGTCTTTTGCATGGATCTTCTCTTTCCTATATCAATTTGAGCCTTCAGGCTCTCTTTTCAGTTGATCACTTGATTCTTACTTTAAGTTTCGTGCTCTATTTGAATTTCCATAGATTTTCCCTCACTTTAAATTTGACGTCTGAGGGGTCGTCAATGGTCGCCAGCTGCTTGAACCATGTTGAACCTTGAACCTGTGAACCTATGAAAGTTCATTGGTTCATTGGTTCATTCTGTCTCCTTTGTTCCATTGCTCTCTGATTCAATCACTTTCCCACTCTTTAGTTGAACCATCCATTGAACCACTTGTTTGTTGCTTCTCTCTTGACTGAGGCTGCCTTTGAACTTTTGAACCTATGAACCATTGAGCTTTGAACTCTTTTAGTACAAAGTTCAATCGGTTCATTGGTTCATTCTGTGTCTTGCTCAATTATTTCTTCCTTTATCTTTCTAAGCTTTGGTTGAACCTTTGAACCTTGAATCAGTTGAACCATTCGGTTCAACGGTTCAATGGTTCAATTGGTTCATTCAGTTCATCCTTTGAAGCCCTTTTTGTCCAAGTCTTTGAAGATTCCTTTCTGCGTCTTTGTTCAGCCTTTGGAACATCCCGAAGGGAAGGTGTCCCTTTGGGTCCTTCGAAAAGGTCCTTTTTCTGATGTCAAGTGTCCCCCGCAAGGGTATCTACCCTTCGAGATTTTTTGGTCAGACTTTAGGGTTCAACTTTCCCGGTAGGTTCTTGCTTCTTCGGCGGGCTTTTGGCTCTTGAGCTTTTTTCGTCAGGCTTTTCCTTCAGACAAAAAGCCTGAAGGAATTCCTTCGAACAAAAAGTCTGAAAGAAAGCTTCTTTTCCTTAGCCGTTTGTTCCTTCCAATTTCTTCAGGCTTTCTTCTCGAGTGAATTCCTTTGGCCTTCTTCACTTAATCATTTCCATCAAACAAAAAGTCTGAAAGAATTGTTCCTTTTGGGCCTTTGAACAAATCTGAAGGAATTCTGTCTTTTCTTTGACCTTCGAACCAATGTTGCCTGCCTTCTGCAAGGGCACTTGCCTTTTTCGCTTTGGGGCAGCCCCTTGAACCTGCCAATTGAACCAACTTTGGTTCAATGGTTCAATGGTTCAATCGACTCATTATTCATTATTTGGCTAAGTCTTTTTGATCTTTTGCACCTAGCGCGTTGAACCAACTTGGTCGTTGAACCCATTGAACCTTTGAACCAAAGTGGTTCAAAGTTCAATGGTTTAAGCCTTTGTTCTTTATCATTTGTCGATTGAACTCTTTTGATTGAATCGAGGCACCGAACCAATCTTGGAAACGACTAAGTGTTAGAAACTTGTTCTTTTGACTGAACTTGCTTGCAGAAGTTTTTTAACCTGTTGAACTTGTGAATCCCTTTACAAAAAAAGATTTATAATGAGGAATTTGAAAGCTCAGAACAAATTTTGAGAAGGGAAGAGAGAAATTTTGGTCTGTGCAAGGCCAAAATAGTCCGTAGGTTATCCCAAAAATGAGTGACATTTTTTGGGGACAACAGTCCCTAGTGATCATAAGGCAACAAGGCCATTCCATTATGTTGGATAATGGTGATGTCACCATTAGGAGAAAAAGTGACAATGTAGTCATCTTGACTGGATATGAGGAAGGGAAACTACTCAAACTCAAGGGTGAGCCATCAAATTCAAGGAATTATGCTCTTATCGTGGAAGACAAAATGTCTCCAAACATGTGGCATGCAAGATTCAGGCACACTCATTATAACAATATTTGTGTATTGCAAAAAAATGGTGTTTTTGGTATGCCTACATTGACTGCAAAATCAAATGAAAAGTGTGAATCCTGCATCTTGGCCAAACACAAGAGAACCATTTCCAAAGTCACAGTGGAAAGCTGACAAGAAGTTGCAACTAGTTCACTCAGAGCTGTGTTCTCTTCCAATCCTCTCCAAGTGGTCATAAGTACTTGATGTTGTTCATTGATGACTATAGTCAGATGACATATATATACTTTTTGATTAAAAATCCAAAGGCCTTTGAGACTGTTGACGCTGGAGATTGCACCCGGTGGCAGGAAAACGGGTTCCTGCCTTCTCCTCGCAACATGGAAACTCTCCTCTCGCCTATGGGACCGGCGAAGCTAGAGGAGAGAGTCTCTAGATAAGGGCTAGCTCCCTTTGATGCATCATGTTTTTTCCAGCAAGTGCTAACATACATATATATATATATATATATATATATATATATATATATATATATATATATATATATATCTGTGTGTGTGTGTGTGTGTATGTATGTATATATATATAATGGGGGGGATGAAAAGAGAGAGAGAGAATGCAGGAAAAACAAGCTTACTCTAAAAGAGGTGATGCAACAAAAAAAATAAGGGTCGACCTTCACACATCCAACTCTCTTCTTCATTCAGCTACTTGCCTGCCACCATAAGTCTTCTTGCCAGGAAGGGGACTTAAGAAATTTTCCTTTCGATCTAGGAGGGAGGCGAACGTTCCTGGTTAGCTATATAAAATAGTTTGCTTTCAGTTGTTTTTTCCCTATTTTCCTTAAGTGCAGTTGCACAGGTAGTGTTTTTTAGCTTTGTGTGTTTCCCTTTGCACGTGGGGTAAAAAGCTTCATGTTTGATTCTTGAATCTTTCAGGCTGTTGATAACTCTTTCATAGCTGCATCTAACTCTGTGCCCAATGGATTTTAAGGCAACTGGTTCTAAGCATAGCAGGCATGCTTCCCCAGTGAGTCGCCAAATTATTGACCCATTTTGCCCGCAGGCAAAATCATGGTCACCTTCTTCACCTATTGTTCAAATGCCAGTCATTTTTGGGTTCAGCAAGTTCAGAGAGTTCATTTCATGCTCGGGTTCAACGGTTCAATGTCCTTGGTTCATTGGTGCACAAGGCTTAACACTAAGGTAGGCGCTTCGAGGAGGAAATTAGGTGAGGTTCAAGTTAATCAAAGCTGGGCACATTTCAAGGCCAAAAGCCCGTCGCTTGATACAAAAAATCCCGTGGCTTAATACAAAGGCGAAGACATAAGGCAGCCCACGAAGGACACGAGAAGGCCCGTCAGCAGTCAAACAGCAAGCACATGGACCCGACTAGCAGGCAGAGGAGCAGGCCACGTAAAAGTTTAGGAAAAGAAGCTAGCATGCCCGATGATGTCTCCAAGGCCGTCAAATTTAATGAAATAGAGTAGCCGTTGGGTTTTCAAACATTGAAAAATGGCTAAGCGGCCAAAAAAGACAAGGATGCAAAAGAAGACAAAACAAAGTGACAGACAAGGAGATGACATGGCGCATAAGTGACAAGGTAGTCCAAATGGCAAAGTGTAGGTGATTTATTGCTTGTTAATTCCAAATGATGCAAACAACATACAATAGGGCCCGTGCATTAATTTTCATCTGTTGGCAAAAAAGAGGTGCGACCCATGCTTCTACATTAAAGCTCAAACACCAATGTCAAATTTGGTGATTATACAGCATGGTTCCAGCAGGCTTCTTCTAGGACGATGACAACACAATAGTGTTTCCTCTTTCCAATGGGCGCGACAGGCCAACTTGTCAAAAAAAGTGCCAAGTTTCTTTTTCTTTTCTTCTATATATTGTAACTTCTCATTTTTAGAAGAATCAGTTCTTCCACTTTTGCAAAGGCACAGCCCTGGCAAAAATTTCACCTGAATCAAATAAAATGCAGTATTTTACCTCCATTTGGATAGATGTTTTAGAGTATGCATTGAATGTTTGTCTGTGTCCAGTCATCATTTCTTGATGCTCTTACAGGTTTAACACCAGCAAACCTATTATCTACAAGGCACCATTTCTGCCACTGAAAGGAGAAGAGCGGACATTTTAGAAGACCAGAATAGAGGAAGTTACTATAGCGTGCATTTCACAGTGCCTCAGTAGTTTTTTGTCTTTTGTGTTTTGATGTAAGCCTCCCTATCAGTTTCTAGCAGCCTGGTCCTTTTGCCAAATGTGTAGTGTGTGTCTGTATTTGTCTGGTTCTGAGAGTGGATGTGTGAAGGTTGACCCTTGTTTTTTTTGGTGCATCACCTCTTTTAGAGTAGGCTTGTTTTTCCTACATTCTCTCTCTCTCTCTTTTCATCCCCCCCTTTATATATATGTGTGTGTGTGTGTGTGTGTATGTTAGCACTTGCTGGAAAAAACACGATGCATCAAAGGGAGCTAGCCCTTATCTAGAGACTCTCTCCTCCAGCTTTGCCGATCCCACAGGTGAGAGGAGAGTATCCATGTTGCGAGGAGAAAGCAGGAACCCGTTTTCCTGCCACCGGGTGCAATCTCCAGCGTCAACAGAGACTTTTCAAAAGTTTCAAAACATGATTGAAAATGAAGATCAAACCCACATTGAGACACTAAGGATAGAAAATGATGGTGAATTCACTTCAAAGAAGTTTGAATTTTATCTTAAGCAAAACGAGATCAAACACCATCTCACAGTTCCTTACACTCTGCAACAAAATGGAGTTGTAGAAAGAATGAACAGAACTGTGATGAATATGGTTCATGCTATGTTGTACTACAAAGGGGTAAATATGCATTTTTGGGCCGAAGCAAGTAAAACAACAGTATACGTCTGCAACAGATCACCATCAAAAACTCTTAAATCTAAGACTGCGTATGGGATGTGGTGTTGTCATCTCCCTTCAGTGTGACATCATCGGATTTTCAAATACACTTGTTACGCATTGATTCCAAAGGAGAAGAGAAATAAATTGGACCACAGGAGTCAAAAATGCATCCATTTGGGATATTCTGAATCCTCCAAGGCATATAGGCTATATGATGAGAAAGAGAAGTTTCTTGTTGCAAGAGAATTTGTGTTTTGTGAGTCTACAATAGACAAAGCATATTGATCGGCAACTATGTTAACTTGACAAGTATAGATAGTGATTTGGATGTTATAAACAATGAGTGGGGGACACACAGTTGGGAATCTATTGATTTTCTATTGTCTCCTATACATGAGCTTGAAACTCCTTATGATGGAGAGAGTGAAACTTCATTAGACAATGAATAGGGGCTACCAGAACAAAGGATAGAGAGTGATGGAACTTCAGAGGATGAAATTGAAGCACCTAAAACATAGAAAAATATGCCTAAGTGGGCTACTCAAACATTGAAAGATGTGAAACCTGATGAAGTTAGGAAAACAAGCTCAAGAAGTGCACATGCAACTGCATCACAATCAGACAAGTCCCTTGAATAAATTCAAGATAGAATTGAAAAGATCACCTTAAATGATTCTCCAGAAGAACTCAAAGTTGAGTTTGTTTCAGGACCAACATATTTCAAACAAGCTGAGAAGCTTGAATCTTGGGTAAAAGCAATGAAAGATGAGTAAAATGCATTGGTCAAAAATGGGACTTGGAAATTGGTTGATCCTCCATATGACTGCAAACCTATTGTTGAGTTGTATGATCCAAAGTAACTTTATTTGTTATATTAGCAGGTTAATAATGTTTTGTTAGTAAATTAATTAAATAATCTTGTTATTGGGTTAGTTGGTTGATGGGAATTGGTTACATCCCATAACCACCCGTAAAAGCTTATAAAGCTTTTACTCTCATTGTAATTTATTAACTTGAAATAATACAATATAATATTTTTATGAAAATATTGTTTACAATGTAATTCCTCTCCGTCCCTAGAACCTTCAGTGGTATCAGAGGTCGGAAGGAGAAAGCTAAGCCACATATTTCAACAGAAGGATCGAAGACATTTGAAGAGAAGGATTGAAGACATTTTTTGGGAGTCTTAGCAAACAATTTGGTATGAAATTAAAAATTTTGAAGCTTTCAAATCTAAGAACTCAAAATTTCAGCCATTTTCAAGGTAGTATGGCTCATTATTTTAAAAACTTTATTTGTATGGTGTTTCAAGCATTACACAAGGGTTTTTGAAGGATTGTATGGCGATTACAAGAAAAATACAAAAAGAATCTATTCTCTTTTAAATATGTGCAAACATTACTATGACCCTTGTACAGTTTACAGCTCCTCAAATTCCTTTTACAGAATCTATTATCTTTTAAATAAGTGCCAAAATTGCATTTGTATGGCATTGAAAATCAATTTTTGAAGCATTTAACATTTTTTTATAAACCCCCTTGTACAATGTGTATCACAACCATCACATGCTCATAGAAGTTTTGAAGCAATTCAAACTTTGGGAAATCCTCCTCTAATAGACATAAGCTTTAGTTGTACGACATAGGAGAATTAAATAACAAGAGTGATCTGATCTGATTGGCTTTCAAAGGTCTGAGAGAGCATCTCCAACCAAACAATGGTGCAACAATAAAATGCATGGTTTATTTATTTTTAATTTTTGCCTTTCCAAAAGTTCCCTATGCTTGTGGAGCCCACAAGCAAAGAGAGGCGTAGTTGCTCTTTTCCATGCAAGTGAAAGTAAAAAAGGTGAGTGAAATAATTTTACTTGCATATATATATATATATATATATATATATATAGCAAGAGCGATCTGATCTGATTGACTTTCAAAGGTCTGAGAGAGCATCTCCAACCAAACAATGGTGCAACAATAAAATGCATGGTTTATTTATTTTTAATTTTTGCCTTTCCAAAAGTTCCCTATGCTCTGTGGAGCCCACAAGCAAAGAGAGACGTAGTTGCTCTTTTCCATGCAAGTGAAAGTAAAAAAGGTGAGTGAAATAATTTTACTTGCATATATATATTATTTTTTGAAAATCAGGGAACACAGTTTAAAAGAAAAATCTTCCTTTAATATTTCAAAAAAAATTTATAAGGTTTTTGTAAATCACTTACAATAGGAGAGGTTAAGAGTTTAAAACCTCCAAGGCCAGATATCCTTTTGGTCGCATTCAACATTGTGAGCATTGTATTGTGATACTTTTTTCGACTAGTCATTCTCTTATGCAAAGGTGGTCATGTGACCAGTCCAACTATAGGTTTTTAGACGTCTTGAACACAACGAAATAGTTTATTTTGTGTTTTTAAATTTTCATATATGGTTTTTGTGACAAATATATTCAATGATGTATAAAGTTGCATTATTGGTGGAAACCGACACCTTCAAAATGACAATTTTCATGACACTTCATGCTTGTGCTATCAGAGAATGTATTGTCCTTTACAGGGCCATTAAGATCTTGTAATTGACAAAGTGTAAGTGTCAAACTGGAGATTGGAGGATCTGTTGGAGGTTGGAGGACTATTACCCTTCTCCAGTTAGTTATTCGCTCGGAGTTTGGGTTCAATGCTTAAATGGCAATTTTGGTAGTAGTAGTTTGTTTATTTCAGTTTCAATTTTGTCTTTCTATCCATGATATTCATGACATGGAGCAGACATGATTGTTTGATTTTGTTTCTCACGTTGCACAACTTCTCACCTTTCACTTGATGGGAGGAGAAAATTTAGCATTGGTAAGTCTTCAATTAGTTGTTAGTGACATTACGAGTTGATAGGGGTTGTTAGCACCAACAGTGTTGAGCAAAGGTTGTCAGCGTTTGTTGGGTATCAGGAAGATGTGCCATACAAAGTACGGGTTGGTCACTTTGACAAGTTTTTGGTTGGAGCCTTATGTGGATTGATGTAGTTAGACAGGTTTTTGATCATATTCTACTATAGTACAGTATGATAATCACAAGGGATGAGCAAGCCTTGATCATGTTCATCAGCGTTTTATACCACAACTCGTAGGGTGGGCTTCTGTATGGAGCGGCATTGGTTTTGATCAGTACCAGGATGTATAGTACACTAGTTGTAGTTGCTTTAGAGTTTCTTTGATGACTTCAAAGTCATTGCTCTTATTTTTTCATCTTCTATACCCCTTTGAATCAAGGGAGAGTTTGTTGGGTCATATGATCCAAAGTAGCTTTATTTATTTACTTTATTATATTAGTAGGTTAATAATGTTTTGTTAGTAAATCAATTAAATAAACTTGTAATTGGGTTTGTTGGTTCATAGGAATTGATTACATCCCATAACCACCCGTAAAAGCTTATAAAGCTTTTACTTTCCTTGTAATTTATTAACCCAAAATAGTACAATATAATATTTTTTATGAAAATTTTGTTTACAATGTAATTCCTCTCCGTTCCTGGAGCCTTCACCTATTGGCTGCAAGTGGGTCTACTGCAACAAATACATGGTTGATGGCTCACTTGAAAAGCACAAAGCAAGGCTTGTCTTAAAGGGGTATGCTCAAAAAGAAGGAAATGACTACAATGAAATCGTTGCACCTACAACAAAATGGATTACCATTTGAACCATCTTGGCTTTGGCAGCTCATAAACGGATGAAAAATTTGCCTAATGGATGTCAAAATTGTATTTCTAAATGGTAACTTCAAGGAAAATGTGTACATGACACAACTTGAAGGTTTTTCAAGAAATAGACAAGAGCACAAAGAATGTAAACTGAAAAAATTCATTGTATGGTTTGAAACAAGCCCCTTGAGCATGGTATGACAAACTGGCTGAGCACCTCATGAACATGAACTTCAAATATTTTGAGTTTGAAGATGCAACTCTTTTCATCAAAACAACTGACAAAGCAGTTGTATTTGTGGTGGTGTATGCTGATGATTTGCTCATCATAGGGAAAAATGAACAGTACACTGCAAAATTCAAGTCAAATTTGATGAAAAACTTTGGCATGACTGATTTGGGTTATCATCATTACTATTTGGGTGTTAAAGTAATTCAAAAACCAAATTATTTCATCACTCAACAAAACTACATTGGTGACATTCTGAGCACGTTCGAAATGGAAGATTTTAAGCCTCTCAACACACCCATCGAACAAAATCTCAAATTGACATCTGAATATTTGGTTGATGCCACTAAATACAGACAACTCATTGGAAGTCTGATTTATGTGACTACAACTTGACCAAATATATCATTTTCAGTTGGTGTCCTCTCAAGATTCATGCAACAACCCAAGGACAATCATTGGGTAGCAACAAAAAGGGTCCTTAGATATGTTAAAGAAACACAAAATTTTGAGCTCAAATACTCTAGGGTAGGAGACTTCAAACTGGTTAGGTATTAAAATTCTGACTATGTTGGTGATCATGAAGATGGAAAGTCCACCTCAAATTTTTTGATGAATTTGGGAACAATAGTTGTCAGTTGGAGTCCAAAAAACAATCAGTGCCATCATTTTTTTAGCGAAAGTAGAATATATGTCTGCCTCAGAGGCAATTAGAGAGATCTTGTGGCTCAGAAAGGTTCTTTCAGATTTGTAGGGGCAATAGGTTTCATCAACACCTCTCATGGTTGACAACACTTTTGCAATCCAAATGGCAAAGAATCTAGTCTTTGATGACCGAACCAAGCATATCAACACCAAATTTCATCTGATTCGGCACTTGTGAAAGATGGCAGTGTCAAGTTGCACCATTGCCCGACAATGGAGCAACTAGTAGACATCCTAACAAAAGCGCTTGGATGAGAAAAAATTGAAAAGTTCAGAGGAATGCTTGGTCTGACAAAGACTCCTACAGATTAAGGGGGGGATGTAATAATATTGTATATAATTGTTATTAATCCTATGTGTCTAGCATAGGTGTCTTATTTTTGTCTTATTCAATAAGTTCTCCATTCTCATAGGAATAGGAACAGTCATTTTGGGAATGTGAAATGAACAGTCATTTGGGATTATTTATTGTAATGTTTGCTCTCATTCCAACTTGAATCGTGAAATATAATTTCATAGGCATTCTGAATAGAATTCGGCCTGTCAAAAACTGTTGTTTGTAGTCTAGCGGTTGCACAAGCATCACCTACATATACTGGCAGTTGCACAAGCATCACCTGTGTATACTGGCAGTTACACATTTGCCACCTACATAGGCTGACAATTGCAGCATCTATAACAAACCCCTCCATTTAAAGAGCAGAATCTCACTGACTTCATCACTATGAAGATGTTTAGATTACCCCCATAATGACTCTACCATTGTAACATATCTGATTTGATGTTATAAATATGAAATGTTTTACAATAGTGTCATACAAACATGAATTATATACAATTGGGCATAGTGGAAACATCTAGTATACATGATTAGTACATTAAGATCCATCTTTGGATCAAGCTTTTAAGTCCTTAAAAACATTAGGAATTTTGTAAGTGAGGAAATTTTTTCCCCACATCTTCTCATAAATACCTTTTGGCTTTTTCAGGGCATTGACCCTTTAACCCAACCAACCAATGTTCTTGCACTCCTCTTTGCGTTATCCTTTCATCTTGCAATACAACATCCTCCTCTGATTCCAATTGACTATCCAGAGAGAGGTCTTCAATTGAAGGTAGCAACAACCCTTCATCTTCATGGTCTAACATAAAAGGCTCAAATAGACATAAGTTCTCAACATTGACAACTGAATAGATCTTCATATAAGAAGGTAAATCAAGTCTAAAAACATTTTTTCCCACTTATTCCTAAATTTCAAATGGACTATACCTAAGAGGCTTAAGCATCTTAGACTTACCTTGGAGCCTTTCTTTACTCAAGTACAACCATATCCTGTCTTCAACAAGGAAACTAAGCTTAGTACTATGTTGATCATGTCTTGCTTTGTACTTGGCTTATGGCTTCTTCAACCTCTCTTGCAATTGGAGGTGAATTTGTTGAATCTTCTCAATGAACTTTTTAGCTTTGTGGACCTATCGATCCATTTGTCCATTGCCTTTGTATGGCTATCTTGAAACAACATCAAATGCACATGGAGGTAAGTAGTCAAAACAAGTTTCAAAAAGAGTTTTACTAGTAGAAGAATGGGCTGCCCTTTTGTTAGGATTGTTGAATATGTTGGGTGAATATTTTGTCAGTCAGTTGTCTAATTGATCAAAATAGGTCATATCACCATAGCATAGGGAGATTGGTCATCCAGGTGTGCAGGTTTACTACATCAATAGGGGACAAATCTCTCCTCTCATCAACAGGAGGTTCCCTATTAAATATACGGAGGCTATATACTATATAAATAAGAAGAAAGTAACACACAGGGATAGAATAAACCATCCATCTCTCTTTTTTTAGAGATGATGCTCACAACACAAAGGAGAAATCCTGGGTGATTGGTGAAAGTGATTCTCTTCTTTCAGAAGTAACATTCAACCAAGAGCCAAATCCCTTCTTGGGTAGTAGAAATCCTGGTGAAATGATAGAAGGCACTTCTCTTCTTTCAGAAGTGCTTGTTCTTGCAAACAACATAAATCTTTCTGGTAACAAGTGACTGGTAACCAAAATCATAGTAACCAGCAGCCTGAGATGTACCACAAAGTCTCCACCTCAACTACCCAAGAGTGAGATACAAAGGACAATGAGGGCACAAAGTCGTCCCAAGGTCATTTACACAGAAACAGAAAGAAAACACACTAAAGGCAATTGTGGGGGCACAAAGTCTCTCCACCGTTGGCTTCAGGACACCTTCCTGATTACTTCCACTAGTTCTGCTTGCCAAATTAAATAAACAAGAACACATTCAGAAGACAGACATAAGAATAATCTCCTAAAATGATACAAGCTATGACAGCACAAAGTCTGCAAACAACTTACTTTCTCATTCAGATAAAATGAAATGAAATACAATCTGAGCTCAAAGTCTCAGTATTCGCCTTTCAATTATGCAGAGTTTCACTTCTATATTGGGAAGATCACCCTTGCATCAAAGGGGAAATTAGAATATATAGATGCAAAGAGAGGCTTGGCACTTTTTCTCATGGAGTGACCCATGCTGCGCAATCAATGCCTTGGATGCATTCTTGGTTTTGTCAGGAAGGGCCATGCTGGAGCAGGGCAGCTGCCTTAATTATGGCATGTTGTTTCATCTCCTTTGTCTACTCCCAAGCCTGAATTACTCATTCCATCACCTGCTAGCCACGCAACTGTCCACTCTACCTTTATTCCAAAGGGGACAAACAGGCTACGCTTTCAATGTTTGCAGGCCCCAAATATCTACCCGGCGAAATGCTTCACCTAATGGAATTAAATCCTGATGAGTTTCCCTTTTTGTCTCTTCTCATTTTCTATGGCCACTTTTCATTGTGACACAGGTGAGGACATATGGCGGCATCCGCAGCTTTGAAATAGGCTTATCAGAATAAGATTTGAAACTTGTTAGAGACCATTGGCACGGATGCAAACACTTGGCAGCTTCCGCTGCGCTGGGACAGAAAATGTGGCGAGTTTCACGGCCTTGAAACTTGTTGGAGGCTGTGTCTCAACTCGTGACACTTGGCAGCTTCCATTGCACTTTGAGGCTCGACCCTTTATTTCCTTCGAACAATTTGTCTGAAGGAAGTCCCCCCCTTTGGCTCTGTGTCTCTGTATTGAGAGTGCCCTGTCTTTAACATGTGGCACATTCCACTGCTTTTTACCAGAGACACGTGGCATCTTCCACTGAATGTTATCGCAACCTCCCGCCGGTGACACTCGACACTTTCCACTCTCAGGCTTTTATGATACCATAGAAACGTTTGAGGCTCATATGGGTTCTCTCAGACAATGACACTTGTCGCATCCTATTTTTTTTAGTCGCTCGCCTAGGACCCACCACGGTCATTGCTCAAAATAGTGGAAAAAAAGGAAGGGACTGCAAAATTTGACACTTGGAGGCTTTCAACAAGCTTTACAAGGGAAACGTGGCAGTATCTGCCGCTCTTATAAACAAAGTATAAGGCATCTTGGTAGATGACACTTGGCAACTTCTGCTCATCCTTTTCTTTTACGTGTTCCTTTCCTTGACTGAGGCCACCTTTGAACCTTTGAACCCGTGAACCCATTGAACCTATGAAGTGGTTCAAGGTTCAATGATTCGGTCGGTTCATTCTTTTGATTTGGCTGAGTCATTTTGATATCTTTGAACCAAGCACATTGAGCTATTTGGATGTTGAACCCGTTGAACTGATGAACCAAAATGGTTCAAGGTTCAATGGTTCAACGGTTCAAGCCTTTGAAACTCGTTAAGTGCTCGAAGCCGTGGAACCTTTGAAACGGTTGAACTTTGAACCTCTGACAAATGCGCTTAGCTCTTGCTGATAACGTTGAACTCGTTGAACCCATTGAACCTATTGAACCAAAATGGTTCAAGGTTCAATGGTTCAATGGTTCAACCCTCGCTTAGATGCTTGCCGATGGACATTTTTGATCAAACCAAAGTGTTGAACCAATCTTGAAAATGACCAAGTGTTGGAAACTGGTTCTTTTGATTAGACTCACCTGCAGAAGCCTTTGACCCAGTTGAACCTACTAATCCCTTTACTGAAAAAGCTTGGAAAAATGAGGAATTTGTAAGCTCAAAACAAATTTCGAAAAGGGAAGAGACAATTTTGGTCTTGCAGGGCCCAAAATAGTTCATATGTTGTCCCAACAATGAGTGACATTTTTGGGGGACAACAGAATATACAACAAATTTTCATCCCAAGACTTAAGATGCTTTCTATTGTACCCTCACAAGAGCTCTACCAATGTTTTACTCACAACCTCAGTTTTCCCATTTGTTTGTGGGTGAAAAGGTAGATTGTTTCAAGTCAATATCCATCTTCTCCCATAATGCGACCCAAAACTTCCCCTAGGCAAACCAAATTGAATCCACACATTAGTAGAAAATAACTCAGTTGCATCACTACCTTTGAGGGTCTTCTTATAAGGAATAAGAATGCACATCTTACTAAACTGGTCCACAACTACAAAGAGATAGTTATGCCCATTCTTTGACATAAACAAATCACCTAAAAAATCCATGGAAATGTTTTCCCATAGCCTAGAAGGAACCAATAATGACATATATAGACCCAACTTCTTGTTATTAGGCTTGCTTGTATTACATAATACACATCATTTTATAAAGTTAGCAACATATACTTTCATATTAGGCCAATAAACATACCTCTGCAAATGTGCAATGGTCTTTGTAACACCAAAATGTGTGGTAACTTTTGAAGTATGTGCTTTTCCCATTAGCTGAACTCTTTCCTCCTTAGGCACACAAAGTTATCTAACTGCTAGAGCAACACATCTTAGAGGTAGTAATCCTCCTTGGAACTAAAAATTGCACCTTGGGACCTCTTTGCTTGAAGAAATGGCTCCCAAAAATCTGCCTCATGTTCATATCCCTCTATAAGACTCAGACATAAAAGGCTCAAGAAGGGTTGTGGTGCTCATGGCTGAAAGCAAATGGGGTTTAGATAACATATCAACTAGTTTGTTAGTCACACTTTTCTTATATTTGATAACCAAATGAAATTGATGCAAAAATCCCATCCACTTATAGTGTGTAGTCAATTGAAGTTTAGTTGGAGCTTGCAAATAGTGGAGAGGTTGATGATCCATATGGACAACAATTTTATTATCCATGAGATAGTGCTTTTATTTCTTGACTGATTAAACAACAATATATAGTTATTTGTTGTATGTACAATAATTTAGAATTGCACCATGAAATAACTTTGAATGGTAACATATCAGCTTACCTCTTTGAAGTAGGACAACCCCAATAACATAGTCACTAGTATCTGTTTCCACCTCAAAGGGTAGTTGCAAGTTAGGCAAAGCAAAAATTGGAGCATGGCTAATCTTATGTTTGAACATAACGTCTTAGCCCAAGTAAAAGTCTTCCCACTTGCTATAATGGCATGCAAAGGTGCGGCTATGAAAGATAAATTCTTGATGAACTTCTTCAGATGTTGAATTACACCCACAAAGCTCCTTGTCTCGATCACATTAAAAGGCTTTGGCCAATTCATGATGGCCTCTACCTTCTTTGGATCAATCCTCAATTTTCCATCTCCAACCACATGCCCCAAGAAGACAAGTGATTATTAAGTGAACTCACATTTTTTTCTCATTCAACACTTATTTGTCTTTCAAAACTTGTTTAAGATGATTAATATGCTCATCATAAAGACAAGAATATCAACCAAATATACAATTCAAAGGAATCAATACATGGCCTCATTACCTCATTCATCAACTAAATGAAAGTAGCCGGTGCATTGCATAGCCCAAAAGGTAGAACCAACCACTCATACAACCCTTGCCTTGTTTTGAATGTTGTTTTCCAAATGTTCTCTTTCTTAATTTGTACTTGGTGATACCTAGATTTCAAATCAAGCTTTGAAAAATACTTGGCATGCTGAAATTAATCAAAAAAATCATCAATCCATGGAAGGGGGTACTGATTCTTGATGCTTATTTTTTTAAGTACTCTATAATGAACACACATTCCTATGAATCATCTTTCTTAGGTACTAAAACAATAGGAGAACCACATTGAGAAGTACCAGGACAAATTACACCTTGATTAATCAAACACTGTAATTGTTTTTTTTCCTCTTTAATATCCTTCAAGGACTGCTTGTATAACCTAAGTTTTGGAAGTGGACTATCATTTAGCAAATGAATTTTGTGCTCAATAGGCCTAGCCAGTGAAACCCTATAGACTCATAGAAAACCTCCTTGAATAGTTGCACCAACTCTTCCATACAATTTTGTGCTTTGTTAGTAAACATGCTATGAGAAGTCATATGTGCATCCACTTCTTTATCTTGAATATTTCCCAAAAGAAGCAAAACAAACCTTTCACTAGCATTAATAAGCTTCTTAGCTTTAGAGACATTTACCAAAGAGATTTTAGAATCACTTTTGTATGCCAAAATGATGTAGCTCTTTCCATCTTTCACCAAATGATATTGGTTGGCTCTCCTCGTGAAGATAGTGTTGTTTTCAAAATCAGCTCAGCTCATTTTTGGAACAACCCCCTGCGAAACTTGTCCGTTCCACCCTTTGTCTCTCTAAGTCTATTTTCGAGACGATTTTTTTCTCATTCTCGTTCTTGCTCTATTGACACTGTTCGAAGCTCGTAACATCTTTTCATTACATTTTCTCCAAAACGTGAAAGTTTGTTATGGTCTTGATGCAATCAGGAGACCCAAATTTGGATTTTTCAGATTTAGTATTTTTTTTCTATTTTCATGCACGAGCGACATTTTTTGTCGTCAGCGCATTTTTATTTTTTTCATGCAGGAGTGGAAAAATTTGCCGCCCCTGCATATCCTTCCCTTTTTCTAGTGCAAGGGTGGCAAATTTTGCCGCCCCTGCACTACCTCATTTTTCACATGCGGCATTTACTACCACGCACGTCGGGTGGTTGGGGTCAATGTTCACCCCATTTAATTCAGTTTTAGCCTCATTTTGATTCATTCCTTCCTCTCCTCCTCCTACCTTCTGCCTTTGGACAATCCAGTGAATGAGTAAAAGTGCGTTTTGGTGGATTTAAGCTCACGACGCACGTGGTTTTCTAGGTAGGTCATGTATTTGGAGTTTATTTCTTTTATCGCTTCTAGTTTGTTTTCTAGTTGTTTTTGTTGGGGTTTGTTTTTGTTTCTTCTCCTTTCCCCATCGACTTCCTCTCTTTCTCCCTTGTTGGGGCGATGAAATCCACCGCCTAATCCATTCTTCCCCCCGATCTTTCCATCTTCCTTGTGCATGGGCAGCGATTTTCACTGCCCTAGCCGTGCCCTACTCTCATGACCTGCATGGGCGGCAAAATTTACCACCGACGTAGGTTAAGACGCACGGGCGACAAAAATTGCTGCCCATGCAATTTCTTAGAAAACATACATGGGCGGTGAATTTCACCGCCCGTGCTTCTTGTTCACCTTCGATCCATGCACGAGCGGCTATTTTCACCGCCCGTGCCTCTTTCCTCTTGTCCACATGCGAGGGCGGTGAAATTCATCGCCCGTGCATGCAAACATGTCCACATGCGTGGGTGGCGAATTTTTATGCCCTTACCCTTTTCCTCCAAATTTTTCCAACTCTGGAGAGATGTTCATCTTTTTTATTTTTTCCACCTCCTCTCCTTTTTCTCTCATTTTTTGACCCAACCCTATCAAGTTCCCTTCCTTGGTCATGATCACCCAACGTGCAAATTCCCCAATTTGCCCACTGCTCCCTAATTGCACGATCATGATTGCAGTACCCCCCGAAGATTCTTGTTTGTTGACACCTGCTCAATCAAGACCAATTCTAATGTCTGAAACTTCTCTAAAAAAGTCAAAGGCCATGAAGTACAAATACCAGGGCATTTTTTCGATCACCTCGGTCACCTCTAATGTCGATGGCATTAGAGATATAGAGATTGGCCACGTAGATATGGCCAAGTTCGTGACCAAAACCAAGGCAACGAACTTGAGTTTCGAGATGAAGAAGATAATCGAGAGCAACATTCATCTAGTTTCTTATTTTTCGATAGCGGCACATCATACATATTTCATCCTCCAATAAGCCCAGTTCTACAACAAAGAGACTAGATCAGTCTCTGATGCCATCGACAACGTAATAATTTAGATGGACCCCAAATTCATTGATAAAGTCTTCAATTGCCCCCTGTTACTGAAGTAATGAGGATTAACTTCGTAGAAGCACAGAAAGAGTATGACAAGGACCCCGAGAGGGCAAAGAAAGTGATGAATCATAGGTGGCTGAAGACTCCTAGAACCAACCTGTCTAAATGGCCGCAAAATTTTTTGAGGAGTGATTTCATTAAAGAAGTTGGTGACTTGATTACCCTTCTCAGCCGAGTACGAGGCCTCCTATCTTCCTCACAATTCCATGAATGGATGTATCCCTTCATCAAGATCATCCTCTAAGAGAAGCAAGTCATCTTCTAGGGTGAGAAAATCAGCAATGCTCTTCACAAGCAGTTGACCAAGGTATCCACTACTTTGAAGTTTTATATGACTTCGTACCTAGTGTACATAGCTGCTTCAATGCAAACCTTTCCAGGTTTGACAACTAAAAGAGATAGAAAGACCACTCCAGTCTACTCATATTACCCTCAGTTAACACTGCAAGGATCAATCCATCATTTTAAGAGGGTAAATGACACATTCTTTGTGGTATTTTTGTGCCTCTTTAACCCTCAGCTCAAACAAAAAAGAATATCTGATGAAGACTGGACAGTCGTCAATGACTATCGTTGTATGTTCCTACAATTTCCCTCCTGCTATTTTTGGGTTAGCTTTTTCCAAGGCTATCCCTATATGCTCCCCAAATTTCTTTTTGATAAGTTAGTTCTGATGGAGCTGTGTAGACAAATGGTTATTGTACACACTAGGCAGATGGAATTGAAAAAGTCAGGTTTCAAGTTTCCAATCGAAATTGGTAGATACTCAATTTTGATCGCAGCCAAAGCAAAGGTCATGGAAATAGAGATGCAGTTGGTTACTATGAAACAGTTCAAGAGGAGGGATAATTTTGACTATAGGGGTGTCAAAGACATGATCAGAAGAAAGACTCAGTTTCATGAGCCGATGATCGAAGACATCTAGGTAAACCTGAGGACAGTCGAAGAAATCAGGAGGATGGATAACAACAGGCTAACCCTGGAGCAGATCGAATATCTAAGACTTGCAGATATTCTCTCTAATTTGGTCGATGACAAGAACATTATCAACAACAGGTACCTGGCCGAGAAGGTTGCTGACTCTCCTCTTCCTCCTATTCAGTGGTCTCAAAAAGAATTGACTTGTTTAAAGAAGAGATTCAAACCAATATTGGCCAACACCAATGATTGGTTAACAGCCAAAAAGATCATGCTGAAAAAATTTATTACAAGATCGAAGACTGAATTCCAAGCAGAAATGAAGAAGGCAGAAAATAGGACCAAGAACAAAGGTGATGTTCCTTCTCCATCTAGGCCTCACAAGCCTAGAATCATCTTTGTTTCCAAGAAATTGAAGGTTGTTGAGGAGTCAGAATCAATGGCTAAGGGAGTTGGAGAACAAAGCTCCCAAGAACAGACAGCTCAACAAATAGAGACAGATGATAGGCCCTCATAGTAGCAAAGAACAGAGCCTCTACCTTCCTAGAAAGGGGCACAGCCACTTACAGACGTCTCTCCTTCACCACCTCTATCTCGTATCAGTGTTCCTTCTTCTGGAGCCACCTCTCCTTCCAAATTCATGTTTGGCAATCCTTAAGGCGCTTCTAGAGATACTCCTCACTCCTCTGGATCTATTCTTAGTCTGACATCCCCTTCCTTCAATCTAAGAGAAAGCTCTACCCTTGATCAATCAACGACCGGTACGATTTCACCAATTACTCCAATTGCGACCACTATTACCACCGCAGATGACTTTGACTTTGGCAAGATAGTGCCAGTGAAAGCTAAGGCCCCTAAGAGACCAAGGATCCTTTCAAAATTGGTTGAGAAAAAGGGGCACAAAATTTTGGAAATAGCTAAACCACTGCAGGATGCAACCCTTGAAGGTTTTGACATGAGCAGCTATTCCATTTCTTACGTTGAACTTAGAAAAGTTACTCACGAAGGTGCGAAGAGCGATCTACAGTCTGCAATGGACATCATGTTCTAGAAATTTGACAGAGAAAAGGAGATAAAAGACTACTACAAGGCAAAGGCAGAGCAATTGACCACAATAGTCAGAAAATTCACCCTTGCCCCTGAAGCAGCAACCCCAGAGGCCTTTTTCATAGACGACCCTGTCATTCAAAAGGTAGAGAAAACCTATATGAAAGGGAAAGTGCTAGAGGATTACATTGAAAAGATGCACACTCAGGAAATTTCTTTACTTACAGAGGTTGCCGAGAAGATGGACAAAATGAAGAAAGTGAGGACGGATCTAGAGGACCTTGTCTCTCTTATCTCTCAGGGCATTAACAGTACAGAGAAATATCTTGGCAAGTGGAGGGAAATGAAAGATCTAAAGAAAAGCACCTTGATATCCATCGGTGTTATTTCTATCAAAGATTTCTATGTTGAGATTAAAGAATCACTGATATATAGGATTCAGGTACTCAAGGAGCTGATTGAAGATCTTGAGTCTTCCAAGGATGCTAGCGAGAAAAGCGACATGGGCCTTTTGAATAGACTGAAAGAACTGTCGTGCGATCTCACTTCCAGAGATAATCAATTTCTCTCAGCCGAAGAGATGATCCAAGGATTCAAATGTATGATTCAGAGGGATTTCGAAGAAAAAGTGTTCTCAATGACTTCTGTGGACAATATTTTAGATACTCAGTTAACTCTGGATAATCTAAGATCCAGGTTAACTAGTCATACTAAGGCAATCACAGCATTGAATGATGCTATAATCAGGGCCAAAGTCATTTTCAAAAACACCATTATGCCAGACAGTATAAGAATTTAGGCATCTATCACTATGTATGATGCTCATCTGAAGAAGTTTGGCGGCAAGAGCTGAACCATTTTCTCCTTCTCTCTTCTTCCTCTCTTCTCATGCACTTTTGTCATGTAAAAGTGCATGCAATTTTGTAATGTGTAATTACATGTAAAAAATATGAAAAATATCTCAAAAGTCAAAGATGACTCATCTTTGACTAAGATATTTTTATATTTTAATCTTTTTTATTTTGAAGGTTTCTCACTATATATAGAGGGGACCTCTTTTGTAAATGTATCTCTGATAATTGAGAGCAAAAACTCTACTAAAATTGAGACACTTCTTGAGACTTTGTGCTCAACTTGTAAATCATATTTCATTGAATGAATGAGAAACATGTTTATTTCAGACTTTGTGTTGAAGTATTTTGTGTTATCTAGAAAATGGTTCTTATGTCCTCTTTCTTGATAATCTCTTATCTGTTTGGTTTAATAAGCAAAGTGTGTGTGTTGATATTATCTAAGGACATTTCTAAAAGATAGAAGAAAGACTTTGAGTTACTTTTATCTTGGTGATCCTTTTTATCCTGTGTAGTTTTAGGTGAAGACTTTGTGCTTCGTTTCACTCTACGGTTACGCATATTCCAAATCGATGAAGGAGACAATGGAAGACTTTGTGCTTACGTAGGTTTTTTTGTTAACTTTGTAACCTAATCCAGGAGATTTTTTGCTTTATGCTGGATACCATTCCTGAAAGAAGAGGAATGTTATTAGCCAATGACCAGGACTTTTTTCTCTTATTCCTTGGACATCACCTCTAAAAAAAGAGAGGTGGATGTTGTTATACTACCCCGAGTATTATTTTTTACTTACTTATATATATACATATAGCATATAAATATTCATAGGGAACCTCCCCTTGATGAGAGGAGAGATTTACCTCATTCAGATGTGGTAAATCTACACTTTTTATGGTGTAAATCTCCTTGTGATGTGGTTGATATACCCATTTTGTCATCAGTTAGTTGACGACAAAATATTCACCCAACAGTTTTTGGCGACTCTACTGGAAAATAGCACGCAGTTTGAAGTCTCAAAATTTAAACTGAAGCAGATCCTGCTCTTTTCTATTTTTGTTCTACAATTTGACAACTCCACGTTATACCAGAGGCCAGAAATCTCATAGTGTTATTGACCCTGCTTTTGAATTGGTGCAGCAGATTAATTTCAAGTTGTTTCCTCCACAACCTCACCTTAGACGAACTAGGAGCCTTCCTCCTAGCCCTACCAAGCCACCAACACAAAGCAGAGATTCTTTTTCTGCTGCTGGCTGAGCTTTACCTATCCAAGCTCCATTTGGATTAGTAATCCCACTTTTGCATAATCAAATCATGGCTCAAGGCCCCTAGGGTAATTCTTTCGGTCCACTGAATTTCACTCCACTTTTGCATGAGCTTCCACGCAGTTCAAAGAAGGATTTCCCCAAATTCTTTGATGATGGGAAGGTTCATCTTGATGAACACATTGTAACTTTTAGCATAGCCTGTAGTGTCATAGGTGTGGAATTCGAAGACATAGCGGTCAGGTTGTTCGTAAAGACACTACAAGGCATTACTGCAGACTAGTTCTACCACCTACATACTAGATCAGTGACTGACTGGGACACCTTAAAAGACAAATTTGAAGCCAGATTCAAGCCTGTAGAAGATGCACATGCCTTGCTGGCCTAGCTCACTCAGATGAAGAAAGAACCTCATGAGCCTATGAGAGATTTTATTGCTAGGTTTGACAAGCTAAGGCACAGAATTCCCATGGTCATCCAATCGACGCCTCATAACCTCAAATGCTTCTTCATCAATTCACAATTGCCTGAAGTAGGTTTCTTGCTGAGATGGGCCAGACACATAGACCTTGCTGCTGCTCAAAACCTGGGTATTGAGGTAGAAGATGACCTTATCTTGGTAGGAAAGATAAGGAGAGACCCTAATAAAGGTAAATCCTCTTCATCTTTTGAGTATTCACCTGCAGCCACCACTGACCTAATGGTATAAAAGCTAGCAAATTAAATGCTAGCTCTCAAAAAGCAAATGGTGCAAGGAATGTCATCTGCTCTTGCATACAGAGATATGCCTAGGAGGACATTTCAAAATCAGGCATACCAAGGCAATGCTGCCAAGAATCAGGGACAACAAAATCACCTTCCCCCTCCACAGAGGAGCCTCGCCTTTGAAGCACCTCCAAACAAATCGATAGTCAGGTATCTAGAAGCTGAAGCAAATTTCTCATTCCAGCCTGAGTTAAATCTCAAAGATGATGCTAATCTCTTCACTGAGGAAGAAGAAAAATTAGCTGGCGACTCCAATATTGGTTTCCTGGATTACCAGGACAAAGTTAGAAGTAAAGGAAAAGGGTTGGATGGATTTTATGCTATTTCTACCAGATCTCAAAACCAGTTAGCTCCACAGGCTGACAAAGAAAAAGTAGAAAAAGAACCTCGGCCGGTGGTCTCCATCGCTAAACGAGGGACTCCATTGCCTCTCCAATCAAAAGATCAGGTAACTCACAAAAAAGTAAGTACCTCCAACCGCCCCATACCTTCCACTTCTATTACTCAGATCAGTGTCACACCTACTAAAGATCCAGATGATGGACTCTCTTCCTCTGTTTCAAATTCTTTCCAATTATTTGATATAATTGATCACGCCAGAAAGACTAAAATCCAAATGACAGAGATTGAATATTTGAGGGCTAACCTTGAACAATTTGATAGATTGGCAGAATATGTGAAAAATAAGGCTGTCCCCACATGACAAGATTCTTTAAAAGTCATTCATGATCCCCCTAAAGATAAATCCATCCAAAATAATCTTGTCGTGACTCCTCCAGTTGCTCCCAGGAAAATAGAATCTTTTTATGTTTCCCTACTAATAAATGGTTACAAATTGAGTAATTGCATAATAGACTCTAGAGCCTCGAATAATGTCATGCCCACCAGGGTGGCAGATTCTCTTGGTCTAACTCTGACCAAAACTTTTAGAAGGTGTTTTTCTATGGAAAACAAGCAAGTCCCACTCCTTGGTTAGATAAAAGTTGCCCAATTTGCTTTCGCAGCTTTTTCAGAAAAGAGGATAAAAATGACGGTCCTAGTGGCCGATGTTCCTGCCTCTTACGGTATCTTTCTTGGGTAGAATTTCTGCAAGGATGTTGGAGGTGAGCTGAGCATAGACTTGTCAGAGGTGAGGATCCCAATTCAATGTGTTATGAAGAAATTGCTTCCTGAAAAAGAGGCAAGATATGTAGTCACTCGATCATCAGCACCAGAAGCTCAAATTTTATTTGAGTCTTTTGGCATGGGCAACTACTTCCTATCTATGGACAAAGTCCATGAGGCATCCAATGAAAATCTTACATGTGACAACTTGGAAGTGTGTTCAGCTGACATAGCAGGAGAATTGGCACACCAAAATGAACGCATGGAAGAACCTCTTCCCCCAAATGAAAAAGTTTTCCAAGAAAAAGTGGTGTCTAATGAGGTATGGATTTTAGAATTTGATGGTAGCTGCTTTTCTATCAGTTCAAGAGCTAGAGTTGTGTTGGTATCTCCTCAAAGAGATATTATTCCTTTGTCCTACAAGTTGCAGTTCAACAACACCAACAACATAGCTCAGTATGAATCCCTGTTACTTGGATTACAGGCTGCCAGAGAAAAGGGCATTAAACTACTCCATGCTAAAGGGGATGCTGAACTGGTGGTTTGCCAGGTGAGAAACCTCTATCAAACCAAGAATGAAATATTGCACCACTACTGCAATCTTGTCTGGGACCAAATTAAAAATTTTGACGCTTTCAATATCTCTGTCGTTCTAAGAGAATTCAATGACTGGGCAGATGCATTGGTTTACTCTCTTGGTTTCCCACCCAGATTTTAAAGGAGATAAGTACACTATTGAACTGGTCTTTTGACCAAGTGTACCTGATAATGCCGGCCATTGGCAAGTATTCAACAATGACAACCAAATCATCGCCTTCTTAGAGTAAAAAGATAGTTTCGAATAACTGCATTTTGAAGGTAGTGAACTTCGGGAATGTGAAGCAACATCTGAATCAAATGCGAACACAGGTGAGGATTTCCTGTAGCTAAAAGAAAATAAGATTCCCAAAGGCCTGGTTTCTCTCAAAAAATTGTTTGATAACCATGACAGGTTTATTAAACAATAGCGAATAGATTCAAACTCCTCCCAAGATTTTGATCAAATAAGCCTGGAAACCAAGGGAGATCCTAAGATGGTAAACATTGAGAAATGTTGCACTCTCGAGGAGAGATTTAAGCTTACCAATCTACTCTGCCAATATATAGACGTCTTAGCTTATTCCTATGACGACCTGAAATCACTCAGGCCTGATGATTCGCCACAACATTCCTCTTAAGGCAAACTCTGTGCATTACAAGCAAAAGTCCAGACAATATAATCCAAAAATCTCAGGTACTATTTTAGTTGAGATACAAAAAATGCTTGATGCCTGGATAATTTTTTCAATCCATCACTCCACATGGATTGCCAACATAGTGCTTGTCAGAAAGAAGAATGGTGAAATTTGAATCTGCGTGGATTTCAGGAACTTGAATTAGTTATCTTTAAAAGATAACTACCCTCTCCCTATCATAGATCAAGTTTTGCAAATGGTAACAGGTTTAGAGATGTTATCAATACTAGACAATTTCTTGGGGTATAATCAGGTTGAAGTTGAAAAAGTAGATCAGCATAAGACTGCTTTCACCACACTTTGGGGCACCTTTGCCTACCGAAGAATGCCTTCAGTCTAATAAATGCATGTGCCATATTTCAAATGGCGATGGACCTTGCTTTCAAAGATAAAATAGGTAAGTTCATCGTAGTATATTTGGATGATTTGATGGTATTTTCAAAGCATCATTCTGAACATGTCCACCATTTACAAAGTGTTATGTTGTGGAGCTAAAAGCTTCACCAGGATGCAAACAGGAGAAGTTAAGGAGGATCCAGAGTTACGGGGAGTTGTTGATTCAGTTGCAGAAAAAATGGTGTTGGTCTGATCAGCCGACGTCGATCAGATAGCAAGAGGAAGCAACCGACGTCGGTTACCAGTCGGCCGACATCGGTCATGGAGGCGCCAACATCGGCAGCCTGTGTGAGAACAGGCAATTTGCATGGCGAATCCGGGAGAGTCTATTTTTGGACTGCTAGTTTGCATGTTGAAGGCTAGTCGTAGTCTTGAGTTGCGAGTCTAATTATTGTAATTAGGTTAGTCTAATTATTGTAAGCATGAGATCTATATTTGGACTCATGGGTTGTATTGTAAGTGTGTGCTAGAAAGCCATAGAGCTTTTAGAGAGAGCTAGTGTAGCTCCTCCTAGTTCCAAAGGGGTGCTGAGAGTGTTTGATCAGGGAGAGTTGCAAGGTCTGCAAGGTCAAGGAGCTGATCCCTCGGGGCACTGGTTGAAGAAGGGTTCTTCAGGGGTGTAGAGAGATCTACAATTGTGAGTATGGTCTATTTAATTACAGGTTGAAGGTTCATGGGAGATCTACTTGGAGCACGGTTGTGTGCTTGGTGAACTGGCAACGTTGTTACTGACTGGTTGGAGAGGTGAACATCAATTCTATATTGGAATTGATTGTTGGGACCAAGAGAGAGAGGGAAGAAGGTCTTGACGAGTGACGAACCTTTGAGGTGGAGGAAGAAGTGGCATCTTCCTTATTGTATTTTCTTCCATGTATATAATACAATTGTGTATTGTCTCTTATTTCCTGTGTTGTTTCATATTTCTAGTTACTTTATACTTCTGGTTAAATTTCGTGTTTAGTTGCTAATACGAGAAGTAATCATATGTGCTCTAATTGTGGTGGAGCAAGATCCTGACAAGTTGGTATCAGAGCATGTTTGTTGTTCTAGGTGCCTGACACAAAGAATACTAGAATGATGTCATCAGAACAATATTTCTCTAAATCTAAAGAAGTTTGTCTTTGAGGTGACTGAAGGGAAAATTCCCAGACACATTGTGTCCCGAGAAGGTATTAAAATTGACTCAAAAAGAGTCAAAACCATCCAAGAACTTACTCCGCCTACCAATAAAACTACGGTTCACTCTTTCTTTGAAAAAGTGAATTTTCTTCGGAGGTTCATCCCTGAGTTCGCTGAGAAGACTCGCCACATCGTCAATATGATGAAATGCAATGCTACCTTTAGGTGGACTGCAGAGGGCAAATCTGCCTTCAGAGACATCAAAGAGGCAATCGCTCGTGCACTAATCCTGGTTTGTCCAGATTACACTAAGAGCTTCAAAATATACAGTTATGCTTCTGAACATACACTCTCAGCTATTCTAGTTCAACAGAACCAAGAAGGCATAAAATCTCTTATTTCCTTCATTAGTTGTCCACTCAAGGCTCATGAGCTAAAATATTCTAACATGGAGAAGCATGCATATGTGGTGGTCAAAGCAGTCAAGCATTTCAAGTTTTATATCCTGAACTCGCACACTAAGGTTGTGTTGCCTGACACAACTGTGAAGTCTATTTTGACTCAACAAGAGTTTAGTATGAAGAGGGGTAATTAGATCACCAAGATTCAGGATTTTGATTTGGACATCAAACCTACCAAACTCATGCGGAGAAAGGGTCTTTGTCAGTTGATTGCCAACAAAATTTTTGAGGAAGTAGAAAATGAAGAACTAGAGATCGAAGGCGTACCCACGGTCCTCTTTGTTGCCACTACTGATGAGTGGTATTCTGATATCGCCTATTTTCTAAATTATGGTGAGTGTCTCACTCATCACTCCTATAAGAAAAAATGGAATGTTAAACTGAAGGTTGTTAGCTATGTTTTATGGAATAATGGTCTATACAAAAGGAACCTGGATGGGGCATTTCTTCGTTGTGTCGATAAGGTACAACAAGATAAACTCTTGGAGTTCCATAATTTGGCTTTTGGAGGGCATTTTTTTACACCAGTGATAGTGCACAAATTTTTTTGAGCAAGGTACTATTGGCCTACGCTGTTTCAAGATGCCTACAAATAGGTGCGTAGATGTGAATTGTGTCAACAATTTGTCAGAAAGCTGAAACTAGCTGTATTGCCTCTCAAGCCCGTAATAATTGAAGAACCTTTCCAGTAGTGGGGTATTGACTTCATTGGCATAGTTAATGCATCTTCAAGTGTCGAACATGATTATGTCCTCACGGTGACTTATTACTTTACCAAATAGGTGGAAGCCATCCCAACCAAGCACACTATGTCTGAAGTGGTGTGCAATTTTCTCAAGGAAAATATCATCTCTTGATTTCGAGTTCCGCTCAAAGTTGTAACAAATAATGCGGCATGTTTCTCTTCATATGAAATTACTCAATTCTACTTCTATTATGGGATTACCCTATCCCACACTTCAGATTATTTCCCATAGGAAAATGGCCAAGCAAAATCGAGCAATAAAAACCTGGTCACTATTATCAGGAAAATGGTAGATGGTAATCAAAAAATGTGGCACAAAGCACTGTTTGATGCTTCATAGGTAGATAAGATTACCCCCAAGAGGGCCATAGGTATGTCACATTTCCAACTTCTATATGGCTTGAATGCGGATATACCCATCACTCTAGAACTACCAGTGCTCAGGTTAGCCAAAACAATCGAAGATTCAACCTTCGAAAGTTCGATCGACAAAAGAATCATGTATTTAACCGAACTAAATGAGCAGCGAACCATGGTGGTGGACAGAATTATGGTGCATCAGAATTAGGTGAAGGGATTTTTTGACAAAAAAGCTAAAGTTCATGATTTTCAAGTCGAAGATCAAGTCTTGTTGTGCGACAAGAGGTGAGAACCGAAGGGAATGCATGGCAAATTTGACTCCTTATGGAGAGGTCCATTCGCCATTCGAAAACTCTGTGGTGAGAGTAGCTTCTTGCTAGAGTATCAGGATGGAACACCGTTTGCATTACCCCACAGTGGGCAACATCTGAAGCTGTTCAATCTTTGAAGCTTAGATGGATCCACTTGTATATATATATAATTTTTACGTTTTGTCTATTTTTCTTTCATTTTTAGCTTGACTCCGTAGCCCAATGGCTTGGATGAAGGCACTTAGAGATTGGTTTCTACTCCCGTTGATTGTTTTGATTAATGGAAGTTCTCCAACAAGAGCCAGCTGTTATTTCCAAAATCAACTTAGCTCATTTTTGGAACAACTCCCTATGAAACTTGTCTGTTTCGCCCTTTGTCTCTCTAAGTCCATTTTCAAGACGAGTTTTTTTCTCATTCTCATTCTTGCTCTATTGACACTGTTCGAAGCTCGTAACATCTTTTCATTACATTTTCCCAAAAATATGAAAGTTTTTTATGGTCTCAATGCGATCAGGAGACCCAAATTTGGCTTTTTTAGAGTTAGTATTTTTTCTTCTGTTTTCATGCACGGGTGGCATTTTCTGCCGTCAGTGCATTTTTATTTTTTGCATGCAGGAGCGACAAAATTTGCCGCCCCTACATCTGGATGTGTATGGGTGGCAATTTTTTCTGCCCCTACATTTTTCATCTTTGACATGCAGGAGCGGCAAAATTTGCCGCTCTTGCATGTCCTTCACTTTTTCTAATGCAAGGGCAGCAAATTTTGCCACCCCTGTACTGCCTCATTTTTCATGTGCGATATTTATTGCTACATGCACCAGGTGGTTGAGGTTGATTTTCACCCTATTTAATCCAATTTTAGCCTCATTTTGATTCAATCCTTCCTCTCCTCTTCCTGCCTTCTGCCTTTAGACAATCCAACAAATGGGTAAAAGTGTATTTTGGTAGATTTGAGATCACGGTGCGCATGGTTTTCCAGGTAGGTCGTGTATTTGGAGTTTATTTATTTTATCTCTTCTAGTTTGTTTTTTAGTTTTTTTTGTTGGGGTTTATTTTTGTTTCTTCTCCTTTCCTCGTCGGCTTCCTCTCTTTCTCCCTTATCGGGGCAGTGAAATCTGCCACCTAATCCATTCTTCCCCCCGATCTTTCGTCTTACTTGTGCGTGGGTGGAAATTTTTGCCACCCTAGCCGTGCCCTACCCTCATGACTTGCATGGGTGGAAAATTTTTCCACCGACGCAAGTCAAGACGCACAGGCAGCAAAAATTGCCGCCCATGCAATTTCTTAGAAAACATACACGGGCAGCAAATTTCACTGCCCGTGCTTCTTGTTCACCCCCGATCCATGTGTGGGCAGCTATTTTTGCTGCCCGTGCCTCTTTCCTCTTGTCCACATGCGAGGGTGGAAAAATTTGTTGCCTGTGCATGCAAACTTGTCCACATGCGCGTGCGGTGAATTTTGCCGCCCTTACCTTTTTCCTCCAAATTTTTCCAACTCTGGAGAGATTTTCATCTTTTTCATTTTTTCCACCTCCTCTCCTTTTCTTACTCATTTTTTGACCCGGCCCTGTCAAGTGCCCTTCCTTGGTCATGATCACTCAATGTGCAAATTCCCCAATTTTTTCACTGCTCCCTAATTGCACAATCATGATTGCAGTACCCCCCAAAGATTCTTGTTCGTCGGCACTTGCTCAATCAAGACTAGTTTCGATGTCTGAAATTTCTCTAAAAAAGTCAAAGGCCATGAAGTACAAGTACCAGGGCATTTTTTTGATCACCTCGATCACCTCTAATATCGATGACATTAGAGATACAGAGATTGGCCACATAGATATGGCTGAGTTCATGACCAAAACCAAGGCAATGAACCTGAGCTCTAAGATGAAGAGGATAATCGAGAGCAACATTCATCTAGTTGCTTCTTTTCTAGTAGCGGCACATCATACGAAGTTCATCCTCTAGTGCACCTAGTTCTACAACAAAGAGACTAGATCAGTCTCTGATGCCAGCAACAACGTAATAATTTGGCTAGACCCCGAATTCATTGATAAAGTCTTCATGTGCCCCCTAGTACTGAAGTACTAAGGATTGACTTCGTAGAAGCATAAAAAGAGTATGACAAGGACCCTGAGAGGGAAAAGAAAGTGATGAATCATAAGTGACTGAAGACTCCTAGGACCAACTTGTCTAGATGGCCACAAAATTTTTTGAGGAGTGGTTTCATTGAAGAAGTTGGTGACTTGATTACCCTTCTCAACCGAGTGTGAGGCCTCCCATCTTCCTCACAATTCCATGAATGGATGTATCCCTTCATCAAGATCATCCTCCAAGGTAAGCAAGTCATCTTCTGGGGTGAGCAGATCAGCAACGCTCTTCACGAGCAGTTGACCAAGGTATCCACTAATTCAAAGTTCTATATGACTTCGTACCTAGTGTACATAGCTGCTTCAATGTGAACCTTTCCAGGTTTGACAACTGAAAGAGATAGGAAGACCACCCCAGTCTACTCATATTACCCTCAGTTAACACTGTAATGATCAATCCGTCATTTTAAGAGGGTAAATGATGCCTTCTTCACGATATTTTTATGCCTCTTCAACCCTCAGCTCGAACAGAAAAGAATATCTGATGAAGCCTAGATAGTCGTCAATGACTATGGCTATATGTTCTTACAATTTCCCTCCTTCTGCTATCTTTAGGTTGGCTTTTTCCAAGGCTATCCCTATATGCTCCCCAGGTTTCCTTCTGATAAGTTGGTTCTGATGGAGCTATGTAGACAAATGGTTTTTGTACACACTAGGAAGATGGAACTGAAAAAGTCAGGTTTCAGGTTTCCAATCAAAATTGGCAGATACTCGATTTTGACTGCAGCCAAAGCAAAGGTCATGGAAACAGAGATGCAGCTGGTTACTATGAAATAGTTCAAGAGGAGGGACAATTTTGACTATAGGGGTGTCAAAAACATGATCAGAAGAAAGACTCAATTTCATGAGCTGATGATCGAAGACATCTGGGTAGACCTAAGGACAGCCAAAGAAATCAGGAGGATGGACTACAACAGGCTGACCCTGGAGCAGATCGAATATCTAGGACTTGTAGATATTCCCTCTAATTTGGTCAATGACAAAAATATTATCAATAAGTACCTGGCCAAGAAGGTTGCTGACTCTCCTCTTCCTCCTATTCAGTGGTCCCAAAAAGAACTGACTTCTTTAAAGAAGAGATTTGAACCAATATTGGCAAACACCAATGATTGGTTAACAGCCAAAGGGATCATGCTGAAATAATTTATTACAGGATCGAACGCTGAATTCCAAGCATAAACGAGGAAGAAGGCAGAAAATAGGACCAAGAATAAATGTGATGTTCCTTCTCCATCTAGGCCTCACAAGCCTAGAATCATCTTTTTTTTTAAGAAATCAAAGGTTGTTGAGGAGTCAAAATCAACAGCTAAGGGAGTTGGAGAACAAAGCTCCCAAGAACAGGTAGCTCAACAAATGGAGACAGATGACAGGCCTTTAGAGCAGTAAAGAACAAAGCCTCTACCTTCCCAAGAAGGGGCACAACCACTTACAGACGTCTCTCCTTCACCACCTCTATCTCCTATCAGTGTTCCTTTTTCTGGATCCGCCTCTCCTTCCAAATTCATGTTTGGCAATCCTCAAGGTGCTTCTGGAGATACTCTTCGCTCTTCTAGATCTATTCCTAGTCTGGCATCCCCTTCCTTCAATCTAGGAGAAAGCTCTGCCCTTGATCAATCAATAGCCAGTACGGTTTCACCAATTACTCCAATCGCAACCAATGTTACCACTAGTAGTGCAGACGTTACCATAGTAACACTAGCTGCAGGAATTATTGCCACAATAGGTACTTCTTCTCTCCCTCCTTGGATGTCGGCTTTCATGCCCAAAAGAAAGAAGCTAGCCATCTCTGCAGATGACTTTGACTTTGGCAAGATAGTGCAAGTGAAAGCTAAGGCCCCTAAGAGACAAAAGATCCTTTCAAAATTGGTTGAGGAAAATGAGCACAAATTTTTGGAAATAGCTAAACCACCACAGGACGCAACCCTTGAGGGTTTTGACATGAGCAGCTATTCCATTTCTCGCATTGAACTTAGAAAAGTTACTCACGAAAGTGCAAAGAGCGATCTACAGTCTGCAATGGACATCATGGTCTAGAAATTTGACAGAGAAAAGGAGATGAAAGACTACTACAAGGCAAAGGCAAAGCAATTGACCACAGTATTTAGAAAAGTATTCACCCTTGCCCCTGAAGTAGCAACCCCAGAGGCCTTTTCCATAGATGACCCTGTCATTCAAAAGGCAGAGAAAACCTATATGAAAGGGAAAGTGCTAGAGGATTACATTGAAAAGATGCACGCTCAGGGAATTTCCTTACAGAGGTTGCTGAGAAGACGTTCAAGATGAAAAAGGTGAGGACGGATCTAGAGGACCTTGTCTCTCTTATCTCTCAGGACATTGACAGTATAGAGAAATATCTTGGCAAGTGGAGGGAAATGAAAGATTTGAAGAAAATCACTTTGATATCCATCGGTGTTATTTCTAGCAAAGATTCCTATGTTGAGATTAAGGAATCACTGATATACAGGATTCAGGTACTCAAGGAGCTGATTGAAGATCTTGAGTCTTCCAAGGATGCTAGCGAGAAAAGCGACACGAGCCTGTTGAATAAACTGGAATAATTGTCGTGCGATCTCACTTCCAGGGATAATCAATTTCTCTCAGTCGAAGAGATGATCCGAGGATTCAAAGGTATGATTTAGAGGGATTTCAAAGAAAAAGTGTTCTCAATGACTTATGTGGATAATATTTTAGATACTCAGTTAACTCTAGATAATCTAAGATCGAGGTTAACTAGTCATGTTAAGGCAATCACAGCATTGAAGGATGCTATAATCAGGGCCAGGGTCATTTTCAAGAACACTATTGCGCCAAATAGTATAGGAATTCAGGCATCTATCGTTATGTACGATGCTCATCTAAAGAAGTCTAGCGGCAAGTGCTGAACCATTTTCTCCTTCTCTCTTCTTCCTCTCTTCTCATGCACTTTTGTCATGTAAAAGTGCATGCAATTTTGTAATGTGTAATTACATGTAAAAAATCTAAAAAAATATCTCAAAAGTCAAAGATGACTCATCTTTGACTAAGATATTTTTATATTTTAATCTTTTTTATTTTGAAGGTTTCTCCCTATATATAGAGGGGACCTCTTTTGTAAACGTATCTCTGATAATTGAGAGCAAAAACTCTGCTGAAATTGAGACACTTCTTGAGACTTTGTACTCAACTTGTAAATCATATTTCATTGAATGAATGAGAAACATGTTTATTTCAGACTTTGTGTTGAAGTAATTTGTTTTATCTAGGAAATGGTTCTTATGTCCTCTTTCCTAATAATCTCTTATCTATTTGGTTTAATAAGCAAAGTGTGTGTGTTGATATTATCTGAGGACATTTCTAAAAGATAAAAGAAAGACTTTGAGCTACTTTTATCTTGGTGATCCTTTTATCCTGTGTAGTTTTAGGCGAAGACTTTGTGCTTCGTTTCACTCTACGGTTACGCGTATTCCTAATCAGCGAAGGAGACAACAAAAGACTTTGTGCTTACGTAGGTTTCTTTGTTAACTTTGTTACCTACTTCAGGGGATTTTCTGCTCTATGCTGGATACCATTTCTGAAAGAAGAGGAATGTTATTAGCCAACGACCAGGACTTCTTTCTCTTGTTCCTTGGACATCACCTCTGAAAAAAAAGAGGTGGATGCTGTTATACTACCCCAAGTATTATTTTTTGCTTACTTATATATATACATATAGTGTATAAATATTCATAGGGAACCTCCCCTTGATGAGAGGAGAGATTTGCCTCATCCAAATGTGGTAAACCCACACTTTTTGTGGCATAAATCTCCTTGTGCTGTGGTTGATATACCCATTTTGTCATCAATTAGTTGACAACAAAATATTCACCCAACAGATAGCATCTTGTCATGTCCCCTTTTCAGTTGACATGTTCTGAGTTCATGGTTAGCCTATTATGCGACCCTCGTAGGCTGATAGGATGGTTAGAGGGTCTTGATGGAGATTGGGGTGGCTTCGTTTAGCAGAGGTTTTCCAATTGGCTTTCGTTTGGGCTCGTTTAGACATGTATTGAGGGAGATATTAATATTTGATTGATTTAATCAAATATTAATTATTTAGCCTATTTTTAATTAGAAACCCTAATTCTAATTTAAGAAACCCTAATTAGGGTAAGCATATCTTTTGAGGGTATAAGGGTTTCTCATGGAGGCCATTATTGATTAGCCATTGATTATTGATTTTTGAAGAATTTATTTTGTGAAGACTGAACCTAGGGTTCCAGAATTCCATTTGCATTGGAGAACGTTCCCTCTTCAGTGTGTGCAATTAAGAGGCTGTGGAATATCAGCTGATCTATTGCCAAATTGAGAGATAGCTTCATCCAAAAGTTATCACAGAATTTACAGGGTTGAGAGATAAATTCACACAGAAGTTATTACAAATATTCCAGGTATTTATTTCTTTATGTTTTGATTCAATAAATTATACAACTATAGACCTTCTGTGCTAGAAACATATATTATCAGATCAGGGGTTGAAACAGGGAAGTTGTGCTTAATTGGCAGCTGTACGAAGTTCGTACAGGTCCATACAGATCCACGCAGATACCGACCTCGGCAGACAGAGATCCCCAGTGACCGACATCGACCGACGTCGGCAGAGAAGGACCTACAGTGACCGACGTCGGCAGTATATCGACCGACGCCGGTGATTGTGTGTTCGACACAGCAGGCCGAGACAGAATTTACAGATTCAAACCCAGTTCCAGATTTGCAAAGCCAGGGTTTTTAAGATTGTATTTCATATTTATATGCATAAGAGAGGACTGTAATTGTAATAGTTTAGAAGGACAAGTGATAAGATCTATGATTTGCTATTGAGAAACTATATTATTGTTATCATTCTGAATTTATTCAACAAAAATTATATCTTTGTTCAGAGTTTTTTGGTTGCTATATTTCCTGTTTGGAGGGGATATTACACATCCTAGATATACAAGTAAGGGCTGCCAAACACTACACCACACAAATTAAGAGGCACAACATCCACTGTAACTTCATCAATAAATTGTGTATTAATACAAAAATTAACTTTACATTACTTGTTCACCTTGATGTCTAAACCTTTCTTCACGCAACCCAAATAATATGGGCTTGGATGATTGTACGTCTCAAAGCCCAATTTGTCTTCTAACTTCTTGCTTATCAAATTTGCTTGTGAACAAGTATAAAAAAAAACATCCACTTTTGTTTTTCTCGTTTGAATTTTAATATGGAAAAGCTTAGAAAGTTCACTTTCCTAAGCACTACTACTACCCAAACATACCTTTCCATTGATGGAGGTACAACACTAAGTGTCATCCACATTGGAGCTAAAACCAATAGTCTCACCTTGGAAAGAGTGCCATTCCAAATGGAGTTTCCAACATTGATCCTCAGAACAACTATCAACATCACATTTCCCACAATGTCTTTTAGTATCCTTTTTATAAATGGAAGTAGCATTATGCTTACCTTTCCCTTTACCTTTACCCTTTTGCTTGGAGCTGCCTTGTTGCTTGGAAGTGCTTTGAAAGGTAGATGGAACCTTCTTGTCCATCTCCAAATAGTGAGCTTGAAAACAAGCCTCATCTACATCAATAGGCTTGACCAAGAGGACAAGTCTCCTTAAATGGCTATGGAGTCCACCTACATAGTTCATCAAGATGTCATGGTCCGCTATATCTTTGCCATTTGGACAGCCTTCTTGCAGAACTCACTTATGTACAATCATAGAATTACTTCGTGATTGACATTGTAAAATCATCCCACTTAGTAACAGGGGGAACTTTCTTAACAAGGAAAGTATGAACATAGCTCTCAAACCAAACTAAAACGTCGTTGGTTACTTTAACTTTGTGAAAGAAATTTGTTGGTTTTTATTAATTCGATGCAAACTGAAATAAAAATCAAGTTGGGCTAGCCAATGGTCTAGCCTCTTCACATTCACGTCCCTATCATACAGCTGAATCTCTATCTTTGCTTTAGCCTTGAATGGAGGTGGAGCTTAGTTAGCATGGGGCTGCTCTTCCTTCTTGTCACAAGTCACGAGAGCATCCTGCTTGTTTGCTTTTAGCGGCTCTATAGAAACACCAAGCTTCTCCATCAAAATCTCCATGATGGACTCCAACTGGTCAAGCTTGCTCATAGAAAGAGAAATGTTAGTTACGCCTTTTCAGGCTCATGAAATTACTCTTCTGTTGTTTCAGCATCTTCTTCATAAACATGGACCATACTATGATCTTTTGTTTCCGCTTCTTTGTGGAAATATCTGCTTCAAAGGGAACTGAGATACCTTGACCACTAGCACTACTTGCTCTATATACAAGCATAAACTTTCAATGTAGTTCACAAACACACAAAACCACACAAAGGACTGATAGTAGACCAACTTTGATACCAATATGATCTTTAAACTAGGTGGATATTCCACACCAAGCTTCATCAACATGGATCTTATGACTCCTAGTTCAACAAATGATTAGAGGATGACTATTTTAGGTTATTTGCAATGTAAAAACAAAGATAAACAAATGTTGGAAATGAAATGTATAACATATTGCACATGAACATGAAGCATAAGATTAAGAAAAACCCAAAATGAACACGAGTATTCCTAGAGAAACTCGGTGTGGGAAAACTCCAGTGGGTGAGACAATTGCATCCCCCCTTCCACTATGTAATTTAAGAAATGTATAAGGTACTGTGAATCATGGCCTTCATGGATAGGATTCTTATTTCTACTCTATCCAAAACTTGCACACAAGACTGCTCTCCACTTATTAGACGTCTCTCAAAACTCCAACACAACTGAATTAATTATATACAATTAAGAAACAATGAGACAAAAAGAACAAGGACTCAAATTGCAACTTGCAATGTGAATCCAACTTCAAGACTTATTAGCATTTTATGATGATCTCTGCCTTGCACAAGCCCTGTATTTATGCTCTCTCAACTTTGGAGTCTACCAAGCTGAGAAATGGAAATGTTTGCAACTGTTCCCATGGGGGAGTGGGGAGAGCCAAAAGAACTAATATATATATATATATATATATATATATATATATATATATATATATATATATATATATATATATATATATATATATATATATATATATATAGAGAGAGAGAGAGAGAGAGGGGGGGGGGGAGTAGGGCCAAAAAAACCCAGATTAATTGCCCTATCTATCTGGCAATAGTTGGTAGTTGGTTGACTCACTATAGAACTGAACCATATATATATATATATATATAGGGGTGACGCCCCAGAGAATAGATAGGGCTCTTTATTTGGATCTTATCTATATGGGGCCACTTGTCTATCTATCTAGGGTGGGGGGTGGATCATTCTACTTTGTCTCATGGCGAAATTGTCGTTGTTTGCAGTCTGATAGTTGTGGAACCACCAAGGCGGTTATGGAACTACTAGGGCATTTACACAAGCGTCACCTACATATACTGGTGGTTACGCAACAACCACTTGCATAGACTGATAGTTGGATAATCTATAGCAAAATCCCCTATTTAAAGAGTAAAAAATCACTGACTTCATCACTATGAAGATAGCCGGATCAACCCCATACTAACTTTGCCACTATAACATATTTGATCTGATGTTTTGAAATATGTAATGGATTTCAATATTGTCTTCCAATCATGGATTACATACAATTGGGCATAGTCGAATCATTTAGTATACATGAATAATACATTAGAATCCAAACTTATATCAAACCGTCCTTCAGTTTTATGACATGTTAAACTCTTTAAGATGTTCTTTGTATTTTTTGTCGATCTTCCATGAGCACAACATTATTGTCATAGTTGACAAGTCGCATAAACACAAATGCACACACACAAGCATGCACAAGAACCCAACCTGTGTTTTTGGTTGATGGAATATTGTTCACGAACTTGAATGCTCTTGCATCAAACACCCAAGGTAAATGAAATTATCCACGAGCTCCTGCTCATCAACCTGCTGTGAGCTTCTCAATAGTTTTTCTATACTTGGCAACCTCATATGCACTCATCCATGTTACATTTTCAGCTGCCTCGTCTTCTTGTTGATCCATGTATCCAATACTACCTCAACTTCTTCTCTTGCCTTCTTAGGAATTTGCCATCTTCGATTCACAATTGAAGAATCTGAACTTGCTCCTTCATCACTCCCTTATCCCTTATAGTAAGGGTACACCGCTACGTTGAAGATAGGTGATATTTTAACCCCATTCAATAGCTCTATCTCATATGCATTTGCTAAAAACTTCCTCAAAACTTTACAAGCCCCAATCTTCTTCTATTTGAGCTTCTTTTATGTTCCTTTAGGGAACCTCTCCTTATGCAAATCCACCAAAACCAAGTCATCCACTTGGAAGTCTTGTCCATTTCTTGTATGATCAACATGTTGCTTATACTTCATGTTACTTGCTTCCAACCTTCTCTTCATCTCTCTATGCACATCATACATACTTGTTGTATATTCCTTTGCTTCAACACTTATTCTCATGTCAACTGTGCTTCCCAACTACACACAGTTGAAAGGGACTTATTGCTGCACTTTTGTTCACTGAGTTGTTGTATGCAAACTCAGTTTGTGCCAATGTCATATCCCATTGTTTTGTCTTGTCTTCTACCAAGTGTCTCAACACGTTACTAAGACTCATATTCAACACTTCCATTTGTTCATTGTTTGAGGATGATAAGCTGAACTGAAATCTAGCCTTGTACACAATTTCCTCCACAAAGTCCTCCAAAGGTGCCCAACAAATCTTGTATCCTTATCCAATACTATGCTCCTTGGCAACCTATGTGCTCTCACTATTTCTATGCAAAAAGATTTTGCAACATATGTGGCATTACTTGTCTTTTTGCATACTATGAAGTGTGCCATCTTGGAAAATCTATGCATAATGATGAAAATGGAATCATAACCTCTTTGAGTTCTTGGTAGTCCGAGAATGAAATTCATACTTATCTCCTCTCGTGTTGCTCAAGAATTGGTAAAGGCTGATACAAATCTGAATATTGACTTTTTTCCCATAGCATGTTGGCAAATTTTACATCCTTGCATGGACTTCTTTACATCTACACTCATCCTCGGCCAATAGTAACTTTCATTCAACTATTCCAATGTTTTATTAAGACCAAAGTGACCAACTAAGCCTCCAATATATTTTTTTCTTATCAAATCTTCCCTCATTGAACCTTGCGGTATGCATAACCGCTATCCTTTGAACAATAAACCATCCTACAACAAAATATTCCAGCCATGAAGTTTTATCCATGCTGGTTGGGTTCATGCATGCTACCCACACATCTCGGAAACCCAAATCCTCTTCATACAACTCCTTCATTGAGTCAAACCCAACGATTCCTACTCTTATCTCATTCCTCATAAGAACTCTCCTATTCAAAGTATCTGCAACTTTATTTGATTGACCACTCCTATGCCTCAAAACAAATGAATAGCTTTGAAGGAATTCAACCCACTACATGTGTTTTTGCTTCAACTTACCTTTGCTATTTATGAGCTGCAATGTTTGATGATCCATGTATAACATGAACTCCTTGGGCAACAAGTAGTGCCTCCACTTCTTGAGAGCTTGTATCAAAACATAAAATTATTGATAAAAAATGAAATACTTCCACTTTACTTCATTCAACTTCTCACTAAAGTAAGCAATGGGCTTACCTTCTTGACTCAAAATCACTCCTATGACTGTCCCGTTAGCATCACGATCAGCTTGAAACACCTTGTTGAACTTTGGCAATGTTAATAATGGTTGTTTCATCACCTTTTTCTTCAAAATTTAAAAACTCTTTTCTGCTGCAACAATTAATTCAAATTTCTTTTTGTCATCTTTCATTGTTTCCGCAATGGTTGCACATATATCATTGAAGTTCCTAATGAATTTATTATAGAAACTTGCTAACCCATGAAAGATTCTAGCTTCAAACATGCTTTTAGGTGTTGGCCATTCAACAATTGCCCTTATCTTTTTGGGGTCCATTTTCAACTCTTCATGTGAGATTACAAATCCCAAATAGATCAGCTTTTCCTTCATGAAGCTACGCTTTTTCAAGTTGACCAAAAATTTCTCCTTCAATCTTTGCAACACCAACCTCAAATGCAACACATGCTCTTCCTTTGTTTGCTTGAAAATTAAAATGTCATCTAAATACACAATGACAAACTCACCCAAATAATGTTTTAACACTTCATTCATGACGCTCATGAATGTAATAGGTGCATTTGACAATCCAAATGACATAATAAGCCACTCACACAATCCATATTTCGTCTTAAATGCAATTTTCCACTCATCACCTTCTCTAATTCTGATACAGTGATATCCTCTCTTCAAATCAATCTTTGTGAAGTACCTCGCTTCACTTAAACAATCCATCAAATCATCCATCATTGGCAATGGAAATATATATTTGATAGTGATCTTGTTGATTTCACTTGAATCTACATACATTCGCCAATCTCCACCCTTCTTAGGTGCTAATATTGTTTGAACTGCACATGAGCATAGACTTTCTTTTATCAACCCCTTCAACAACTCATTCACTTGCTTCATTACTTCCTCATTTTCCATAGGTGTCAACCTATATGCTGCCTTGTTTGGCAAACTTGATCTAGGTACCAAATCCATATGATGACTAATGTTTCTTATAGGTGGCAATCCATCCAACAAATTTTTTGAAACAATTTCTGCAAACTCATCCAACAAATTCTACACTTTAAAAAAAAATTTACTCGCCTTGTCTGCGATCACCACTTGCATCAATTTAGGGATGAAAGCAAAACATACCTTCTCCTTGTTTGCTTCCTTCAATAATTGCTTAGCAGAAACCAACAAAACCTTAGGACTATTGTCCATCTCTTCTCCTCTTTTCTTCAATGGGCTCAATGTGCGCCTCTTACAATCCTTCACAAGCATGTAGGTGTTTTCTCTACCATCATGCAAAACCTTTCTATCCGACTACTATGGTCTTCTCAACCACACATGACATACATCCACGGGCATTATGTTACACAACACTTCGTCTTTGTAAGACCCAATTTGAAAACTGACCATACATTGCTCATTTACCAACACTTGATGACCCTTAAGCAACCAATAAAATTTGTATTGATTCGGATGCACAATTCTTTTCAGCTCAAGCTTCTCTACAATCTATTTTGAAACTAAATTGTCTATGCTACCATTATCAACAATAACCTTATAACACTTACCTCCCGCTCTGCAAATAGTCCAAAAGAGATTCTTTCCTTGCATTGGTTCATTCTCCTCCTTTGCTAGTCTCTTCATCATAAGAGCTTCTCCATGTTTGGTTCCTCCATGTGAGTTGGGGGTTTTCTTCATCTACATGAGCAATATGATTGCTTGCTTCATTTCTTCTACTGCTGTTTGTAAATACTTTAGGACATTCAAAAACTCTATGCCCATCATCAGCCGACTGAGGCTACGTTGAGGAAGAGGAAGTATTGCCATAACCAATACTAGTGGTGCCTAAATTTTTAGCCGAAGGCACTTGTGTTAAAAATATGGAGGAAGCCCAAGGCATGATAAGTATTTAAGGCACAATTAGTTCTTGTCCGGTGAAATTATATTAAAAATTAATGGTCAATGGGAAATAAAGCTTGGAACATGAAGGTAACATGGCTCGGACCATTTAAAATATAAGAAAATTTGGAAATCAGAGTGGTGAAGCCTGAGAAATTGGATGGGATGATGGTCAAAGAAACGGTGAATGGTTTGAACTAAAATTATATCGGCTAAGGATGAAAAATAGTAATATGATTTAATATTGATCCTCTAAGTACAAACAAAAAAAGTACTTAGAGTTATTGAGACCCACCAAGAAAAAAGATAATCGTAAGCTTATTTTTAATGAAGTGCCTTATATTGGAAAAATAGAAAATGTTAGAGAGGACGATTATTAAAGCAAATACAAGTTGGTTTTTTCACTGTATATCCAAGACCCATCGTATGTCCATCTTGAAGCATCAGCACCATATGACCACTCCAACCAACTTGTCGGATGGCGAACAAGCGTACAACCAGGTTTGATCATGTGTTCCTCTAGTGTATGCCTACCTCATATTGTATGTTGCATCTGTTTGTGGTATGCCCTCTATATATGTTGTTAGATCATAAGACCCTCTCTGGATACCAAGCGTCCCTTCCCTCCTCTCCATTTGTACGCTTTGGAATTTATCTAGGTTGACCATATGGCCTCCTAAAGTCAGTGCAGCCATACGGCTCTTCTAAATCACCACTGCACACTTCATTTTCAAGTGGATAAAGTCAATTGTTCAGTTGTACACTCTTATCTCTCTGTTGTATGTCCAAAGTGCTGTACAATCGTGGACCATACTGCCACGGTGATCATACAAATAGCTACAGTAGTCTCCTACAAAGATTGTATGACTAGTCACAATGACTGCTACAGGGTATGTAAGACCATTTACAATGACTGCTACATGGAATGTAAGACCATTTACAATGACTGATACAGTGATCATATGACTCCTACAATCAACATATGAATTGTTGCATTGTTTTGTTACAGTGTCGTATGCCTGCCACAGTGTTTTAGAACTGCTATAACGTTTTGCTACAGTGTTGTATGACTACTACAGGGTTTTGCTACAATGATGCTACAGTGCAATACATCTGCTACAGTTCTCATACGGAGACTTCATTGATTTTTTATTTGGTATAAATTCCAGCGTCCTAAACAAAAAAGAAAAAAAAACATTCAGGGGTTTTCATCAACACATTTAGATAGAAGTTTTTTTGGTCAAAATCAGACTGCAGAACTTGGTTAAAAAAATCAGAATTTTAGCATGAGTACTTTTAGCAATGGTATCTGTAAGTTTCCATGGCAGCAACCTCTGCTGGCTTTCAATCTCAATTTTATCATGTTGTTGGGTTGTGTCCGAAGGGACTTTGACTTGTTTTAAAATGGGGATATCTGTAGACCGTTGTATTTAATAGAAGCATTGCTTTGTAGCCGATTTCGTTATGCTGTTATTATCCACCTGTTGGCTTTAGGTAGTGTCTTGATGACACTTCAGTAACGTTCGGTTGACAACTGTGTTTTAATCAACAATTGTTGGGTATTTTTTTCATATAAATAGAATGATGCATGTTGGGCTAAGGGCACTGATGTGACTAAGACCTTGTACTGAGCAATTGTATTAAACACTTCCTTATCCAATAAAGTTGTTACTCTCTTATGTTTTGTTGTGCCACGTTCTAGTGTGTGTTTATAATTTTGCAATAGTATTCTCTTGGTAACTTTTATAGCAAACAGTAGTTAACCATTGCTTTGTTCATGTTCTCTGTATTTGTCAAAAATAAAAGAAGCCATGGGATACTTATCTTCATGTGTTGCAAAATAGTCACAACAAAGCTATCCATGTCTCTACACGGCATCTCCATTTAATTTTTTTCTATGGGCATCAACCCCTTGCTCTTTATGAGATTTTATTATCTCTTCCCAAAGCTTCATTTTCTCATCAACAAAAGGAGCAATCTAAGGCTTCTTTTGCCCTATGTTTGGCTAAAGTCCATTTACATGTGCGTGATACACTCTTGAAGACTTAAGCAACTACAAAGAGCTTCATGATTGGCATTAAGTCCCTTAGAGCATTGATTAAGTTTGGATCCACTTGGATAAAAAGAGATTTTAATATTAACATCATAAGCTCAAACCTATGGTCCAAATACCATTTTGGAGCAGCTTTGAGAAAATGCTTTTAGGTTGGGTCGATATTGAGATTGTAAGTTAACTTCAGCTTCATAAGCAACCACATTTGATTGAAAGTTTTCTCTTTCATCCTCAAAAGAACATTTCATATTGTCAATCTCATTCAAATATGGATACTCTTCTTGATGTCCATGCATGAATTACCATGTGCCACTCTACTAACACCTGGTTACAAGGGCTCATTTCCATCTCAAGCTAAGTGGATGTTCTAGTCATCATTCAAGCAGCACTTCCACATCTACAACACAAATTGGGGACAATTTTCTCTAAACTTGGGGGCGGATTGATGAGATAACCACATGGGCTATGAGACATGGTTGCATGGGTGATTCTATTTTATTAAATATCGTAGTCACTTGGAAAATTGTACATTTTTAAATATCTCTATGTAAATATTTCTTCTCTTAAAAGCTTCCTTGCTCTAGATGCTTTTGTGTACTTCCTTTGTAATCTTTATATACATAATATAAATGAGTGTACAACATGTACACTTGTGGCAATCCCTTGTTTTCTTTCAATTGGTGCAACTGTGATCTTATCAAACTAAGAACTTTATTAGTAACTAAAGTTTTCTATCTTATTTAATTCAACACTCCATTCAGAAAAATGTAAATAATGATTTTAAAAGAACACAAATTTGCAAATATTCACCTTGACACTTTGAATGGTATTTAGGAAAAGAACCAAAAATTTATGATTGCTTTCCTTGTTACCTCATGCTTTCCCATATTCCAACTGGAGGATTTAGGAGAGGGTTGAGATATGAGAGTAGAACGAGGACTATATACGAGTTTAATCCTGCTGTAGAACCCTTATGGTTCCTAGGGTCGATAGTAGAGGATAGAGTTTCCTCTGATATAGGATGAGCAGATATGTCCCCGATCCATGCCGTGGTTCTCTTGTTCAACAATATTTTTTCCTTAAAGCTCTCCAAAGGAGCAATCATCTCTCTCATCACCTCTTGTTAGACAACTTTTGCATCACAACCTGGTGTGTGCGCAAGGTGTAAGTTTAGACAGTTTATGCCTTCATGTACAAGTGTATCACAACACTTACATGCCCACAATGCAATGCTTTCATACAGGATCTCTCCTTTCTAGCATTGTGAAATCTGTATACCTACAAAAGGAAAAAAAATCCTAGGTTTAGAACTTAAAACATAAAGAACAGAGAGGAAAAAAAGAGTAAAAAACTAAGATAAGAAAAGGGAAAATCAATTAAGAATGCTTCAATACCTCCCAAATTACCTTCAATCAGTGAAGAGAACCGTTTGGATTGATGAGACCAAGTTATCACTTGGTTCCTGTAGTCAAGAAAGCTGCGATAATATTTTGGAGGCGTGCAAATGAAAGAAATTGCCTCTTGGGGCATAACCTAGCTGCAAGTTGAATCCCCACCGTAGAAATTTGATCAAATCACCTTGGAATTGAATATAATGTCTTCAGCATCAGTCCTCGTCCTTTTTTAGTCGTAGCAAAGCAATTTCAACTAGCTCAGTATGTCAAAATGAGGGAGGGCGTTTTTACCATGGATACTCTTCTTGATGTCCATATGAATTACCATGAATTACCATGAGGGAGGGCGTTTTTAGCAAGTCTTTGTCGATTAGTAAGGCGAGGCTTTGGGATCTATTTTGCTTGACTTGGATCGGGAATGTCCAAGTCTTTCAAAAACACGTTGAGTCTTGACACCATGATAGATACCATAGGAGAAGGAGATCCGATTTTGTCAAGAGTCGAATACAAAGTATATTTGAAGGCTAAATAAGACGTTCCGGCAGAATCTTCGAAGGCATTGAATTTAACTGATGTACAAGTAAATTTTAAGATTAACCTAAAAGGTCCAAGCAAGGGTTAGATAAGTTGTTGGATCTTTTGAAAGGATCCACATTCCAATAATAATTGACAACAGATCATATGAGGAAGGGGCCAAATAAGTGTTATTGGATAATTGTAAATTTGCAAAACATAAGATTATGCATAATACCACAGCGCTGCATGGCAAATAACAAGGGTATGCAGAAGAAACACATATGAAGGGGTGTAGAAAGAAACAAAAGTATTAAAGAAAGTGTCAAAACATGGGAATGCAAATAAGGAGAATGTCGCAGATAATAAGAATATAAGAGAATCCAGGATGTCCTAGATAGTTTGTAAAGTTGTTTTGGATGATATTTTATGTACATAGGATTCATATGTAGGAAGGAATGTACCTGGATAATGGCCATAAACCAAATGCATTTTGTTGTCTGTGTAAAATATTCTCCATCCCAAGGAGCAAGATAGATGATAGTTAAGTAAAAGGACGGTATGGTCAGTTGGCTGAGTGTTGAATTGCACATCCAACATGATAAAACTGTTTGCAAGAACGATGCTTAAAATTTGAAGTAATCTTATTAATGGAGGTATTTTAATTGCATAGTGACTAGCTATAGATTTGCATTGAAATTCTATGTATTAAATATGTTTTCTTATATTCTGTGATGTTGAAGTCTGGCAAATTATTTTTTGATAAATCTGCAGTGTGTTAGGTTAAATGACTACATTTTGCCTCTATCAAGGTCTTTAGAAGTAAGTATTCCAGGTCTGTTACAATATTCAGATGGTAATAAATATAACAGTACCTACTATAAGAACCAACATATGTGATCTGTCTAATTTCTCCACAAGTAGGCAGATTGATTCTTTGCTCCTAAGCGAATGGTTTGGGCTATCACTCTTCTTCCCCCCCTGTCCCTCTACTCCACCACTTGGGGACATAGGTCCTCAAGTTGTTTTATTTTATTGCATCAACTTACAGTTAGCTGATTGGGTGAATAATTTGGGAATATTTTATTATTCTCATACTTACAAAACATAATTTGTAATTACATCATTATTCTCATAATTATAGAGAATAATTTGTAAATATCCTTTGAGGATAATTATATTTCTAGAAGTACCTCAATAGAGATAGAGGCATGCATGTAGATGCTTTTTAGAAAGGATAAAGCATGCAATCTCAAAGAATGATCCAGGATTATCCAAATATCCCATTGTTGTATTATCAATATAATTGAATAGAAAACATAAGATCAGCTCTTATTTAACAATTTTTTGGGTGTATTCTTTTTCGAGCAGTAGGCTCTTGGCCTTTATTTGTTATTTTGCGTAGTGGCTTGTTGTTCCCTAGCAATGACTTGGATTCATACCTCTGTTTTTTCATCTTTTGCTCAGCACTTTCTAAGCCCTTCACTAACATCCTTGGTGCAGTTTTCATTTCTGCAATTGAAGTAGCCCTTGGATACATGTGTGTATTCTGGACATGTCTTTTGAATGACAACTCTGTTTTTAGTGCTTGTTTTTCCGTGGAAAGCTGACAAAGAGATCTTCGAAATGATATGCTACATGATGGGGGTTTGAGGAATGTACAAGGGTAAAACACAGCTCGAAATCAGGAGACACGAGAAGCAATCTGCAATTTTTTTGAAGCCAGATCTGCAATTGCAACTTTGCAAATTTCAAAACATAGGTTTTTCATTTGGTCAGCCCGACATTGGACATATAAAAGATTTATAAATTTATTCAACCTTTGTAGAAAACGTATTTAAAAGAAAAAATGGCATAGAGCTAAAAATGGTAGTTTTGAAATCTAGATTTCAAGGGGTTTTCTATATTTCTCGTTGTTTTTCTTAGGCAAGCTTCTTAAAAACGAGACACCTTTTAGCTTCTTATACTAAATTTTGTATTCTCTAAATGTCTCCTATGAAGGCTTTAGAGCAAGTGCCTTACTCTCTTACGTAGCAAGTTAATAATCTTTCCCATATTGCAGAGCTCTTAATTAACAAGGTCCAAAATATGTCAATTTTTTCAAGCTTCTAAAAAACAAAAAAAGGAAAATCAGATATATGATGGTTATCGAGATCCAAAAGTTCTTGATAATTGGATCTTTAGATTTGGAAGCTTTGTTTGACTCTAATAATTTTCTGGTTTTTTTAAAGGCTAATTTTGCTTAGTTGAAGCTCACTGGTATTGCAAAGTTGTTAGAAACTGATATAGAGACGAACCAGGATCCTATTATAAAATGGGATGAACTCACAAAATCACTAAGCAATACTTTTTATACAACATATAATCAGATTGGCCCACAAAATGGCTCTGATTGCGCCAACGAGTTCAAATGTTCGTGTAAGGTTACATCAAACAATTCAATTGCCTCCAGGTTCAATTGGGTGTCAAAGATGATGCAGAAGTTTTAATCCTCAAATTTAAAAGTTGGTTGGTACAAAATATTTATAGGGAGTTGAAGTTCCAGAAGATTGAGATGCTGGATGCCATTTTTCAATTTGCGCAGTTGGCTGAAGAGAAGATTTGGAAGACAAATATGGCAGAGAAGAACATGACAGATTCTGCTTATAGGAAGAAGCAAGCCCATTCTCCTCTCTTTTCTAATGTTTATTCTTCTATCTCTTCTCATTCTTCTTCTTTTTTTTTTTTTGTAATTACTGTAAGAAACCTAGCCATGAGAAAAAACGGAGTTCCATCCTCAAAAAAAAAGAAATCATTGATTATAACAGACAACATAGAAAAAAGAACCAGTTTTAGCACTCCCATCCAATAAAATATTGAAACCTATCCGTACAATGAGCTAAAAGGAAAGCTTAATAATGCTGTGTTGTTGGGTGCTCAAACAACATGATGATGATGGGGATAGTCTCTTTATCACTACAACCGACTTGAAACATGACTGTTGGGTTGACTGCATAATTGAAAATGGCTCTCAAAAGAATCTAATTGCACAACACAATTGATAATTTACAATTGCTTACAAAACCACATCCAAAACTATATTATTCAAGATGGAAAGACAATAACTCGTGCACATAAATTACCAAGACATGCGCATTTTCTTTTGCTTTTGGGCCACAAATTATATTGATAAAGTCACTTGTGATGCAACATCTATGGATTGTTGTGGTGTCCTCTTAGGGAAACCATAGCAACATGATCGCAAAGCACAATATGATGCCTAAAAAAATACATAGACATTGCATAAAGATCATAAGCAATGCATCATACACAATCCTAAAAAAATCTCCAATATACACTTTCGAGATGTAGGCAAGCAAGAAAGGAAATCAATCAAGCACATAGTATGGCACTCATCTTTGTTCGCCAAAATGAACATATTGACACTCCTAACATTACAATCTACAATAATAGGAATGATCTTACTTCTTTGTTAAAAGAATATATAGATGACTTTCAGGGGCTCCACATATTGCCTCCTGCAAGAGCCATTGATCTTCTTCTTGGATTGCCCCTTCTGAATGCACCATTGTATTGCACTTCAATCCTACAAGGTGAAAAAATAAAGAGTCATCTTCAAGATTTATTAAAGAAAGGTTTCATCAAGCCCATACTTTCTCCTTGTGCTTTTCTGGTTCATTTTCTTAAAAAAGACAGAACTTGGTGTCTATGCATCGACTTCACTGCATGTAACAAGATCACAATCAAAAATATATATCCATTGCTTTGTATAGATGAGCTTTAGGGTCAATTGCAACGAGCCAATTTTTTTCACTAAAATTGACCTAAAAGGCGGTTATGATCAAGTGTGAATTAAAGTAGAAAACACATGGAAAAAAGCTTTCAAAGCCAAAATGGGTCTTTTTGGCATGGATGGTTTAATGTCTTTTGGGCTTACCACTGCTCCTGCAACTTTTATGAGAATGATGCATGAAATTTTCAGATACTGTCTTGATGAGTTCAGAAGCATCTATCTTGATGACATTCTCATTTTCTCAAGAAAATGGCACAAGCACTCGCAGCATTTCCAAAGGACACTGCAAATCTTGTGGTAGCATCAAATTTATGCTTATTATTTCCAAAATGTCCATTTGCACAGACAGAGAATGCACAATGCATTCCTTGGATTTCTAATTAATAGTGGAGTAGGTGCAAGCGCACTGAAGTTGAAGTCATTCTTTCTTGGCCTACTCCGCGCAATCCCACAGAGCTTCAGAGTTTCATTTGCGTGGCTAGTTTCTATCATAATCTTATTTTGTCTATTCTGACGTTGTATATCCTTTGCATCAACTAACGTGCTCAATTTTTCAGGACTGCTACAGAAGAACAATCTTTCACTACACTCAAGAAAAAACTTTGTTCTGCACCCGTGCTGACACTTGCTGATCTACATCAGCCTTCTGAGATAGAAGATGCATCTTAATATGCTTTGGGAGCTGTGCCAAAAATAAAAATAAAAATGGACATCTTATTGCTATCATTCAGAAACCTTTTCCAACCCAATAAAAACTATTCTACTTATGATAAAGAATTGTATGCTCTTGTACAGGCAATCAAGTATTGGCATCACTATCTTCTGGGCAAAGAAACAATTGTGCACAAAGATCATTTACCATTATAGTTCCTGTAATCACAAAAAAAATAATCAGGAAGCAATACATTTCAATCAAGTAGGCATCTTATTTGCAACAATTCCATCTAGTCATTAAGTGCAAAAAATGCTCTTCTAATGAAGTTGCTGATTTTCCAAGTTGTCCTCCTAATGCTCTTGCCTTGACTACATTGAGCATTCATCCCATTGGTTTCCATGATTGGGCACATCAATGTGCTTCAGATATTGACTTTGGCAAGGTATACAATGCACTTCAGCATCGTTCTTCTTCCAATTTGGAGCCATGCTAAGAATTTCATTTGCAAGATTGATTATTGTAAAATATTGATAAGCTTTGTGTAATTCAAGGAGTACCACAAAAATCTCTTTTAAAGGAAGCCCATTCTACCTTATATGGTGGACACTTTGGAAAGCGAAAGACTATCCATCGCTTGCAGTGCTTCTTCTATTGGCCTTGTATGTATCGAGATGCACTTCATTTTTTTAGGCATTGTACGGTTTGTTAATGGTCCAAATATTCCAATAGGAAGTTGGGTCTCTCTTGTCCCTTGCCCATTCCATCACTTCCTTGGGAAAGTATTTCCTTGGATATAGTGGATTTCCTCTGATTGCTAGGGATCATGATTGTATCTTTGTGGTTGCTCATAGGTTCAACAAGATGGCTAAGTTCATGGCTTGCACCAAGCAATCATTTGTAGGTGACTTAGCCTAACTCTTCTTTGATGACTGGCAGAAATTTGGTCTTCCTCCTAGTATTGTCTCAGATTGAGATTCACTATTTGTTGGTCATTTCTGTAGGTCCGTATGGAAATTGTTGGGTACTCAACTAAACTTTTCCACATTTTTTCATCCCCAATCTGATGTTAGACTGAGGTCGTTAATCATACCATGATTCAGTCCCTTAGGATCTTCAATTAATCATCTTGTTAAATTGAGATTGGGTCTTAGTCACATAGAGAACATGCCTACAATAGAGCTGTCCACTCTTCCACATCTCATTCCCCCTTTGAAGTTTGTCGTGGTTTCGAACCATTGGCCCCATGTGAGTTGCCTCTTTCTTTGCCTTGGCACACATTTTTGTCAAACACTTGCATGCCCTTCAATTTAAAGCTGCTGAGATTCTTGAAAAAACAATCCAAGCAAAATGAGTTGACAGATCATGGAAGGGCACCTCATACTTTTCATGTAGGGGAAAAAGCTTGGTTATATTTGGACAACCACAGGTTCAAAGGCAAGACACACCACAAAGTCAAGCTGCTTAGATATGGGCCATACAACTTCACACAGAATTTTTCATATAATGCTTTTCAACTTGATCTTCTAGCTGAGTTGGGCATTCATGATGTGGTCAATGTTTATTTGTTGAAGCACTTGCAAGCATCCACTTTGGACACACAGGTTCCAATCAGCCATCGTAAGGATATTGTTCCAGATTTTCAGTCACTCGTTGAAATTGATACTCGCTTTGACACCAAGATCTAGTCCACTCGGCAAGGCTTAAAACACCATAACTAGTTGCTAAGAAGGGCCAATTTCCGCGTCAGGCTGAGTGTCACATCATTATGTGCAGCAGCATATTTTTCACAAATGGAAACATACATTTAGAAAGTAAGGAGCAAAACTCAAGCAAAAGTACGGGCATGTAAAAGTTAACTTCAATTGTATAGTAAAGAAAGCATTCTGAAAGGTAGGACTGGGGAATTTTGGGGTGCAGGGTGATTTGACTGGTCAATTATTGTTGGTTCATTTAGCTTGAATCCTTGTTCTACATCACGAAATTGCTCTCTTCCTGTCCAAACTCACCAAATTATACAAAAGTATTGTGTTTGTAGAATTTATATGATAAAAAAAGAAATTATAGAAAAATAATGTGTTTGTAGAATCCAGATGATACAAAAGGAAAGTCCTCAGTTAAATAAATTTGTTTATTTATTGTGGACTTCATATATAAATTTATTAGGAAAGAAACACACTTTCCTGGAAGTAAGTGCTGTTATGCTATTTGCATATCTCAAGAACCACATAATGCAAATTATTGTACAGACTTCAGTATAATTTCTTTATTTTGTCTTGACCGATTGCAGAAGGCTTGTATTTATAAGTTCTAAATCAATCAACAATCAAGTACAAACCAATTATATTTATAAACATACTAAATAGGCTTTATTCCTTTCCTTTTGCTTTTTCATTTTACCATGTATCTTTCACGCAGTTAGGAGAATTGTGTTTCATCAAAGCATGATGTTTGGGTTAGCTTGAAAAGTCAAGGAATATAGACTTTTATTTTCAGGTTATAATTAACGACCTTCATGTTCTCCTTTATACTAGAACATAGATCGTATCTTTCTTGAACATGAAATGTGTGCCTATTCAATCATTTAACAAAGGCACTTCTTTCCATTTAGGCCGGTATCTGATATTGCAATTTCTGGCTTGGGGTGGGTTGCTATTGATCCGAGATTAAGTGCAGATATGGCAGAGGCAGGAGATTTAGATGTCTTGAGCAAAAGCAATGAAGATCTACATTTAATTGTTCATGTACCTAAACCAGTTGAGGTTTTTGTTAGACCTCCAATGCCTATTGGTAAATTAGGATCGACATGGTATGATTATTCAGAGTTGACCGAAGAAGCACAAGAAACCAGGCCAAAAGTATCTTATTAGTCACATTCAAGGTCTGTCAATCAAAATTTTGACATTTGAGCTAGTTTTATTCAAGGTCTATAATCAAGCTTTGTAACATTTGAGCTATATTATTGTAGTGTGTTCAATGCAAGTGATTCTATAACTCCCCCCTAGAGTTTAAATTCTTACAAATGTAACATGTCACATATTTTTCGTTTTTGAATGTATTTGTGTTTTTGCTCTCCTATTCTTCATCTTTGGAGTAGATACACAATAGGCTGGTACTAGAGTACATCATGCGGATGTTGTATAAAAACTTCTAAAGTTCAGACCTTGCTGATATGATTATTGCTTGATAACCACCAGGATAAACTCTAATTGAAGCATTAGTTATAGCTAACGAAGGAATTTCAAATGAGCTTACTTTGTGAAGCCTTAGGTTCGAATCCTTGGCAGACATGTTGAAGTGTTTTTTTATTAGGTAAAATAGTGCATTCAACGGTTGGTGCAATTCCCATGTAATTTTGATGGAAGATACACCCCTTGTTAAGATACAAACAAGGTCAGGTGCAATTCCCATGTAATTTTACCTAATAAAAAAACACTTCAAATTGAACTCCTCTACAAACAAGGTCAGGTGCAATTCCCATGTAATTTTGATGGAAGATACACCCCTTGTTTATAGCATCAAAATCGAAGGCTAGCCGATAAGGGGGAGTTAAAAATTAAAAAAATATGGCATCAAAGTGAAAGGTTACTGCATAAGGGGGATTTACAAATTAAAAAAATGATGGCATCAAAGTTAAAGGTGATCGCATAAAGAGGATTTAGTAATAAAAAAGACTATATGGAATCTAACCATCTATGTTAACAAAGTTACTAATAGATTTTTCTTTATCAATGTTAAATATAATTTGCAATGCAATTTCATTTTGGACAATTTTTTTGATGCTGTGGTGAATGTAAAAATATGGCAACTATTAGAAATAAGATTTTTGGCTATTGTTTATGTGACCGCTGGTGCTAGTGGAACAATTTTCCAACCCATTTCTTATCCTCCACCATAAGGATAATCACTGTCTTGCATAACTTTGTCTTCAAAATTGAATATTAGCCCATAAGGGAGAATTTACGAATTAAAATCATGATGGCATCAAAATTAAAGGATATTGCTTAAGGAGGATTTAGTAATAAAAAAGACGGTGGAATCTAGCCATTTATGTTAACAAAGTTACCAGCGAAATTTTGTTTATCAAAGCCAAATATACGTTGCAATGAAATTTCATTTTGGTCAATTTTTTTGATGTTGTGGTGAATGTAAAATACAAAAACTAATAGAAATAAGGTTTTTGGCTATTGCCTATGCAATGGCTAGTGCTAGGGGAGTAATTTTCAAATCCATACTTCATCCTCCACCTTAAGGATACTCATCGTCTTGCATATGGTGGCAAATTCATTCAAATTACAAATAACCTCTTTGGCAATTAGTTTGAGGAACTATAAATCTCAACTTTGATAAGTTCAATTTGTTAAGATAGTTCTAACCTTGTTCCACTTTTGATTCAAAAAAATATCATTTATATAACATGTTTGAATATGAGGATGGAAAATCAATTGTTCCAAGATTGAGATTTTTTTGTTCATCGTTGATTAGAATTATGGTAGTGAAAAATATCTTTTGTAAGTCTCGAGATTTTCGTATATCTGCTTGATCTTTGATTTCATTCTCTTTAGAATAAAAACAAATCATTGCAATAGACTAGTGTTAATAAGGGGAGAGTTGTGGTTATGACATTTTGCACTTTGAACAATCTAAGTCATTATGAGGGAAACTTGTATTCATGCTTAATATGATAAATGGCTATTGAGATATCAAACCATCATTGGCAACATACATAGAATTGTAATTTGAACAATAGCTACTTGTATTCATAAATGATAAGTCTTGGTACAATTTTCACAGTACAGGGAGGCCCTCATGCAAGCCCCCTTACCTTGATCTATCTTTTGCTATGTATAAGACAAATGACATATGGTTGGTGGTTGACACAACAATCAACACCGAGACATAACCAACATGAGTCATTACAAACTACCTAAGGTCAACAATATATCTACACAACTCATTGGCTATTAAGTTATGTTTATAATTATGACAATACGAATGTTACGGTCTACATTAGCCCCCACTTGAAACAAGTTAGAGTCCCTTTCGACACAATTTATATAGAACATGATGAAAAATTAGAATGAAGAGAGAAGATAAAAGTCATTCTAGTGGAGTTGTTGGTGATGTACAAAGTGTGCAACCTATTTGGAGGCAAGAAAAACCTTGGTTCACTTGACACAATTCTCAACTACGTAGTTTTTTTGGAAAAGCGAAGTGAGGGTCTAGGGGTGGCAACCAAGTTTCTTTGAAAAACACTTTTGGTGAAAGCACATGAAAATGCTGCGATGTATGCTAAATAGGCTCAGGGTCTTTCACTCTTGGAAGCAATCTGAATGTGTTTCAATATATCTTCTTCACGTGAAAATTCCTTATCACTTTGCAAATGGTGACAATGATACTCACAAATTTGGGGTGGAAGTTATTGCCATGTTGTATGACACTTATTTGACATTACCCACACTGTACGATGCATTCAATAGGATGTATGGTTGTTCGTATGATTAGTTGCATTCAGGGATTGGGCTCTCAAGAATGGGTGAACTTTCAGGTAGAAGGAAAACTCAGCTAGGAGGGAATGCTCGGGCATAAGTGAATATTTGGGTTGTATGAGGTAGAAAGGGTGTACATTTAGCAACAAAGGGTTGGACAAACCAACAAAGGGTGTATTGTTGGAAGACGCAAATGAGGGCGTAAGGTTGGTGACAAATGAGGGCATATGGTTGCCAATGATTGAATGTGACGTATAGTCATCGAAACCTTCAATAAGGACAAACAATGCCTAAAAGTTGTGGATTTGAGTGTACGATCCGAGGAAGAATAACTTGATGTATGCTTCAAGGTTTTCAAGTTGTACAATGTATTTTGGCTAAAAAGTTTGTTTGGTGGCTTTTGATCAAGTGGAGCATATGGTGTGCTTTGAGTAAGGAGATCAAAGGGTTTCACAAGACCAAGGGGGCATGCGATTTATAGGACAATGGATTTGAAGGGCGTTCGAACAAGTAAGGACGTTCATAGTATTTATTGTAAGCAAGGTGTTCATCTAGTTCAAGCATATCCGTTGTATCTGACCATGCTTTACAATGTATGTCGTACTTCACCATTGATTAAAATTTTGCCATTCAACCTCATGGTCTTGCTCATTGACATTGGCTCGTTGGATTGCATGCCAGCTACTCGTGTAAACTGGTGGGCCAACACAACATCGGAATTCCCACTGTTGATGTTGTATTCTTTGAACTCTAGTGGGTAAAGCCCTTTGTGACAGTTCAAAGGACTTAGCATAATTGACATCTGGTTCTAGGCATCTTTTTGTAAGTTTGGGTCTTCATCAATCACCATAATCTCGACTTGATTGTAATTAGACTGGAATGCTTTGTAGTCTTCCATCTTCCATTGGAACATATCGTTGAGGGAGTTTGTCTCATCTTTGGAGGATGATTGTGACTAAGATTCCATCATCATTCAGCTCTAGCCTACCTTGATTTTCGTCAATTGAGCATTCTTCTTCGGATTCTAAATCTGATGAGTCTAATGACATTGCTTCCTCATTGATTGCTTGATTTTTCAAATCAACGACACTCAAATCCTTTGTTTTCAATGGATATCAAATTCATTTTCTAGCTATGATTGGCTTTGTCTGTGATCAACCAACCCTTACCCAATAGTGCATCATAGTCTTTCTTCAACAAAATGAATACAAAATTCAACAAAAAGAGTTGGGTTCTAATATTTACCTTTTGACCCATCAGTACACCCAATACCTTAATATATTTTTGATATGTGCATATGATTTAAAATGTTGGAGGCCACATGGTTGGCTTCCCAAGGCTCTTCCAAGTCTCCTCTCAAAAAACATTCACACTTGAACCACTGTTGCCAATGGTGTTTATCAAATTCTTGCTCAAAACTTCCATATGCACAATTGTTGGTTGTCAAGCTAGGTTCATCGTCAGGAGCATAAGATCAATCATTTGGTCACCTAATAAGGGGGGCTTGACTATGAGTTCATTCTTCTACTTTTTACCCTCCCCATCCCCCCAACTTTAGGTGTGCCATTATCTGCTCCATGTTTGAGCTAATGTCTTGTCTGGTAGTAGTGAGAGAGCATTCTTGAGTTCTAGAATGGTTTGCAATAAGTCACCTATCATCATAGGTATAGTGATCCACAAGACTTATTGTGTAATAGCTTTGTTGGACACTAGCTTGGTCATCCATATGCTTGTATGTTCATTTGATTGACTTCATTCTTTGACCATGGCCGTCTTGATTTCCACCTTTGCTTTGGCCAATGTTTTCTTCTTTTTATAGGGGTTAAGGCAATTAGCTTTCTTCATTTGTGCTTTGGTAATTGCCATAACTTCTTTGCCCTTGGATACACTAGTCATATTGTCGTTGGTTTCTTTGGACAATTGCCATCGTTATGGTTCTTGGGCCCACACCATCTATAGAGAAGTCCAATGTTTATTTAGCTAGGGGAGTTTCTTGAAAAATGGTCCATTGCACTCCCAACGTTGTATAATTGGCTGCCCTTATGAGTTGTATTGAATCTGGCTCCAACCACCATATTATTCTATCTTTGGTGGTTCCTTGGGGGCATGGTGGGTGGTGTTGATGGTTTTCCTTGTGTGAACAATACTTGGATGCTCTTATTCTGAGAATTGTAGGGCAATCCTTGGTTAAATGCCCTGTAACTTGACAAATCTTGCACAAAATATCCTTGCAATCTTTCTTATTGTCACCCTTTAGTCCTTCCATCAACTGAAGCATGTATTTTCTCAAGGTTTGCACAGATCTTTGTTGTCACTAGAATTAGAGTCCTTATCTTCACCTCATCTTCTAGTGTATGAGGATGATGTTTTATTCTCACTTTCGATTTCCATCACTTGGTTAAAGACATCTTGATATGAGGAAGGTGGGGCTACCTTCATTTGTTTTCTTAGTGAGAAAACCATCCCATCAATAAACCACCTCTTTTTCAACCCATCTGCTATTTCCTTCTCGATATGCCCAACAACTATTTGAGTCTCCTATTCTAAACTTGAATTGTCTCATGCTTACCTTGTCTGGTGTTGTAGATCTCTGTCACAATCTCATTGTCATCCCTCAAGAGTTTGAATTCCTTTTCAAACACTCCCTGAGGGCTACCCATGTTTCTTTGTTAGTACTTGAGGCATCGGTCTAACAATCAATGATCATGCCACAAAGGGTATTCAAGAAGCATCTTATCCACATCCATGTATTTGTTTGCGCATTCAATCTAGATAGTGATGGACGTATGATACCAATGTTGTACTAGATCTTCATATTTGCCCCTAGTAAATTTTGGCAATTTTTGCTTTTCTAAAGATGGAGTTGATGGGGTAACCATGGCTCTAGGGTGGTGTTAGCCAATTTTTTCACCCTAAAAAATTGGCCTAGTACAATCTTTTTATCCATATGTCCCCTTCCCAAGGGATCTTTCCTCAAAGTCTTTCTCTCGTTTCAAGTTTTTGTCCAACGTTTGCAGGAAGCCTTCCTTGTCTCTCCCCAGCCTTTGAATTCATTTGGCCTTTTGTCTCAAACAAAAAGTCTGAAAGAATCCTTCCTTGAGTCTTTCCCGAAGCAACACTTTGAAGCTTTTCTTCCTCCTTTCAAAGTGCCCTTTGGAAGAGTTCTGAAGGGACAATTCTCTTCAAAATTCTGAAGGGACACTTCGTCTCCCAAGTGCCCTTCGAAATTTTTTCGAAGGGACACTTTGTCTCCCAAGTGCCCTTTGGAAAAATTCGAAGGGCCACTTTTTTCTCTCCAAGTGCCCTTAGGAATTTTTCTAAAGGTCACTTTCTTTAGCCAAGTGCCCTTCGAAAAAATCCGAAGGGTCACTTTTCGAAAGCCAAGACAAGCAAAAAAGCTTGAAGACTTGGAGCATGAAAAACCTGAAGTAAAGAGCCTCAAAAAGCCTGAAGACTTAAAGCAAAGACAAGTGCAAATCAGGTTTCCATCAGTGCTTGTCTCCCAGAGGTTTTATGAGTAGAAGTAATTCGAGTTTACAAACCCAAATTACTCATGAACGGTGCAAATCGGGTTCTCCAAAGGTGAAGACTCAAACTTTATAAGTCATGAGCAATGGCAACCCTGAAGCAAGCAAGTTGAAGCAATCAGAGAACCCGAATGGATCTGCAAGTGCAAATCGGGTTTCCAAGGCTGCTTAGCTTAACAAACTTAGTTCAATGAGCTGGTACCACCATCATGTTCAGACAAATGAGAATCTGCCATGTGGTATGAGCTAGAGCAGAGTCGATGAGTTAGAGATAGATGGAGGATGATCCACAGGCATCTGTGCCCAACAGATTAACGACTCAGAATCACCAATCTGAGTCATTCCTTAAGGACCAATCAAAAAGGAAAGACAAAGCCAAATAGAATAAAAACTTCTCTCCATGTGATTGTGCATCGTGACAAGCCAAAGAGAAGAAGTTGGGTGCCGAAACAAATCTCCAACAGGTGGCTCCATTGGCAACAACCATTTTTGGCGCCATCTCCACATAACTCTATTCTGTTAAGCAATCGTTGAAAAGCATCTCCAAGAGGGCAAGCCAAGGGCATTTAGGAGGATGACATGGATCAATCATAATTCCCTAATGAGCATCATCGACAAAGTCAGTTACAGTTGAAGATGGAGACTTCCAACAGAAATGATTCCTCTTGCTGGCGCCAAAGACCTCATCTTCTCTCTCTTGTCTTTGCTATAAATATAGCCCTTGGGCTAGTGTAAAAGCCACCCACAAAAGTACAGCGAAGCTCTGCTGAATAGTTTTGTCTGGCGAAGCTCTGCTAAATAGTTTTGTTCATTTCAAGTTTTGAACAATTACATGAGTGTGTAAGAGACACAGAGTGACAAGTGATGGTTTCATCCTTGTGTCCTTTGTCCTTCACGATTTGAGCAGGAGTTTTAGTCTAATAGGGCATGTAGAGTGCATCCAAATGTATGAGATTTTGCATGTGTATAACCTTTTTCTGAACTATACAGGTTGTATTTCAGTTTCTTTACCTTGTGTGATTTCATACATCTCACCTCTAGATTGAAACATTTGTGTTAGAACTTTTCATATCTTGGCAATAGGCTTGCATTTTGTTGTATCATGCAATCATGTATGACATTCATGTGGAGGACAATTTTGATGCATAACCATTTTAGATCAGATTTCCTTATGCATTTCTAACCCTTTTCCGTTTATTAAGTTGGTGTAAACAGTGGTCGTTTTGCAGACACACATACAAGGAGTTAGCCCGTTCAACCCTAGAGGTTCATTTCCACATATAGGCACACCCACATACCTGGAAACATTCCCAACGTTGCCCAAATCTAGGAGAGGACTGAACACTCTCTTTTAGGGTGCAAGATTTAGATACCACAGTTCTGGCACACCCGATGGGACCCCAGTTCCTAGTTATTTACATGTTAAGGTGAATGCTGGTCTTGACAATCTTGAGTTTGTATTCTTAATACATCATTTGGCAACTCCAAAAGGGTGAGAATCCCTAGTTGTAGATCAAGTTTTCCACATTATACTTCATGGTCCTCACTAGGTCATCTAGGATTTTTTATCAAACCCCTTTAGCTAAAACTCTTCTTGAAGAACAATGCCCTGAACCACTCCTAGCCCTAAGAGATCCTTGGCAAGGAGGTTTTGGAGAAGAAGAGGAAGAAGCTGAAGACGCTGAAGAGATAGGAGATCAAAGGAAAAGAAGAGAAATGGACAGACATCAACCTTTCCTAGCTTTTAACATCCAAAATCCCATCGACCTTCCTGCATATGACCCTATTCCTCGCAATGCTACCAAGAGTCTCCCTAGTTTCAATGGTGAAGGTTTTATTACACCATCTGAGCATATTAGAGACATTTCAAACTTTTGTAATTTCCATAATGTCACCCGAGCCAATATAGCTATTAGATTGTTGGCTATGTCTCTGAAAGGCAAGGCACTTGACTGGTACAAAACATTGGAAGGTGGCTGCATCACAAGCTAGGATGGTTTTGGGGAATTGCTGGTAACAAGATTTGAAAATAAAAGTGACCATACTTTGCTGATTCATTAGTTGAATGTAATAAAAAGAGGTCCTAATGAATCCATGGGGGATTTCAATGAAAGGTTTTAGAGGACATGGCATAGGCTACCACCTATCATGAGACCCCCTCCAAGCTTTGTGTTCCCCACTTACCTCAAAGGTATTGGGACTGATGTAGCTGTTATGTTACAGTCAATGGGAGGTTTCACTCTACCAAGCGCACATGAGTTAGCCATTGAAGCTGAGAATAGCTTAATACAGGCTGGAAAGCTCCCTCCAAGAGTTTCCATGCCTTTGTTGTCCCATAATTCAGTTGAAGCTCCGAGAATAGCGCAAGTTCCCAATGTGAGCCAAGAGCCTTCCCCAAGAAGATGAATAATCTTGTGGACAAGGATACAGAGATATGATCATTGCGAACTCAATGCAAACAAGCTCAGATCCAGATGAGTGCTCCACCTAATCATCAATATTATCCTCAACAAGGATATAGAGCTCCACCCCAATACAACTACCAAGGGAGAGGACAAGGTCAACAAGGTTACAATAGGCAACACAATGCCTATAATCCTAATTCCACTCCTCCTGTGAAGGTTGTTGTTCCAATGCATGCTAACCTGGTTCAAGGAGAAGATCATTTGGACCAATGGGGATGACCTCAAGGTCAGTTCATACATGATGATGGAGGAGCCAGCCAAGCTTTGGCAACGCAAGAGGAGGCCACTCCTTACATGATGTCAGAAGAAGCAGGTCCCAGCCAAAGGGATATGCATGGAGAAGGTAGCGGCCAAAGTACTGGGATGATGAATTTTCAAGATAAAGATGATTCTATGTTAAATCAAAGCATGTCAGTTACAACCAACACAAGAGCCAAGAAGAGAGGATTGGGAGAAGATCAAGGAGTGCATGTAACTCCACGTGATGCCTCTCCAAGGCCACAAAGTGTGAATCCTAATGTTGTGCCTCCTGCAAGTCATGCTCCTCGGCAAAATCAGAGTGCAGGTAGGATTGTCAAACCTACAACACAATAGGGTCAGACTCCTCTACCTTCAAAGGTCCAAGAAAAGGTGATTTCTCCCTCTCTAAACATTATAGGCATGCTCCTTCTCTACCTTCAAAGGTCCAAGAAAAGGTGAATGCTCCTTCTCTTGCCCTCCCCCTTTCCCTTGTTTTTGTCCCTCACACCAAGACCGTTAACCCTCCCTCCTTTGCTTGTGTTTCTCCCTCCTCACTGCCCACTCACTTTCCATGTCATCTTCGCTCTCTCTTGCTACTTTCTCTTCGCCTAAGTGTATCGGGAAATTCAATGTTGATGTAGGCTCCACCATTAAGAAGGGTAGATGCTTTGAGGTAGAAATGTTGAGGTTAGAGGCGGAAGATTTTGTGAGAGAGGGTTCCCAATGGAAAATGAAGGACCTTCTTTCAAGGCACGAGAGAAGACAAGCCCTAGCCTACGCTTGAGGGTTGTGTCACATTAGTATGGACTCTTTTTAGTTGGCTTCCACTTCTATTTCGATTTTTTGATCTTTTGCATGTCGGATTGGCTAAAGTCTCATTGAAGGACATTATTTTCTCTTTTGGGTTTGTCGCTATAAATATGCAGAGGTTTGGCGACCTATTTTAGTTATGTTTTGCCTTTCCTTGGTTGTGCCACGTTCCCATTATGGCTAGGTTTTTGTCATCGCTTGTGATTTCTCGCTTCTTTGTTGTGTTCACGTTTTCGTGTTATCAGGGATTGGGCCCCTTTTATGTCCTAGTACTGGTTCATAGCTCCAGTCAAAAGTGTTTACCCTATCTAATAAAAAATAAATTCACTCATTTGCTCTTTCATAGAGTGGCCATTTACCAAAATAGTCTACTTAATTTTGTGAGGAGTGCATTTATCAGAAATATTGATCTGCTTGAAAAACATTTCTTGCCTTGACGAATGTACTCGTTGCTTTGTACAAAATTCGAGTAGCCATCAATCATAATAGCATAACTCAATCCATCCACCGTTTTCCCTCAGCGATGAATAAGGCCTATGCACATTGCCTCATTGTAAAACTCATCGATGAGAATATTGCAAACAGAATTCACCATTTCATTTAAAGGGCTTAACAACATCATCTAACATCACATATATTATCGATGTTTGTAGAGCCCACTAGTCCTACCATTTTTTAAGCCTTGAACTCCTTAAAAGCAAATGCCGTGCCCATTTTCACCCTACAAGGCAATCCCTATCCTTGCTGGAAGCTCAATTTTTATTCAAATCCACCTTAAATAGGTCTGGAAGAAATTTCAAAGACAAATGAAGCAAGGGTTAAATATGAGTAAATTGTTAAGTGACCCCTTATCCAACGAAAGCACAATTGATTACTTTCTTATAAGCAATTAAACACGGAATTATACCAGAATGATTAAGTAACTAGAAACTTGAGACAACAAAGAATTTGAGAGACAATACACACTCTTGTTTTAAATATTACTAGAAGAAAATACAATAAGGAAAATGCCACTTCTTCCTCCACCTCAAAGGCTTGCCACACCTCAAGACCTTCTTCTCTCTCTCTCTTGCTCAACACAACAACTCTATAGCCTGAGTTATTATCCCTCCTTGAATGCTTCCGCTGATCTCCTTGACCTTACACTTGTAGATCTCCTTGACCTTGCTTGTTTCAATGCTTTTACTTGCCTTCTTGATAATTATAATACATGCCTTATGGGTCTTTAAATAGGATCCCATGCTTATAAAAATAGAACTCTAGTTACAATAATTAGACACGCAGCTCGTGACTATAATTAGTCATTTGACATGCAAACACTTGCTTCACTTAACTGATTGTTCATCAACAACAGTTCTGAAAATACATAGGCGACCGACGTCGGTCCCTGCTTGTCTGGTGCTGTCGACGTCGGCCGACTATCTGCCGTCGCCAGTTTCCTTCTGCACTGAATCTGATCGACGTCAGTCATGATGCCGATGCCGGTGCTTCTGGTTCTTCAGCATCCTCTTCTTTGTGTCTGCAAACAGTTGAAGCTTTTAGCTCCACACCCTAACAATCTCCCACTTGGAGATAAACAGCGGCTACTGTACTTGTACTTGTACACCATCTATTTTGTTCCTTAGGCTCTGTATCCCTCTTCAAAGTCACTCTTGAAGACCAACCACCACGAAACCTGTGATGCAATACCTGTCACCTATGCCAAAAGAATTTTGCTGCTCCCAAATTCTCCATGACATACTTCTGAACCAACTCTACCCTTAGCTCAGAAAACTACTTGTATATGAAACCCTGCAACAAGTAACACAATACAGTAACAGGATAATGTAGCTAATATTATCCAACCTGGTAAAGATAAAATACAATGGTCAAACCTCCATTGTTCTGCAGCCTACTCAAGACCATATACCATAGCCTTCTATCTCACGTGTCCATTCACTCTCTTCTCTAAAACGGGAATCCATCCCTCTATCCAGTGCTTCTTTCCAGCTGACAACTCTACCAACAAATACCTGTTTGGTTTTCCTCCAAGGACTCACACTCCTCATCCATGCCAAGCTCCCACTGTTTTTGGATTCTACCTGCATTACTTCTTCCATCTTCCTAGTTCATGACTATCAGTAAGCAATATAAAGAAGGTGAACAACGAATATGAGGTTCACATACCTTTTCTGACCTCCATATAGGTGTTTGAGACTTCTTGATCCACCCAACATCCGTTCTAGTGACCGATCTTGGCCATCTCCCAGTCTGCTCCCGACCGATGTCGGTTCCCTGCACTGACCCTGATTGCCGATGTCGTTTCCCTGGCCGACGCCGGTGTCCCCTCTACCGACGTCAGTCCTTATGACCGACGTCAGTCCTTATGACCGACGTCAGACTTCTCCTGCCTGACCTACCGACCCTGCTGGTCTGCACATGATCGATGTCGATATCTGGATGACCGACGTCGGTCCCATGTGACCGACATCGGCATCTGTGTGTTCTTGTAAGTGATGAAATTTTTATCCACGAGATCTTTTTGGATCAAACCTCTGTCCATGCTGCCCTGCTCAGATTTAATCAACCCCTGTGACTGATCTCTGCCCTTCATCTCCTCCATAAACACCAAGGCTTCTTTGTTCCTGTCAAAAGCATCAAATTTCTTTTTTCTGCAATGAACTCTATCTATGCTTTTTGAATTTGAACACATACCTTTTGAATCAAGAACGTTCATTCCCTTCTTATTCATGTGACCAAGCCTATTAGGCCACATCTTCGAATCTACACTAGAAGTAGAATCAGTAATACAAGTAGATAGATAAAGAGTACCTACTTTCTTACCTCTTGCTAGAACAAGTGCTCTCTTGGTAACCTTCCAAGAATCCACTGTGAGGGTTATTGTGCACCCCTCATCACCCAACCTTCCAACAAAAATCAAACTCTGCTTCAGAATTGAAACATGCATGACCTCTTTCAACACCCATGTGTTCTCAATCTGCAATCTCATCTGCACTTTCCCTTTGACAACTATCTGACAAGGCGAACCATCCCCTAAATAAAGCACTCCAAAGTCTCCCTGTTCATACTCATGGAACAAATCTCTGTTTGGGGATGCATGAAAAGATGAACCAGAATCTAAAATCCAAGATCCTACCTGACTATCCGAAGAAAGTATGAGAGCGTCTTATACCACAATATTTGCATCCTTTGCTTCTTCAATACCTGCATGTTGATTCTCTTTATCTCTCAACCAACACTCTTTCTTTGTATGTCTTTTCTTTCCACAAAACCAGCAGGTAACACCTTTGGATTCGGATCTCCTTCCCGACCTTGATTTTCTTTGCTCAATCTTCTCCCTTTGCCTTCCCCTACTTTCCACACTTAGAGCATTCCCTGATGATTCACCTGTGCTTCTCCTGCATATTTTCTCATTCAAGATCACACTCACAACATCATCAAATTTTAAGATTTTAGAAGCAGATGCAGAATTACTTACTGCCATAACCAAACTGTCCCAACTTTCAGGCAAAGAACATAAAATCAAGAGAGCCTTTACCTCATCATCAAAAACAATATTGACTGAAGCCAATTGGTTTACCAAACCATGGAAATCACTGAGATGAGTATGTACCGATCCACCTTCCTGCATTTGCAAAGTAAATAGCTGCTTCATAAGATATACCTTATTAGAAGCCGAGGGCTTTTCGTATAAATTCGCCAAGGACTTTATCAACTCTTCCGTTGTCTTGCACTGTGATAAGCTGGAAATCACAGACGATGCAAGGCTCAACCTTATGGAACCGAGAGCCTTCCGATCAAGAACGTTCCATTCTTCATCTTTCATATCTGTGGGCTTGCATGCAACCCCACCCAACGGTAAGTACAAATCCTTCTGATACAGATAGTCCTCAATTTGCATCCTCCAATGTTGATAATTCTTGCCGTTAAACTTCTCCATTCGTAGCTTACTTTCTTCTGTCATTGCTGAACTCCCACTCAATCAGAAAACCCTGTGAATGACCTGTAATCAAAAACAATAACCTGCTTCTTGCAAATCGTAGCTCTGATACCAACTATTAGGTGACCCCTTATCCAACGAAAGCACAATTGATTACTTTTTTATAAGCAATTAAACATGGAATTATACCAGAATGATTAAGTAACTAGAAATTTGAGACAACAAAGAAATTGAGAGACAATACACACTCTTGTATTAAATATTACTAGAAGAAAATACAATAAGGAAGATGCCACTTCTTCCTCCACCTCAAAGGCTTGCCACACCTCAAGACCTTCTTCTCTCTCTCTCTTGCTCAACACAACAACTCTATAGCCTTAGTTATTATCCCTCTTTGAATGCTTCAACTGATCTCCTTGACCTTACACCTGTAGATCTCCTTGACCTTGCTTGCTTCAATGCTTTTACTTGCCTTCTTGATAATTACAATACATGCCTTATGGGTCTTTAAATAGGATCCCATGCTTATAAAAATAGAACTCTAGTTACAATAATTAGACACGCAGCTCGTGACTATAATTAGTCATTTGACATGCAAACACTTGCTTCACTTAACTGACTGTTTGTCAACAGCAGTTCTGAAAATACACAGGCGACCGACGCCGGTCCCTGCTTGTCTGGTGCTGCCGACGTCGGTCGACTATCTGCCGTCGCCGGTTTCCTTCTGTACTGAATCTGAGCGACATCGGTCATGATGCCGACGCCGGTGCTTTTGGTTCTTCAACATCCTCTTCTTTGTGTCTGCAAACAGTTGAAGCTTTTAGCTCCACACCCTAACATAAATTGCTTCTGTCGTGTGTAAGCAATCATCTCAATATTTAGTTCAGGGAGCGCATAGATAACAAAATAGTAGTGTCCCCACAATTTAATTCTCAGTTTCATAGTGGGAAATAGCTCATGATTCTCAAGGTTCAAATAATTTTTTGGCAAGAGTTTTGAATGCAATGAAATTACAAAATGATAGATATATTTGCCTAGATAAAACCATGATCCTTATATTTCCAAAAAAATTATTACATATTTTAAATATTATTCCTTGTGCTTGTCCTTTGCTTTTTTTCCTTTTATTTAATTTAGTTTTTATATTTATACAAGTGTTTTATATAAGAGTTTTATTTTTATATCGATTATATTTAAGTTTTTATGTATACGAGTCATTCTAGAACATCTCTCGATATAATTAAGAGAACAAGTACTGGTACTACTGAATGTGAAAATAGTAACATGGGATTGCATTTAATGCAAATATTATGAATACCATTTCTTAACCGTCTCCTCAATATTTGAGGTTTCTATAATTTTTTATTTACTATTGAAACACTTGAATATATTTTATTATACAAATAATAAAGTACCAAAAATTACATTGTTACATTGGTATAATTTTTTATTTAATTATTATCTATAATACAAATTTCATTTTTATCACACCAAGAAGCCAAAAGACCGTATTGATGGGAAAATAATAGAATGAGCCACATCAAAAAGAAGCTGGAATTTATCGATTTAAAAAGTCATCCATTATGTTAGGGATTGTTTATTATGAGATTTTTGAACTTCTTTAAGAAGCTATAAAATTTGAATTTGTTTGTATTGTAAATTATTGTTGTAGAAATAAAACTTTATTTTTTAAAGATTTAACTCTACAAAATACAATCATAAAATTTGAATTTGTTTGTATTGTAAATTATTGTTGTAGAAATAAAACTATATTTTTTAAAGATTTAACTCTACAAAATACAATCTTTGTTATGATAAAGCCATAAATAATTAGGGCATTAAAAAAAATGATTTGTGCTTCGAATGTATGTAAGGAACTCAATGATGAACATAATTGTATGAAAACACTATTATTTTTAAAAAAATACATTAATATAAAAGATAATGAGTTATTACTTTAATAAAAGAAAATGAGTTATTGCTTATGAGACATTTGAATCTATTTTAGATTTTAAAGATTATATTTTTTTATTAATTAATTAGATCAATATTCTTTTGAAAGTTTTTTTCTTTTATTTTATTTTTAAATTTTTAATTATTAAAATAAAAACATATTAAATAATACTAAATAAAAATTTCAAAAGATATATATAAAGTTTACTAATGAAAATTAGGTTGAATGAAGTAAGGTTTAGTAAATTGATAAAACAAATACCTTTTAATCATCAAAATTTACCATATTAACCCTCTTCGTGGAGTTAGAGTACACAAGACAAGATATTGTTACACTGTTGTATTAGAAGTGTAAAAGACTTACATAATTTAACTTTGATAATATAATTACAACTATGCAATATCTCAATGCAAACTACGAACGGTAGGCAAATCTCACATTATTATTCTTCATGGAAAATCCAAATGTATAAGCCAAATGGAAAAAATGAAACTGGGGCATTTTATATAATAAAAAGTTTGTACGAAGGCGTGTTGTATATAAAAATACATTATAGAAAATTCTACCAATAATTCTCCATGGCCTTGATTCTGTAATAGCATGCACGTGCGTGCACACACATACACACAGAGCTATATGGCCTTGATTCTATATTATAACTTTTTACATAGAGTGTATATACCTATGTATACAATGTGTGTATATACATGTTTATATACTCTCTTGTTTTCCATGCTTTTTAAATCATGCCTTTGTGCAAACTTTGCACATTATAAAAAGCTCCCTTGTTTCTTTTTCCCCTTTTGGCTTTTACATTTTCTATGAAGAATGAAAATGGGAGCTTTTCCCACCGTTCACAATCTGCATTGAGATTATTGCATAGTTTGCAATGAGACAAATATCCAACTGTCTTCTCTTGGATACTGTATATGACTATTGCATAAATAACTTTTATCGAGCTTCAAAAGGTAATCCAGGGTGTGCGAGTCTTCACTGCATCATTCGATTCCATCCAAGATCCTTTATTTTTGTTTCCATTTCATTCATTTCTAGAGCTATTGTGACAACACAAGTACAAAGGAGGTTAGTTGTTATTAGAATGAAAAACAAATATAAACCAATATGAAACATAACTTCCTATGCATGGTCCTCAAATTGGGCAAGATCTAGAAATGATAAGCAAATGAAAAATACATCAAAACAATTGCATTCCTCATGGATATCAGTTTCCAACCAGTATACATACATTTTTGGCCCGGTTTGTAGTCATGAGATCTTTATCAATGTTGCAACGTCCCACAAACATCTCCTCTTAACTATATGCGATTGTTGAGAAATTAGAAGAAAATGAAACAAATAGTCGAAGGCTTGATGATTGAATGACTCTCCAAAATGTAGAGCTTCATTGTATCTTCAAGACTTGTTTCAAATGGCAAATGACCCCTCTATTTATAGATTCTTCAAATTGATTTCAACCATCGGATCATGATCAAGATGTGTGGTTGAAAATCAATCCAATTTGGAGAGTTAATGTCATTAATTTTTGGGATAGAATTTGCATTATTTAGTCATGGGTTTACAATTTTTGATATTTGCTTACATTTATTTAATTCTTGACAACTTTCCATTTAATGTCATGATTCTAGATATTTAAATCCACTTTCCATGTGAATAGATGAGTATTTCAATTAATAAGTTAAGAAAATAGGTAATTCTAAAAAGCTATGAAATTTTATATTAGAGGAAGATTAGGTTAATTAACAAAGGTTAATTATCTTAATGCAAAGTTATGTGACTTTTAAATGTTGATTAAGAGTTCCACTTAATTGGTCCAAAATGTCACTTGCAAAGTCACAATTTGAATTGGGATGAATTAAGCGTGGTTGACAATTGGATACGGTGTATTTATCTAATCATGGATGTCCCAATATGTTTTAGAATATGCATGTCAAGTGTGTAAACAAATTTAAGTGTTTCAGTGATTTCTGACTTGATTTATGCATTATTGCAAAAAGTCATTTTGATTTACAATTTAGATGTGAAAGTGATGAAATTGGAGTGTCTATTGTTGTCATCTAAAATGTGCACCCGTGGATGGTCCCTTGGGCAAGAGGATTTGTTGATGGGCATCGAGTGCGAGTGTTTGGCACATGGCATGAAAGCGTTTGGTGTCAGGTGCAGAAGTATTCAACTCACCTACAAGCGCAAAATGTTTGATGTCTTGTTGCAACAATGGGAATATCCCCAAGATGTGGGATCCTTACACTTGAGAGAAACTTCTGAAGTAGGTTATCTTCCTTCTAATCTAAACTTACCTAGTTTAGGACTAATGCGCAAACCTATAAAGAGTAGAAAGGAAATCTATTGTTAATGCTAAACCTATTTTTTTTTGAAAGGAAAAGGGGAGGGAGAAGGTAAGAGATTTGCTGGAAGGAAAATGTGGTGATGCACCAAGAATAGAGCAAACACCTCACCCACTTGCGACACAATAAAAATAAGCAGATTGAAACACATGACCTTCAAATCGAACATCCATTGCATAAGTGTTCTGCACAGAGGCAAGTGAACACAATTCAATGTTGAGAGGGATGGCAAATAGTCCACATACAACGCCTATGTAGCCCTATGTATACACAAAGTGCAACCTGTAGAGGATTTTGATTTCGTGAAGAGGTGCAAAGGGAGGACGACAATGAGAGGGACGAACATCCACAAACAAGGATCAACAACGTTAAATGCACACAGAACATAGAACATGAAGGGAAGGTAGTCTAGTTCTCATTAATTCCAAGGCCTACAACAATATTGCAAACTTGAATGGGTATAACTTATACCAAGGAGAGGGCTACTAATACAATGAAAATCAGGGCTTTTATAGAATTGAACAAGCTCTTATGCAATAAATTTTCCACTTGGGGTGGCAAATAGAAGCTTTGAATTTGAACTCAGCCCTTGGGGCTCTAGATCGATCAAGAAGACCAACTTGCCACGTAAAAGTCACTAGGATCCATGCTTCTTAAGTTTTGTCTTGACAATTTTAATTTGGAAGTGGTTGAAAGGATTCTCATGGATCCATATGTGTGTCTGGGAATGAAGGAGGCTTAGGTAGTCAAGGGAGGCATGTGGCCATGCTTTGCCATCTGACAACTACTTTTTCTTTTAAATTTGTTTTGACTCAGCATCTCACATTTCCAATTGAACTCAACTACCATAATTGTTTGTTTGCCACCTATAGATCCTTCTGGGTTCACTTGCTGATGCTAAAGTTGCACAAGTCCTTTTAGATTTTACCATGTCATCATGCATGCGTGGCGTATATCTGTGCCTTGCACCCTTAGGAATCATTTGCGCACTAGACAATCCATGTTCACTTTGTACTCTAACCTATGCATGCTTCAATACTTGGTTGCATTCCGTGTGAAGAGTGCTCATTGAAGGCTACACAGTAGGATGAGTGCTAAAGAGTAATGTCACAATGATGTAGGGAAATTAGAATCCTGCAAAGTATAATTTTGTGCAAAAGCATAAGGTTGTGATTCCTTCTGCACTTAGTCCCTCTTAATGGTTTTCACAAGCCTGTGCCTTATGTTTGGGAGATTTACTGATTTGTATAGATGAAGGTGCGTAGTCTATGGATGATGAGATCGTAGGTGCTAACTGCTACGATAGAGCTCAAGTTTTTAACATTTTGGCATGGGGCATCTTTTGGGAAAAATAACACACAAGAGGAATGAAGCTTTTGGGTGTGTTCTTATAATTTGAATCTTCGCCCTACGTAGCTTTCCCATGCACACTTTGGACTTGAGATGTTCTATGCATAAGTATGCATGAGACATTGTTGTGGAAGCCCAGGTGCTGAAATATAATATTGTAGAAATGTTTGAGAGCTGTGAACCTGTGCAGGGAGCCATGTGTAATCTAGAATGTGATCTATGAATAATGGAAGCGTAGATGCAAAATCCTACATTTGAGTGTGGGACCTCCTCTTTTGGGCCTAAGAAGTCCCTTGAAAAAGAGCATGTATGCAAAACAAAAATCTCGCATGTGCACACACAATTAGATCCTACGCTCTGTGCACTTCCTTGCTTACCACTACTTGAAGTCTGGGGACCTTGCGCACATGGCTTATGTGCATGTTTAATTATATGTTTAGCATAAGGGGACAAAAATATTTGTGTGGGGGCATGTAATAAGGCTTTCTTCATAGGTGCATGTAGACACTTAGCTGAGGTGTAGAGCTACATCGACTGTCATCCTCAGGTGCTTACAGGGAAAATTCATGTGCAAGCTTATTTTTGAGGGACCCATCATTGCACAAGCGTAAAAAAATTCTGAGCCGTGTCTTATGAACTATGTGCAGGTTGCGATGACCTGGAAGGTCAACACTTTTTGGTGGCATCTATAGGCTACTTGCTTGCTAAGTGGATATCTAGTGGCCTTTGAAGCAATCCATTGGGCATGGATTTTTTAAAGCCTAAAATCCATCCATCCAACCTGATAGTGAAATTCTTGTGCACACTTTTTTGTCTTAGATTTGCATGCACGCCTCTATGGACTTGCCTTCATTGTGCGCTATTGCACACTTTAACTACCTAGTAGCTCACTTGGCTTACCATTGAATAATTGAAGAGTTGGGACCTTCCTCAAAACACAAGAACAAAGAAGTAGAGAAAACAAAATAACAATTGTGGGAAAACACTTAGGGAAAAGGGAAACAACAAACTAACCTATGACTACCTACATGTGCATGCAAGCACTCAGGGAAAATAAAAGTAACTAATCTATTATGTACAAATCAAAAACAAGGGCCTTGGTCTACATGTGTCGAAGAAAAAGCCTCTGAGGTCACTCCCACTATGTGCAAACTTATTGTCGAGTGGAAGGCGCATACGAGCAAAGACTCACTTTCCAAGTTGGCAGTACAAATTGTTAGCTTCTAAGAGGAGGGGCTCAAGGATGAACCCCAGTTTGGGTTCTTCCTCCTCCATGGGTGAGCTCCTTTTCTTGTTTCGCAATTGCTCCTTTGATTCAAACATGTCTTTTAGAAATTCCTCTATGATATGCTCAAAAGGGTGGAAATGAGATCCACCTGCTATTGCGATTTCTCCCACATCCTCGTGTTGCTTACTCAGTTTAACCAGCCTACTAAAAGATCAAAATTTCCCAATGGGATGGGAGCACTATTGCCTTTGGTTCTCCTAAGATTCCCCTTTTGACTTTACAAAGTTGGGCATGGCAGAGTCCTCTTGGTGTATGCAACAAGTTGTTAAATTTGCTCCAACACTCGGGCTTATGCTCTCATGAGATCCCTCCTTAGGAGATGTCGGTTTAGCATTAAGGCCTAAACAAAAGTCCTCTAGCTCATACCAAAATAAGGTTTCTTCTAGATACTCTTCACTCATCTTCATGAGAGGACTTGTCTCAACTTCGCTTGTGCTTTTGTCTCCACAGGCCAATAATTCATTAAGTTTTTCAACCTGCACCCCCTATTGTTTTAAGTCCTCCATTGAGGCAAGCAATGTCGTGCTCTCCTCATCTTCATCATCGAAGCAAGGCAATTGGTCAAACAGGTGTACCAACTCTTTTCCTTCATCCCTGCCCACTTGTTTAACATCTTGCTGCTTCAATTGATTGTACCTATCCTCTTCTCGTAGTAGGGTTGATTCCTCTAGTTTAGGGGTGTAAAGGGGGATAACAATGATTATTTCCTCCTCATTCTCACTTGAGATACTCTCCTTTTCATATAAATGATCTTCATCTGCTCTCCATACAACGAGTTCTCCTTTAAAAAGGGATATGGTGGGAGGGTGATGGGGTTCAACTGATGAAGTAGGAGTGGCTTTAACAAGGTTGGGCATCTTGAAATCAAGATGCTTGGTCCAAGAACACTGCCATGTTTGAGTTTGAGGGTCTTGAGGAAGAATGGGCTTTTGAGTTCACATAGGCATAGGCTCTCATAAAGGAGGACTTATGAAACTTGGATTTTAAGATTAGGAGGCTCACTGGAAGGTTCAAAGGGCTTACCTTGCTTGAAGCTAGTGATCTTCAATGAAAATACTTCTCGCCTCATGGATGGGTTTGTGATCGCAAAAGAAGATTGTTTGAAACTCGGGATGGAAGGGATTATTTTGAGCTTAATTCCTTATGTTTGCTATAGCAATTGACGCATATGTTCTTGCTTGGCTGTGATTTGATCAGCCAAACATTCCTCTCCATACCTCTATTGATATTCATCTCCTGTTGGCAGGTGTAAGCTTGGTGTTGGACTTGAAATTTTGGCTTAGTCTTTCGATAGAGGTATGAAGTGCATAAGAAGCACAATACAAAAGGAGAACAATGCAAAAGATATACAGGTGCAGAAGACCATGGCATAGGAGTTCATGATGTGAGAAGACCCAGTCAGAGAATATGCATAATAAACAAAGAACCTGAGAATGGAGGGCTCGAAACACTAGCGGAAGACTTGGGGAGTGCACAGGAAGCAGGAGATGGTTTAAGGAGTGATTCCCAGGGATGAAACAGAGTAAGCCATGCATAAATCTAGCACTGAACTACATAAAGATAGGCCCTTGGCGATGAGGATCCAACACTGAATGGGAATATAGGGGCACAAAGGCCCGGGTCCTTAGGGAAACAATGTAGTTCACTACCACAACTCTTAGTTCACTGACGATCATTGGCTAGTCACTAAGAGTGTCATTAACATTGTAACTACTTAGTCAGGGAAAACCAAGTACAAATATCCCTGATTAGAGCTTTGTAATGCTACTGACTATTTTTGTATAATGATTGATTGATGCTGATTATTATTCCATTGATGTAATCACAAACATCATTGTAATATTGTTGTTGTACTCTAGTTTATAGATGAGTTATATCACTGAGTTGCACCATGCATTTGTTATGTAAATTGTGATTTCATTATGAATATGATGAATAGAATTAGCATTATCTAAATGTTATCATGTGGATTCTCGAAACAATGGTGTTGGTCATTTTAATCATGTTTATTCATTTAACTAAACTTAGGCCCACAACTATGTATTTATTTTTCTAGTTAGTCATTAAATAAAGTGTATGTTCAAGCATGATGATATATGTTAAGTACACCTTCGCACGAAAAAACCCATGAGAACTAGCCCCTCATTGTGTGCTTTGAGTGTGGGCACGAGAACTCAAGTCTTGCGTGAAATGCCAGCACGCTAGCTTGTTGGGTCTTAGTCACTTCAGTGCACGCCTAGAAAAAGTTAGGCCTAGATAGAAAATTAACCCAACATTTTGGTTATGTTGCTAGGATCTGTAATGCTTGTTTGCATGATGGTAGAAAATGCTCGAGTGATTGTCCCTTGAGAACATTGAATGATGGATTACTAGTGTCAAAAATAACTTTGTAGTACCACTTCTTGAACTAGGAGTTTCTACGCATGTGTGGGTTGAAAAAAATCTATACAGTTCCTTGTATGAGACTTTCTTTACTGAAGTGTCTGTTCATTTATATGCTTGGATCATAGCCTATGCTCAAGACTAGTCAAGAAATCATGGACGAAAGATAACTTGAACAATAGAGTGTCAGATGGCCTTAGCACACTTGGGATCACCATAGACACGAGATGTTGATGTTTGATGGTGATGGGTGTTAAATAGTTACATCTTGGAGTACACTGTATCAACTTATTTATGTCCAAAAGAAGCCAAGTTCTAATTTCTCTGACAACAACTTGGTATGTATCTTAATCATTTCCCTTTAGAGGTGAAAAAGTTGTTCATTGACTTTGGACTTAAGACTTTTCCCATGGAAGGCTAAACTCTTCCTTGCATGAGTAGCATGGTTGTTAGGGGAATGCAGAGGTACTTGTAAGAATTGTAGGTTCGGTATGGTATCTAATCAACAAAAGTTGTAGAAGCACAAATATTACAAGGCTTGGTGAAGGATTATAGGGGGAAGCGACATAGGAAGAGGACAAGAGGACTCAAGAAATGTTGTCAAGATCTATTGGGAAGTGGAAGAGCACAAGGATAACTCTCCAACTTCTAGACCTTAACCAGTGCCAACTCTAGTATATGTGGGAGAAACTAGGAAGTGGAGACTGAAGAACCTGAGTTAAATGAACCTAATTCCCCAATCGCAATGTGAGTTCATGATTTTGAGCTAGATGAACTAATTATACATAACTGAGATATAAACAACATAGAGTCAGACTAATTCTGTAAGTGAAACCTTAGTCAAGCAAATTTTAGACAGTAGTGTATTAATACTTTCTTTTCCTTTGCAAGATAATTTCATGGCCCAACTTGGTATTCCTGGTGGACCCAACAAAAGTAGTGGGAAAAGTACTAGCCCAAATATAGTGAATTAATCTGCCTCAACGCCCAACATCTCGAGTGTTTCTGCTGTCGCTGAAGGCACGGGAGGTGGACTAGGTGGTGGTTTGACTGGTGGACTAGGACGAGGTGCAGGAGGAAGTGGTGGAATTCCTCCTAAGGAACAAGAAGACTTAGAAGTTCTCAGTAGCCACCATTGCAATCATCTCAACCACCCATCATGTACTATGAAATGATGCTCCATTTGTTAGAATATTGAGGTGTGGAGAATGTCGTTGAACATGTTCATAAGTGTGAACTTATCTGGAGAGCGCATGACATCATCTCCTCTAAGTGGAAATCCACTCAATTTATAACCATTCTTCTAGAATGAGCACTTAAGTGGCATCAAAAATGTGGTCTTCAAGAAGTTTTAGTCAACTATGATCAGCTTAAGGCAACATTCCTCCAAGAATTCGACATTCCAGAGTTAGAGCAACATAGTATTACTATGCCAAAAGATATCAAACAAGAACTAACTGAGAGCATGCGCAAGTATGATGCATGATTCAAGTCACTTATTTCCAAGCTCTCATTCAAGATCAATGTTTATCAACATGATCAATGGTTTGTGGGAGGTTTGTTGCTCCCCTTTCGACGAACATTGTTTCAGAGAACTTTTTACCAGCCTGCGTGAGGCCTTAGAAGTTGCCCTCCATGTCAAAGTTATTGGAAACATTAATACGGGAATCAACGCTTTTATGGAGGCTAAAATTGATGAAATGACATCTCAATTATAAAAATTTTATGCACATAGTGCTCATGACATTCACAGTGGCCTATGGTGTGTCAATTGTGAGTCTGAAGGCCATAAAAGAAATAATTGTCCCCATAAGAACATACACATTGTACTGAAGCAATCATGTGAATTTTGCCAAGAAGAGCATGATGTTTGATCTTGTCCTCTGTTACAACATGTCACTCAATTAAATATGTCCACTTATTATGTATATGCGATGCATATACACGACACTAATCGTTGTCATCTCATCAGTGACATTAATACAACACATGCATGTGGTATGCGTCAGGCCTCTGTTTCAAATAACCAACAGAATAGTGGATATCATGGATGAGGTCAGGGTCAAGGACATGGAGGTAGATGCTTTCCACCACATACCTACTATAAGTGCAATTCCCCTGAGCACTACCAGCACGAATGCTCGGTCTATCCTACATGTGCTTTCTATAAAAATGAGCATTGACTAGAGGTGTTTCCTAATTTGTACAAGACCATTACAAAAGAAAGAAATGAGAAGGGTGTCGATATGATACACATTGAAAATCCACACTAGAAACTGTGCCCCATCACTCCAACCGGTCCTAAAGTAAATATTACAAGGCGTAGTGGCACATATTCCTAGTCTACATCCATTCCACCTATTGATAAGGTACTGCATGAAGAGTCTCGTGCTACTAGGTATCCTGATGCTCAACAAAAAAAAGAGGTGCTCCAAGATACTATTAATTTAGTAAGGGAATTACAAGAAGAGATCCAATTTCTTAAGGATCGTGATGCCACTCAATGTGTTGATATGCAGAAGACCACATACCATCATGACGTGATGTGGGATGACTTCCAAGAACTCTGTAAGTGCCTATTGGATGAGGATATCTACCATTGTTATGTGTAAGCATCATACGCCAAGACCTACTAAATATTGTTGTTTAAACCATGCTCGACTATCAAATACTCCCATCCCCCTAGCCTGCAAGAGGATAAAGAAATAGTGGTGAATGCCACCATCGATGGATGGGTAATCTAGGACATCTTATTTGATACCGGTGCCAAGGTCAATTCCCTCACAAAAGATGCTTGGTGAAAGATGGCTAGCCTAGCTTTACCACCTTCGCCCCATGTATTGTTCATAGCTAATAAGCACTGCACTTTTTGGATAAGTGTCCTTAAAGATGCCACTATGGATATCCTCGGTGTTATGTTTAAAGGAGACTTTGAAGTTCTAGAGTTGGTTGAGGTTGATGACTTCCCAAGCTTATTGGATCGTCCATGGTGTTATGCCAAAAATGTTGACTTAAGCTTCAAGAAAAGGTACATCAACTTTGAAAATATTGACCAATGCATCATCATTCCATTAAACCATGCTCATGGGCCCCTATACATTGAGCTTGTTGATGCTAATGAGGATATTAATCATATATATAATGTCAAAACTTGAAGCAGTGAACACCATGATCCCACCCTTGATGGCATCTTATGATGGTTGGATGCACAATTCCTCTCTGACACTATGAGTAATGCCTGTGACTATTGGGCACAAGGTGACTACAACCTTATTGGGAGAGTATGTGGTGTTATCAACAGTCATGAAGATACTCGACACAAGTATGACCAACACCATAGATTTGTTTGTCTTGTGACTAGGCAAGTCATGCATGGACCAATCATTGTTGTGCTGCTTGAAAGGATAGATGAATCTTTGTAGTTCCACGGGAAAATGGAAATCTGTGAATTCGTCTAGTAGTTGGAAGCCTTGTATGATTCTGAAGTTGATCACATGCGATCACTTGTTCACATTCTTGATGGCACAACTGCAATGTGGTGGTGAACTCATCATGAGCATCTGCTTATTTGGGACCATGTACGTTCTGCATTACATCATAGATTTCATCAAGATAACCATATACATGGCACTATCAGTGATAGTGGTATTCAAGCACTAGAACCTCACCTTGAGGCATGCGAGGCAATGTAGATGGTTGATGAAACTTTCTTGCTAGAATATCTTTGGGTTCATGCATTTTATGGCACTCTACGCACTTAGGCTAAAGCATGGTATGTCCACGAGGAGCGCCATCTAGGTACACATTCTTGGCACTTGCTTAAGGATAAATGGTTTCAAAATTATCATATTCATCCCTGAGGATGGATTTCCACCTTACACTACAAGCAATGCGTCAATCAATCATCGGTGACCCAAGTCCCATTGAAAACCAAATTCGAAGCATACATGGCATGTTGGAGGAAGGATTGACCATTTTTAATGAGCCTATTGAGTAGGCATATTATTACAAAACTAAACCTATAATCAATCATGCACTTTGAGAAGAAATCTACAAGGGTAAGCAAAAAGTTGTGTTTCAAGTTGATGAAATTGAAGGATTTGATTTCCCTGACCCATTGACCAATCATTTGGCTATACACACGGAGTATGTCACTAGAAATTTTTGTGACACAATTCCAGATACACAACACCCATACTTGAGCCACTTTAGACCATACAATGTAATATTGGCATGGAAGACGCACTGAAGATGGCTATCATGGGGAAATATTGGTTTGATACTAAAATCACAAAAGTGTTTGAGCTATTGAAAGAATATCAAGATGTTTTCCCTAGAAACTATAGTGAGATGAAGGGTGTTCACTCTTCTCTAGGTAAAATGTGTTGGGTGAATATTTTGTCATCTAGCTAACTGGTGACCAAAATAGTTCCTATCACCACAGCATTGGGATATGGGTCGTCCTGGTGTGCAGGTTTACTACATCAACAAGGGACAAATCTCTCCTCTCATCAAGGGGAGGTTCCCTATTAAATATGCGAAGGCTATATACTATATAAATAAGCTGAAATTAAGACATAGGGGTGGGATAAACCATCCATCTCTCTTCTTTCAGAGATGATGCTAAAAAATAGAGGAGAAAATCCTTGTGGAAACACTGAAGGCACTTCTCTTCTTTCAGAAGTGTTCTTGTAGGAAACAACAGGAGTTCTTTCAGGTAAGATAAGAAACCAGTAACAAAAGGGCACAGTAATAGCAAGATGAAATAGAACACAAAGTTTCCACCTCAACTGCCCAAAGAGTGAGATACGAAGAACAATGGGGGCACAAAGTCATCCCAAGGTCCTTTACATAGAAATGGAAAAGAAAAACACACTGAAAACAACTATGACAGTGCAAAGTCTGAAAGTAGTTGGCTTCAAGACACCTTCCTTATCACCTCCACTAGTTTTGCTTGTTAAATCAAATAAACAAGAATGCTTTTAGAAGACAGACATAAGAACAATCTCCTAAAGTAGCATAGGCTATCAGAGCACAAAGTCTGCAAGTAACTTGCTTTCTCATTCAATCAAAGAAATATGAACTACAATCTGAGCTCAAAGTTTCAATAATGCCTTTCAATTTGGGCAGAGTTTCACTTCTGGTAAGGGAAATATCTCCTCAAATCAATAAAAGAGATTACAATATATAGCCACCAAGCAAGGCTTGGCGCTCTCTCCCATGGGACAGCCCATGCTACAGTCAATGCCTTCAATGCGCCTTCAGTTCTACCTGGAGGGACCATGCATGGAACAGTGCATCACCTTAACTATGGCATGTCCCTTTATCTGATGTGTCTCCTTAATATGGACCATCTGGTCCTTTGCATATTTGTCTTTACTTCATGGAAGAAAACAGGTCGCATCCTTGGTTTGGTGCGCTCAAAAGTCTACTTTTTCCATTATTCCACCTACTAAAAATAACTCTTTCGAAGACATTTCTGGTCCTTTGCATCGATCTTCTCTCTTTGAGTCTTCGGGCTCTCTTTTCAGTCGATCACTTGATTCAGGTTGAACTTTGAACCTATTGAACCACTGAAAGTTCATCGATTCATTGGTTCATTCTGTCTCTTTTGTTCTATCGCTTCTTGGGTCAATCACTTCTTCGGCCCTTGGTTGAACCACTTGTGTGCCGCTTTTTCTTTGATTGAGGCCGCCTTTGAAGTTTTGAACCATGTTGAACCATTGAACTTTGAAATATTTTGGTTCAAAGTTCAAATGGTTCATTGGTTTATTCTATGTCTTGCTCAAACACTGCTTCCTTTATCTTTCTAAGCTTTGGTTGAACCTTTGAACCTTGGACCCGTTGAACCTTTTGGTTCAATGGTACAATGGTTCATTCGATTCATCCATTGAAGCCCCTTTTTGTCTAAGTCCGTGAAAGTTCCTTTCTGCATCTTTGTTCAGGCTTTTAAAATGGTCCTTTCTTTGTCACCAAGTGCCCCCCGTAAGGGTACTTGTCCCTCAGGCTTCAACTTCCTTGGTGGGTTCTTACTTCTTCGATGGGCTTTTTGTTAAGGTGTGGAGCCTAAAAGCTTCACATATGAGCGCATTTGATAGTTTCGGGTTTACACAGTCACTGGCATCGGTCAGGAGCGATCGACGTCAGTTAGGTGCAGTTCGAGAAACACCGGTGTCGGTGGTAAATCAGTCGACGTCGGTCACAGGCAAGCAGGTAGGAACCGGCGTCAGTTACCTGTGCGTCCAGAGAGTTATTTCTGAGGACAAAATCGAGTGTTTGCATGATGAGTTTAAGTCTTAGTCTTAAGTTTGCGTCTCTATTATTAGTAAGACTATTTTTAGAGCCCTTGTTCAAGAGGCTTAACTGTTAGTTGTAAGTGCATGCTCAAGTCTCCTAATTCTATATGTAGAATTAGATCTTTTTAGCTTGTTGTAGTTCATTGTATGTGAATGTTGAAGAACAGTACAGAGTTGTATCATTCCAGGTTGTTGGAGTTGATTGTACTTGAGAGAGAGAGCTCTTGAGGGAAAGAGATCTAGAGAGAGATCTGTGCATCTAAGAGAGGTGTGGAAGAAAGAAGTTTCTTCAGTTGTATTCCTTCTGTAAAGAGTTTAATACAAGTTTTCAGGGTGGTTTCTTGTATCTCTTGTTCTTGCTATTATCTGATTCTAGTTACTTATCTATCTGATTTATTTCCGCGTTTATTGCTTTCATAAGTGTAATCTATTGTTGGTTGATCCCCAACAAGTGGTATCAGAGCTCAGGTTCACTAACAGGTGGTTCAAATTTGTGTAGTGTGTATTGATTACAGGTTTTCACAGGGGTTTCTGCAGAGATTTCTGTTTGAGTGGGAGAAGCAATGGTAGAAGAAAGTAAACTGAGAATGGAGAAGTTCAATGGCAAAAATTATCAACATTGAAGAATGCAGATAGAGGACTATCTGTATCAGAAAGATTTATACTTATCATTAAGTGGAATTGCAAAGAAGCCCAAAGACATGGATGATGAAGAATGGGAAGTTCTTGATAGAAAGGCTTTAGGGTCTATAAGACTGAGTCTAACATCCACTGTGATATCTAATTTATCATAGGCAAAGTCTACGATAGAGTTGATGACTACTTTAGCAAATTTGTATGAAAAACCCTCAGCTTCTTGTTTCTATCGCTAATTCGCTTTCTACATTCAAAAGATAAATAAAGAAACTAAAGAAATGGACAAGGCTAGAAGTACCTGGATAGAGATTGCACACCGTAATCCAGACGTTTGTGAGCACCCCTCTTTGGCTGTGGAGGAATGACACCTGCAAAGAAGAAAACTTGGACAAAAAGGCGTTAGATGGATAGATGGTGGGTTGCCAAGCGAAAGCTTGTTCCCAGAAGTACGAGAACTTCCTGAAGGAAGGTCAACCCACTATTTTGATAAAAGATAAATGACTGATAAATGACAGAATGCTAAAATAGACTGAAATGATAGCAAACTGAAAGAGAAAAGAAAGCAAAGGCTTACCTGGAAGAAGCTGTCGGTCTGGTTGCAGTCGCCGGTGTCGGTGGTTCTACCGGCGTCGATGGTCAAAGGTGCCGATGTCGGTTAGTCTGACGACGTCGATGGAGGAAGTGACCGACGTCAATCGGGGCAGTGGGCTTGGACGGGATTTAGGCAGGGTCTGGTCGAGTCTGGATAGAGTCTGGTCTGGGCTTGGTTTGTGGACGGGTCTGTGGACGTACAAAATGGTCTGAGAGAGTCTGGTTTTAGTTGAAGGTCTATGCAGAGGTCTAGAATAATGGACAAAATGTCGAAAAGGGACAGAGAGATAAAGGAGTCCAATCAGGGAGATAGGAATCTGGGTCTCCCTGGTTTGGTTAGCAGTCTGGGTTGAGGAAAAGAAGTGCTGAATCTAGTTTAAAAGCAGCTGAGTAGAAAGCATAACGAAAACACAAATAGAGTACTTACTTGTGCCCTGCTGAAGAAAATGGTGTAGGTTGGTGTCCTGTTGCTGATGATGCTGGATGTGAAGACTTGTTGCTGATGGAGAATCCCTGTTGTCCACTTGTAGAAGCTCGCTGTGTACCTGAGAGAGAGAGTCAGATTGATTGACAGAGAGGTCAAGTGAAAGAATGGATACAAGGGTCTGATGCAAAGATTCAAGAGTAGAGATGCCAGAGAGAGAGTCGCAGAGAGTGAAGAGAAATCTGTTTGTGAGCTCAAGGGGCCGGAGGCTGCAACGGATGCAGAAAGGGGTATTGAAGGCTGCCGACGCTGGCAGTTTTGCCGACGTCGGCAGTGGCAAAATGGGGACAGAGACTAAAAATAGCCTCTGCCCATTCTTGCACGCCATCGAACGAGGGGTTGTGGGAAGAATGGTCATGAGGATGCTTAAATGGGCGTGGGAGGAAGATAATGAGAAGATTTAGCATAATAAATGCTAGGGGGAAGGTGGAGGGATTCAAGGGAGGATCCAAGGTGGCAAGGGTGAGGTGGAAAGGGGGCCACTTAATTAAAATATTTAAGTTATTCTAATCAAATGGATGGAGAGGACTAAGGCCAAGGGTTAGGATATGGGTTTGAGGCGAACAAGGGGGAGAACCAAGGTGCAGACACATTTGTGGTGTCTACATTTGCCCCTTTTTGTCTTGTTGGTTGTTCTTGACGAATTGCAAGACAAAAATAGGAGTTGGTTGCCCCAGGAAAAAGATGAGGTGTCCCCCCCTTAAAGCGATAGTCGAGAGAAGGGAACCGAAGATCGAGTGTCGATTTGACAGAGAAATGGATAGAAGAGAGTGAGTGAAAATGCTGCCATAGTCGTGATTGCGCGTAGTCCACTTCACGGGAGAGTCGGGTCAAATTGTCGCATGTCGAGGGTCAAGGAGTGCCAAAATTGAAGTAATCGGGCCCCAGCATTTAGTCGTCTACTGATCGGGTCACTCAATCTAAGCTGAAGCTCCAAATGGTCATCGTGTTCCAGGTATCCCAGGCTCAGGAAGTGCTCCCAGAGACACGAAAAAGCCACAAGTAGTAGGGATCAACTGGCTCGCGATCCTATACTTGTGAAGGGTCAAAAATAATTTGCGGACAATTCTGCTAACCAGACGTGAGGTAGCATAAAGGCAAAAAACAACCAAGGCAAACGCTGTCTTGGAAGTGGTCACAGTTTTAGGAGATGGGCATGATTTCCAATGGTCAGGGGGTCGATGGATGGATGCAAAAAGTAAGTGGCCGAGGTAACCTCAGAAAACGTCATGTGATCTGAGTGCTGCCTACATAGCCCTTGTGTGAAGGGCCTCAGGCCTATGTAGTTCGGACAAAAGGTCTGATTGATCAATGATTGAATGTGGTCAAGAATCAAAATGATGAGGGTAAGATGATGCTATAGATGTCACATTGGTCGAGAGGCTTTCATCCCTATCAAGTTTTCATAGTCGTGATGGATGTATGCTAGAAATAAATGGAAGTCTATTTATGCTTCAGCCAGTATTGGTTTATGCTTAACATAAATTGGGTCTGGTCGGTAGTTTCCATGTGTATTGGTGTCCATAGAAACTATGTGAAATGGACTAGGATGGTGTCAGTTGAAAATGATGAAGATGAGCTGACAATTGATGTGGTTAAATGTGACCAAAGTGTAGAGAAAAGGTGAAAGGCAAATTGCTCTTTCATTGACAAGGACCAGAAAGGAAGCATAGATAGGGGTTATTAGAACCAAAGCCCCGTTCATGCATTACGTCGTTGACCAGTGTGGTGGTAGAGCGGTAATCGAATCACTTTGACATTAAAGTGAGCTCGAAGTCCCCTGAGCAGGTGATAGGAGGTGGATAGGGTAACCCAGTTTAAGAGCAGGAATAACCTTGCCCCTTTTTATAGGAGACCCTGAGACAACTACAAGCCAAGTCCATGACCCGTTTTTTTTTTTTTTTGGCGCAGACTGATCGATGCGGGAAGTCTACAGAGAGATGTCATTTGATTTAGGGTCATGTTGCGAAGCTGATCAATGCGGGAAGCTTCTAAGAAAGGTTGCTGTTTGTAGCAAGATTTAGTCATAGCCATCCTTCGAGGGAGTGGTCTATATTTTTGCTTTATAATGTTTGAATAGCTGTCCTTCGAGGGATCAGTCTATTAGCTACAGCAATGATAGTACAGCTGTCCTTCGAGGGAGCAGTCTGTCTTTTTGATTTGATTTTATGACCTTGGATTATGTTTTGACATCTTGATTTTTTTTTTTTTTTTTTTGAGTCATGGACAAGACTGTAGAAGTTCAAGGACTCCCTTTTATTAGGACAAAGCATCCATACGTCATAAAAGGGTTGTAAAGGACTTGTTAAAGGGGAATAGGGTTGAAAGGAATGAGGATTAAGAGGACGAGGATTGCTCAAGGGACGAGCTCAAGTTACGTGTCAAGTAGACGAGTACTCGACTAACAGAAGAATGGTCGAAGACACAAGACACAAAAAGGGGTTCAAGGTCTAATAAGTCCCTGGGCCATGCTTGTATGTTATGATAAGGTCCAAGTCAATTAGGAGCAAACTTGCCCCAATTTGCCTCTTCCGAGATTGGTCAAGTGTTGATTGATGGATGTGAAGTTGGTTGACATTGTCGTTGGTTGGTTGAAAAAGGTTGAATGTTTGGTCGAGAGGTCTGGTTGATTGATATTTGGTTGAAGTTGGGTTGAGACTGGTCGAATAATTGGTCGGGGGTTGGGTCGATGGACACTTGGTCGAGATTTAAGATTAAATGAGTGATTGATATGTGGTAGAGACTGAGTTGAACAGTTGGTCGAGGTTTGGATGAAGGATGAATTCCCCCAGCGGGTAGGGAGAATGTTTGAAAGATTGGTTAAGGTCGGTTGAGGTTTAGTGGTCAGATGGATGGTATTAATGTCGAATAAGGGGGTCAAAGGTGGCAAAGGGACCACAGTCTGGCGTGGAGATCCTGATTTAGGTGATGAGGTTAGAGAGGCATGGGTCGGGGTTGATGTTTTGTCAAAAAGGTGGTTAAGAGGGTCTTTGGTGAGAAGGGTGTCCTTTTTTCGGTGTTGACGAATGACAGCTTTGAGAGCACAACAATGCTTAGTGTCATGTCCCAGAATGTGATGATAATGGCAGAATTTAGAGTTGTCGAACCAAGAGGGTCTTGATCCGAGAGGTGATGGGTGAGGCGGTGTTGAAGGTTTGTTGATAATGTAGTCGAGAAGAAGGGTGTCATTCCCCAGACATTGGTGAACGACGACCTTGAGGGCATGACAATGATCAGTGTCGTGCCCAGGCGTGCGATGATACGCACAAATGCGAGTGTCATCGAACCATGGTGGTTTTGGTCCGAGAGAGTGATATGGTCTAAGAGGCGGGAGATTGAGGCGAGAGGACTGCAATAATTGCCGTAACAGCAAGGCGTAAGAACCTGCTAACGGGTCTAGATGTCTTATTGCAGTGAGGGTTGGTGACGTTGGTTTGGGAGGCGAAGGAGGCATAGGTCGAGGGTTTGGAGGAGATGTATATCTGATGGGTTGAGGGAGTAATAGAGGCGAATTGCCTCTGTGAAAGATGGGAGTGGGAAGCACTCCTATTAAAGTGGACGGATGCAGGCTCAAGATAGAGGGCAATGATGAAGGTGGGAGATGAGTCCTCTGATGTGGTCTAGTGGTCTTCGTTGGTTTGGGTCGAGGGCCACCGTTGTGTGAGGTGAGGTTAGATATGGGTTTGGGTTTGGATGTGGACGGAGGTGCGCGAGATGTATAAATCTCATGCAAAGGGCGAGAGAAAACCGTGATTGGGTCTTCCTCGGTTGAAATGGGTGGAGAGACTGGTTCTTCTCTTGGTGGAGAAGAAATAAGAGAGTGTGGCTCCTCAAGTGGGCAGAGGGCATGGATGATCGTGCCTTCTACTTATAGTTGAGGAGTAGGCAAGGTAGGGTCTTCGGATGGAGGTGGGCTTAATGGCGTTGATGTGGTCAAAGCGTCCTCCAATACAAGAGAGGTAGATGGAGGACTAGTAGGAGAAGAAGGTTCTTCATCCTTTAATGGAAGAGGTTGGTCAAGGACAAGAGGCAAGATAGTGTTAATCATGTGAATGTCATGGTCTTGAGGGTCATTGGTCGAAGTCTGGACGTTGTTTTGAGTAGGCGGATGATTCGGAAATAGTTGTTTGAAAATGTCGATATGTTGGTTAGGTGGGGCGTTCGGGTTATCTAAAATAAGATCCCCCTTGTCGATCATGTCTTGGACGATGTTTTTGAAAGTTAGGCAGTTGTCAATGTCATGGCCTTGGATGCGATGAAAGGGACAGAAGTCAGCCTCCCTATACCATGTAGGGATGGCTTTTGAAGGGTCAAATTGAGGTGGTCAGATTGGAGGGAGATTGAGGACCCCTTGCTTGAGTAGTTTTTCCAAAACGGAAGCGTATGGTTCTCCAAGTGGAGTGTAAGAACGCTGAATGTACTGTTGTTGGAATTGTTTGGTGATGCTTGAAGACGTCGAAGGTTGAGAGTAATTCGTTGTTGTCGAGGATGGTGATCTAACGACCACAGTATTGGCCACTCCTTTGGGTTTGGAGTTGGCAGAAGAAGGTCTGGAAGAGGAATGGTCATTGGATTTTGCGTTGGTATTACGCAATTTGACCTTATCTTCTTCAAGGGCGCAGAGTTCAAGCTTTTGAGCCATGATGAAAGCTTCATCAAAGGCGTGGAATGTCTGAATCCGCAAAGTAGACGAGATGTGGCTGGCACATGCTCGAGAAAAGAGCTCAATGAGCTCGGGTTGAGGCAAAGAGAAGGAGAGCTGGTTGATCAGACCTCTCCAACGAGCGACAAAGTCGACCATTGATTCGTCGTCAAATTGCCTGATGGAGTAAAGGTCTGTGATTGAGACTTGTTTGGTGATGTTGATTGAGAAATGGTCAAGAAATAGTTGGGCGAGTTGAATGAATGAAAAGATAGAGTGTCTGGCAAGAGAGCTATACCAGTCAAAGGCTGGGCCAGAAAGCGACATAGGGAACGTGCGTAAAAGCAACGCATCGTCATGGGCAATAAGATAACAGGCATGTCTAAATGCTCGTAGATGTTGTTGTGGGTCTTCCTTACTCTGAAAGCGAGTGAATTTAGGAAGCTCCCAATGGTTAGGGTATGGTCGAATAGGGACAGAAGGATGGATGGGCTCATTGTAAATTCGCTCATATGACAAAGTATTGCTTGAACCGGAAATGGAGGCTTCGAGACTGGACATTTTATCCATCAGCATCTTAATGATGTCTGCTGACGGATTGGTGGATGAAGCGCCCCCTAGGTTGTAAGGTGCTTGAAGGAGGCTAGAAGAGGTATGCGACGTAGTTGGTTGCACTTGTAAGGGCACAATGTATGAATGACTAGTCGCAGGGGCATAAGCGGAGGCTAAAGGTGGTTGCGTTATGAAGGTCGAAGGTATAAGTTGACTGGGCACCGCCAAATATGGTTGAATGGCAGCACTGGTAGAAAGATAGGTTGGCACCCCTACATTTGTGGGCGCAAGAGTATGAGGGGTCGAGACAATCAAGTTTTGATATGATGTAGAACTTGGTTGAATTGCAGGTGGTTGAGGGGGTAATGGAACCCCAATGAAGGTTGGTCTAAAAATAGACGGGGAGGCCAAACTTTGCATATTGGCCATGGTCGGGTTAATAGTTGAGGCGAAAGGCTGAGTCATAAAGGGTTGGGTGGTGAATGGTGTGGATGTCGTTGCCACATCACCCGAAAGGTCTCGCGTTGGGTTTCTCGCGAGATAGTTTTGGAGGGCTGCGGTATTGAGGTCCAAGAATCTCTTGAAATCTTGGTCCCCTTCAGGGATGATGGGAATTTGAGTCGGGGTCGGGGTCGGGGTCGGTCCTATAGGAGTTCTTTCAGTCTCTGAGTGGAACTCCATGATAGGACTGGTTAGGGACGGGGTAGACGGAAGCGGTTGTTGGCTAAAGTGGTTAAGAAGAGAGTCCTGGTTCCAAAAACTGTGTTCTTGCAGTCTCAGAAAACCAGAATGTGGTTTTTGACAGAGAAGGGACAGGGTTTAGGCTGCTAGTTTTGAAAAAAAAGGACAGTGACAGAGACCGACGTCGGTTGAAAAACTGATGTTGGTAAGGAAGATAATCGACGTTGATCAGATAACCGATGCCGATAATATAGGAAATCTGACGTCGGTGACAGAACCGATACCGGTGACTGTCTTCCAGAGAACCAAAAGATTTTAAGATTCTTGGAAAAACAATGAAGAAAGCGTCCTCACTCACTCAAACAAACAGATGAGAAGAGAAGAACTGAGAGAGAGAGACAAGCCTAAGCGATAAATCCTAGGAATTAACTTTAGAAACTGTGGCTTATGCCTTAGATGAATGTTTGGGGAGATTCGCTGTAAGAAGGGTCCTAGAAGAAGCAGTCTAGAGCTGGTTTCGGGTCTTGTTTTAGGTGCTCAAAAATCTGTGTTAGGTTTGGTACGTGGCCTGGTGCTAAGGAGCAAGCTCCCCTCACTTCACGATTCCAGTGGTTAGCTGGTCTCGCTTAGCCAAGATATACCTCGCCTAGAGTTTATCCTCCGCCAGAGAACGGAGTGGGCTTCCCCCTTGGTGATGAAATCCAAGTAGGGTCACCGGGACGGGTAAGGTATCCGCTGAGGGATGAAATCCCAGTCGGGCCTTGTCTCAAGTAAGTTTTATGTTCGTTTTAGTGTATGTGGTCTGGTAGTGTAACATCAAGTGTCTACGATTTATTCAATATGCGGATTTAAGTTACTAGATGTGGACTAATGCAAGCACAAGCAGAAATGAAAGTGCGATACGTTTTAAGCCCAAGTCGAAATGTGAGATTTGTTATGAAGACAAATTTGAGAAAGGGTTGAGAGTATGATGTTTAGACTAGTCTAGAAATGCAAGGAAGAAAGATTCATTTTAGTCCTGATTATAGTGTCATTTGGAATAGAAGAAAGAGACAAGAAGGAAGGAGCCTAAATGCACCTAAATGAATGAAAGGAAGAGGAACCCGAGGAAGAACATAAGGTCCCACCGAGCGTGCCAGAATGTTTCTATCGCTAATTCGCTTTCTACATTCAAAAGATGAATAAAGAAACTAAAGAAATGGACAAGGCTAGAAGTACCTGGATAGAGATTGCGCACCGTAATCCAGACGTTTGTGAGCACCCCTCTTTGGCTGTGGAGGAATGACACCTGCAAAGAAGAAAACTTGGACAAAAAGGCGTTAGATGGATAGATGGTGGGTTGCCAAGCGAAAGCTTGTTCCCAGAAGTAAGAGAACTTCCTTAAGGGAGGTCAACCCACTATTTTGATAAAAGATAAATGACTGATAAATGACAGAATGCTAAAATAGACTGAAATGATAGCAAATTGAAAGAGAAAAAAAAGCAAAGGCTTACCTGGAAGAAGCTGTCGGTCTGGTTGCAGTCGTTGGCGTCGGTGGTTCTACCGGCGTCGGTGGTCAAAGGTGCCGATGTCGGTTAGTCTGACGACGTCGGTGGAGGAAGTGATCGGCGTCGGTCGGGGCAGTGGGCTTGGACGGGATTTAGGCAAGGTCTGGTCGAGTTTGGATAGAGTCTGGTCTGGGCTTGGTTTGTGGACGGGTCTGTGGACGTACAAAATGGTCTGAGAGAGTCTGGTTTTAGTTGAAGGTCTGTGCAGAGGTCTAGAATAATGGACAAAATGTCGAAAAGGGACAGAGAGATAAAGGAGGCCAATCAGGGAGATAGGAATCCGGGTCTCCCTGGTTTGGTTAGCAGTCTGGGTTGGAAAAAAGAAGCGCTGAATCTAGTTTAAAAGCAGCTGACTAGAAAGCATAACGAAAACACAAACAGAGTACTTACTTATGCCCTGCTGAAGAAAATGGTGTAGGTTGGTGTCCTGTTGCTGATGATGCCGGATGTGAAGACTTGTTGCTGATGGAGAATCCCTGTTGTCCACTTGCAGAAGCTCGCTATGTACCTGAGGGAGAGAGTCAGATTGATTGGCAGAGAGGTCAAGTGAAAGAACGGATACAAGGGTCTGATGCAAAGATTCAAGAGTAGAGATGCCAGAGAGAGAGAGTCGCAGAGAGCGAAGAGAAATCTGTTTGTGAGCTCAAGGGGCCGGGGGCTGCAACGGATGCAGAAAGGGGTATTGAAGGCTGCCGACGCTGGAAGTTTCACCGACGTCGGCTGAAGGGTCGCTGACGTCGGCGGTGGCAGAATGGGGACAGAGACTAAAAATAGCCTCTGCCCATTCTTGCACGCCGCCGGACGAGGGGTTGTGGGAAGAACGGTCATGAGGATGCTTAAATGGGCGTGAGAGGAAGATAATGAGAAGATTTGGCATAATAAATGCTAGGGAGAAGGTGGAGGGATTCAAGGGAGGATCCAAGGTGGCAAGGGTGAGGTGGAAAGGGGGCCACTTAATTAAAATATTTAAGTTATTCTAATCAAATGGATGGAGAGGACTAAGGCCAAGGGTTAGGATATGGGTTTGAGGCGAACAAGGGGGAGAACCAAGGTGCAGACACATTTGTGGTGTCTACACTTCTAATAAGGTATATCTTATGAAGCAGTTATTTAATTTGCATATGAATGAAGGTGGATCTGTGTCTACTCATCTGAATGATTTCAATGGAATTGTGAATCAATTAAGTTCAGTCAATATAGTGTTTGATGATGAAATAAAAGCTCTTTTGATATTATGTTCTTTGCCTGAAAGCTGGCATAGCTTAGTAATGGTAGTTAGCAATACTGCATCTGCTTCAAATATTTTGAAAGTAGAGGATGTTGTTAGTGTTATCTTGAATGAAGAAATTTGCAAGAAAAGCATAGAAGAAACATCTGGGAATGCTTTAAGTTTTGAGAGTAGGGGAAGGCAGAAAGAAAAGAGCAAGAGGAGATCAAGATCTAAGTCTAAGGTGAGAGGAAGATCCAAATCCAAAAATGGCAAGAAGCCACAATGCTGGAATTGTGGAAAGATTAGGCACATAAGCAGAGATTGCTGGTCAAAGCCTAAGGAGGACAATCAGCACGAAGGAAAAGAAGAAGCAAAGGTTGCAGGTATTGCACAAGATGCTTTAATATTCTCTTTGCATAATAATATAGAATCTTGGGTGTTAGATTTTGGTGCATCTTTTCATGCTACCCCTAATAGGGAATATTTTAGTGACTATATCCATGGAGATTTTGGAATAGTGTATCTAGGGGATGATGAGCCTTGTAAAATAATTGGCAAAGGTAAAGTGCAGCTGAAGATGCAGAATGGCAACACATGGGTGTTGAGAGATGTGATGCATGTTCTTAGCTTGAAGAGAAATTTGATTTCTGCAGAAAAGTTAGGGGATGAGGGTTGTATAGTAACTCTCACAGCAGAATCTTAGAAGGTGACCAAGGGTGCACTTGTTATGGCCAGAGGTAAGAGAGTAGGTACTCTCTATTTATGTAATTATGTTACTAACAATTCTCCTTCTGTATTATCTACTTCAGATGTGGATGCTAAATTGTGGCACTCAAGGCTTGGCCACATGAGTAAGAAGGGTATGTCAATTCTTAAGTCCAAAGGTATGCTTTCAGATTTAAAAGGCATAGATCTAGAGTTTTATGAGCATTGTGTATTTGGAAAACAGAAAAGGGTTAGTTTTCTCAAGACTGGGTCAACTAAGAAGAAGCATAAGTTGCAGCTTGTTCACACAGACGTGTGGGGACTGGCTCAGGTTGCTTCCATTGGAGGATCATAGTACTATGTTTCATTCATAGATGATGCTACAAGAAAGGTATGGGTCTATTGTATTAGGAAGAAATCTGATGTATTTGAGACTTTTAAGATTTGGAAAGCTATGGTTGAGAATGAAATAGGCAAAATATTGAAGTGCTTGAGATCTGACAATGGTGGTGAGTTCTGCAGCTTTAAGTTCAGAGATTATTGTTATATGCATGGAATCCACAGGCAAAGGATGGTTCCAAGGACACCTCAGTAGAATGGAATTGCTGAAAAGATGAACAAGACAATAATGGAGCGTGTAAGGTGTATGAGATTGCATGTTGGTTTGCCCTTAGAATTTTGGGCACAAGCTGTTAACACTGCAATGTACCTGATTAACAGAGGACCCTCTACAGCTCTGGATGGTGGAATTCTAAAAGAGGCATGGACAAGTAAAAAGGTAGATCTCTCATATCTCAAAGTTTTTGGTTGTGAAGCCTTTGTGCACATTGATAAAGAAAATAGAAAGAAGTTGGATGCTAAGTCTATGAGGTGCACATTTATTGGCTATGGCTCAGATGATTTTGGTTTCAGAGTTTGAAATCTAGGAACTAACAAGGTAATTAGGAGCCATGATGTTGTTTTCAATGAAAAAGTGATGTATAGTGATCAGCTGAGGAAGCTGAATCAATCTGGGCAGAGCAATGGAGAATTGGATGAGGTGAGGGTCCAAAATGAGCTCGCGGAAAAAAGAAATAATCACTTGCAGGAAAACATAGAGACCGACGTCGGTAGGGTAGGAACCGGCGTCGGCAGGACAGAAACTAACGTCGGTAGGGAAGGAACCAGCATCGGTAGGACAGAGAATGACGTCGGCCAGACAGAGACCGACATCGGCAGGATAGGAACCGACGTCGGTCAGGCAGAACTGACGTCGGCCAGTAACAGGCTTGGAAGTGACTGAGGTCGGTAACTGTTAGAGAATTTGGGTGGACAACGTGTTGTGAACGAGTCTCAGACACCCATCAGGAGGTCAAAAAGGGTAAGCCTCTAATTAGATATTCTCCTTCATTATTTTATTTATTGCTAACTGATGGTGGAGAACTAGAGAGTTTTGAAGAAGCAATACAGGTGGAGTCCAAGAGTTAGTGGGAGCGTGGCATGGTTGAGGAGATGGAGTCCTTAAGAGAGAACCAAACATGGGATTTGGTTGAGTTGCCAGTTGGTAAGAGGACACTGAAGAACAGATGGACCTACAGGTTGAAAGAAGGTGAGAATGGATAGATGAGATATAAGGCCAGATTGGTAGTGAAAGGATTTGCACAAAAGTCAGGTATTGATTTTGGTGAGATTTTTTCCTCTGTTGTTAAAATGACTTCTATAAGGGTTGTATTGTCTTTGGTTGCTTTTGAGGATTTGCATCTTGAGCAGCTAGATGTTAAGACAGTGTTTCTTCATGGAGAGTTGGATGAAGAAATATATATGGAATAGCTAGAAGGATTTGAGGTGAAGGGTAAGGAGAAGTTAGTGTGCAGATTGAAGAAAAGCTTGTATGGCCTCAAGCAAGCTCCTGGACAGTGGTATTTAAAATTTGATAGGTTTATGACTGAGCATGGCTACAGTAGGTGTCAATCTAACCATTGTGTGTATTTTAAGAGATTGGATAATGGTAGATATATTATTCTATTGTTGTATGTAGATGATATGCTAGTTGTAGGATCACACATGCAGGATATCTCTGAGCTTAAGGTGAAATTAGCTCAAACGTTTGCCATGAAGGATTTGGAAGCAACAAAGAAAGTCCTTGGCATGAGCATTAAGAGAGACAGGAAAAATCATAGGTTGATATTGTCTCAAGAGGATTATGTGGACAAGGTGTTGAAATGGTTCAATATGCAGGATGCTAAACCGGTAAGCACACCTTTGGCTGGACATTTTAAGTTGAGTAAAGAACAATGTCCTAATTCACATGATGAGGTAGAGTACATGAGTAAAGTTCCATATTCTTCCACAGTAGGGAGTTTGATGTATGCAATGGTGTGTACTAGACCGGATATTGCCTAAGCAGTGGGAGTGGTAAGTAAGTATATGGCCAATCCAGGTAAGGAACATTAGAAAGCTGTTTAGTGGATCCTTAGATATCTGAGAGGAACCAGCAGTAGGCACTTGTGCTATGGAGGTTCAAATATTTCTCTACATGGTTATGTAGATTCAGATATGGCAGGGGATTTGGATGGCAGGTGGAGCACTACAGGATATGTTTTCACTGTAGGTGGAATGGCGGTTAGCTGGATATCTAAATTATAGAAGGTTGTTGGCTTGTCAACTACAGAAGCAGAGTATATTGCAGTCACAGAGGCTAGCAAAGAGATGATATGGATGACACGGTTCATGGATGAGCTTGAAAGGGAGCATGAGAGTTGCAGATTATATAGTGACAGTCAGAGTGCAATCCATTTGGCTAAGAATTCAGCCTTTCATTCAATAACAAAGCACATATAGCTAAGGTACCACTTCATCCGGCAGGTATTGGGAGATGGTGAGTTGAAGCTGGAGAAGATCCATACAGATAGGAATCCTGTTGATATGTTAACCAAGCTGGTTACAAAGGAGAAGTTGAATCTTCATTCAACTTCTATTGGTCTTCATGATTGAGTTGAAGATGGAGGAGCTAGAAGATGTTGCTGTATAGGTACTAGTGCAGCTGTTTATCTCCAAGTGGGAGATTGTTAAGGTGTGGAGCCTAAAAGCTTCAAATATGAGCGCATTTGACAGTTTCGAGTTTACACATTCACTGGCATCGATCAGGAGCGATCGACGTCGGTCAGGTGTAGTTTGGGAAACGTCTAGGTCGGCGGTAAATCAGCCGATGTCGGTCACAGGCAAGCAGGCAGGAACCGGCGTCGGTTACCTGTGCGTTCAGAGAGCTATTTTCGAGGACAGAACCGAGTGTTTACATGATGAGTTTAAGTCTTAGTCTTAAGTTCGCGTCTCTATTATTAGTAAGACTGTTTTTAGAGCCCTTGTTCAAGAGGCTTAATTGTTGGTTGTAAGTGCATGCTCAAGTCTCCTAATTCTATATGTAGAATTAGATCTTCTTAGCTTGTTGTAGTTCATTATATGTGAATGTTGAAGAACAGTACAAAGTTGTATCATTCCAGGTTGTTGGAGTTGATTGTACTTGAGAGAGAGAGCTCTTGAGGGAAAGATATCTAGAGAGAGATTTGTGCATCTGAGAGAGGTGTGGAAGAAAGAAGTTTCTTCATTTGTATTCCTTCTATAAAGAGTTTAATACAAGTTTTCAGGGTGGTTTCTTGTATCTTTTGTTCTTGTTATTATCTGATTCTAGTTACTTATCTATCTGATTTATATGTGCGTTTATTGCTTTCATAAGTGTAATCTATTGTTGGTTGATCCCCAACACTTTTTTTGTCAGGCAAAAAGCCTGAAAGAATTCTTTCAGATAAAATGCCTGAAGGAAAGTTTCTTGTTACTCAGCCATTCGTTCTTTTCTGTTTCTTCAGACTTTTTCTCTGAGTGATTTCCTTTAGACAAGAAGTCTGAAAGAATTGTTCCTTTTGGGCCTTTGAACAAATTTGAAGGAATTTTGTCTTTTCTTTGACCTTCGAAGCAATGCTGCCTGCCCTCCGCAAGGGCACTTGCCTTTTTCGCTTTGGGGCAACCCCTTGAACCTGTCGATTGAACCAACTTCAGTTCAATGGTTTAATCAACCTTGAGAGTCTGTAGATTTGAGCCTACCTGCAGAGTCTATAGAAACCATCTGTGAAGTTCGTAGTTCTAAGCCTGCAGAGTCTGTATATTTTTGGAAAAGCTTTGAAAAATGAAGAACCCGAATGCTCAGAATAATTTTTTGAAAAGGGGAGAGATGATTTTGTTATGATGAACCAAAATAGTTCATAGGTTGTCCCAAAAAATGTCACTCATTTTTGGGGACAACAGCTGGCTCTAATTGGGGAACTTCTTTCAGTTGAAAACTTGGAATACAGCTAAGGGGAGTAGAAACCAAAATCTCCAGTGCCTTGAAGTGTGCCATTGGGCTATGGAATCGCGCTACCCAAAAAAAAGGCTCCAAAAATGAAAATGAAACGAATAAAATAGAACAAAAGACTATACAAATATACATATGTACAAGAGAACTCATATGATACTTCAAGAGTTGAAGTGCTTCAGATGTTGCCCATTGTGGGGCAGAGAAAAGAGAGTGCCATCTTGATACTTCAACAGGAAACTATTTTTACCATTGAGCTAATGAATAGTAAAAGGGCCCTCCACAGGGAATCAAACTTTTCGTGCATCTCCTTTGGTTTTCTCCTCTTGTCCCACAGCAGGACTTGATCTCCAATCTAGAAATCATGATTCTTTGCTTTCTAGTTGAAGAGCTTCTTCACCAAACTTTGATGGGTGGCAATTCTGTCCACCACTGCAGTTCTCTGCTCATTTAGCTCAGTAAGGCACATGATCCTCTTCTCAATTGAGCTCTCATACGTTTGATGTTCAATTGCCCTAGCCAATTTCAATGCTGACAATTCCAAGGTGATCGGTATCTTAGCATTGACACCATACAGAAGTTGGAAGGGAGACATACCAATTGCTCTCCTTGGTGTAATTTTGTCTGCCCATAGAGCATCAACCAATGCCTTATGCCAAGTCCTTTGGTTGTCATCCACCAGCTTCTTGATGATAGTCACCAAATTTTTATTGCTTGACTCAGCCTGTCCATTCCTTTGTGGAAAGTAATTAGAGGAGTGGGAGAGTGTAATTCCATAGTAGAAGCAGAATTGAGTAATCTCCTGAGAAATGAAATAGGTTGCATTGTCAGTGACAATTTTGACTGGGACCCCAAATCTGGACATGATGTTCTCTTTGAGGAAATTGCATACTACTTCTGAAGTAGCATGTTTGGTTGGAACTGCTTCCATCTATTTGGTGAAGTAGTCTATTGCTGTAAGGACATAATCATGTTCAGCACTTGACGATGGATTTAAAGCACCAATAAAGTCAACTCCCCATTGTTGGAAAGGCTCTTCAATGACCATTGGTTCAAGAGGTAGAGCAGCTAGCTTGGGCTTTCCAACAAACTCTTGGCACAGTTCACATCCCTTGACCCACTTGTATGCATTTTGAAAGAGAGTTGGCCAATAATACCTAGCTCATAGGATCTTATGGGTAGTCATAAGGGCAGAAAAATGTCTTCCACAGGCCGAATCGTGGAAGGACTTCAGAAGTCAGCTTTGCTGCTCCTTGTCCACACAACGAAGGAATGTTCCATCAAGGCTCCTCTTGTACAGGTCGTTGTCTCAGAGGATAAAATTAGCAACTTTCAGCTTGATGGTTCTCCTTTTTTTATAAGATAGGTTTTCAGGACATTCACCATAAGTAAGGAAATGAGCAATACTTGAGTACCACTCATTTGTGGTGGAGACAAAGAGGACTGTTAGTGTGTCATCCTCATCCACTTTCAGTTCTTCATGCTCTGTTCCTCTTGACTTGTTATCAACAATTAGTTGGCATAGCCCCTTTCCACGTACCAGCTTTGTTGGCTTGATGATCAGATTGAACTCTTGGATCTTTGCAACCCAATTGCCTCTTTTCATCTCAAACTCTGGCTGAGTCAGTATAGATTTCACTGTGCTGTCAGGGACCAAGGCAGTAACTCGAGAATTGAGGATGTAGAAATGAAAATGTTTTACAGCCTTCGCCACTGCATAAGCGTGCTTCTCCATATTTGAGTACTTCAGTTCATGAGCTTTGAAGGGATAACTCATGAAAGAAATGAGAGATTCCATACCTTCTTTATTCTATTGAACCATAATTGCTGAAAGTGTATGTTCTGAAGCATAGCTATAAATGGTGAACTCTTTGCTATAGTCTGGACAAGCCAGAATTGGAGCATGGGAAATGACGGTCTTGATGTCCTCAAAAGCTGACTTGCCTTCTTCAGTCTAGCTGAAGGTGGCCTTTCCCTTTATCATGTTTATAATGTGCCTGGTCTTCTCAGCAAATTTGGGGATGAATCTCCGTAAGAAATTCACCTTTCCAAAGAAAAAGTGAATAGTAGTCTTGCTTGTGGGCGAGGAAAGTTCTTGGATAGACTTGACTCTGTCTGAGTCAATCTTTATGCCTCCTTTGGACATAACGTGTCTGAGAAGTTTCTCCTCTATTACTCTAAAAATTGACTTCTTGGGATTTAAAGAAATGGCATTCTGGCAACAGCATTCCAGCACTTGCTGCAAATGGCTCGCGTGATCTGGGCGATGCTTAGAGAAGACAGTCAAGTCATCAAGATAAACTATGACGAACTTATCCATGTCATCCTTGAAGGCAAGGTCCATTGCTTTTTGGAAGGTGGTGCCAGCATTTATCAAGCCAAAGGGCATTTTTCTATATGCAAATGTGCCCCAAGGCATGGTGAAAGCAGTCTTATGCTAGTCTGCTTCACGAACTTCAACCTGATTATATCTTGAGAAGCCATCTAGCATTGATAACATCTCTGAGCCTATCACTATTTGCAGCACTTGATCCATGATTGGCAAAGGATAATTATCCTTCAAGGATGCCTGATTCAAATTCTTAAAATCCACACAAAGGCGAATTTCACCATTCTTCTTTCTTACAGGCACTATATTGACAATCCATGTGGAATGATGGATTGGAAAGATTATCCTGGCATTTAGCATTTTTTGTATCTCAGATAAAATAGTAACTGATATTTTTAGATTATAATGCATGGTCTTTTGCCTATAAGGTGTTGAATCAGCCTTGAGAGGGCTGTTGTGTCAAATTTCATCAGGCTGGAGTGATTTCAGGTCAACATAGGAGTACGCTAGGACATCCATGTATTCGTTGAGCAAAGAGGTAAACTTGAAATGCTCTGCAGGAGTACAACATTTCCCAATGTTCACCATCTTGAGGTTTTCCTTGGTTCCCAGATTTACTTGATTAAACTCTTGAGATGAGCTTGAATCCATTGGCTGTCGTCTGATGAATATATCATGCTTATCAAATAGCTTTTCAAGGAAAACCAGGCCATTGGAAATCTTATTCCCTTTTAGTTATAAGAACTCCACACCTGTGTTTACATTTGATTCAGGAGCTGTTGTTGACGTTGGAAAGTGCACCCAGGGCAAGGAGGCCTAGCTCCTGCCTTCTCCTCACAACTTGGAAACTCTCCTCTCGCCTGTGGGACCGACGAAGTTGGAGGAGAGAGTCTCTAGATAAGGGCTAGCTCCCTTTGATGCATCGTGTTGTTTCTAGCAAAAGTAAAACACATATATATAGATATAAAAGGGGGGGATGAAAAGAGAGAGAGAGAATGAAAGAAAAACAAGCCTACTCTAAAGAGGTGATGCACCATAAACAAGGTGATCTTCTCACACCTACTCTCAGAATCGAATAAAGACTACAAACATACACTTAGACTCGACAGGGAAACTAGGCTACAAGAAAATGGCAGGGAGGTTCTTATGAAAACACATGAACAGAGACTCACCAAGATGCTGCAGAATACATACTGTAAATGACTTCCTCTGCTCTGTATCCCCAAAATAGAACTCTCTTCCTATCAACTACAGACAATGGTGCCTTGTGGATAATTGGTGTGTTGGTGCTAGAACTGTGAGAGCATTAAAGGCAATGACTGGACACAACTCAAACACTCAGACATACACAAAAAATCCGACCAAGAAGAGGTAAAAAATAGTCTTTATAGATTCAGGTAGAAATTTCAGCATGGTTGTACCTGGCTAAAACTGTGAAAATATGATTACAAAAATGACCAAGTCATGAATATATATGAGAAGCAAAGAGGCCCATTTGGTGCTCTTTTTTTAGAAGCGGCATACGTGTCCCTTAATGAAAAGAACAAGTTGCTCAAAATATTAATGAGATGTCCATTTTGTCTGCTTGAAGTCTGCATTTTTAATGTAAAAATGCGGTTTGTCCACCCATTAAATGTAAAATGAAGAAATCAGTTACATTACTGAGCTGTTGTGTCTTCTCATGATCAATTCGAAGGGACTATTTCACTTGCTGGAGTCACTTCTCAAATTGGCGCCATTTCTTGCCACTTGGACTGACTGCTTACTCGTTCCTTGCGTGTCACTTTGTCAAATTTGTCTTAATTCTATCTTATCGGCCCCCTTGGGCAAACATACTAGCGGGTAGCTACATTCAGGCCCTTTTCCATGGTTCGCACTTTTTCATTTGAAGGCAAACAACTATTTCATACTTGTAAACTTGACGTCCACGTAGGACATTATCGAGCCTGCTGGCTTCTCTGCGGCCTTCCTTTTCCTTTGAACCTGTTGAACCAGAAGCTGCCTAAACACTTGAACCAAGGCATGAAATGAACTCTCTGAACTCACTAAACTTGAAAATGACTGGCATTAAATAATAGGTGAAGAAGGTGACTGACATTTTGCCTGCGGGCAAAATAGGTCAACAATTGGCGACTCACAGGGAAAGCATGTCTGCTATGCTTAGAATCTAGTTGCCTTAAAAATCCATTGGGCATGGAGTCAGATGTAGCATTAAAAAGAATAGCAACAGCATGAAAGATTTGAGAATCAAACATGAATTTTTTATCCCCCAAGCAAAGGGAAACACACAAGGCTAAAAACGCTACCTGTGCAACTGCACTTAGGGAAAACAGGGAAAACAACTGAAAGCAAACTACTATATACAGCTAACCAAGAATGATTGCCTCCCTCCTGGATCAAAAGGAAAATTTCTCAAGTCCCCTTCCTGGTGAGAAGACTTATCGCGGCAGGCAAGTAGCTAAAGAAAATGAGATTTGGTGACTTGCTCCTCCTGCCTGTCACCTGGTTTGGCTAGAAATCGAGTGGATATTCAAACATGCCTCTGATATATACATACTCTTCTTGTTCTAAGAGGCCTGTTGGATGCTGATCCTTTAAGTTGGTACATCCCATCAAGAAGTTAATTGCTGCCGACTCATCACTAAAAGCCTCCTGATATGCATCATTGAATGGCTCGTTCTCCTTTGCCTCATGCTCGGGTTCCACTGTACGACCATCCTTCTTGATGATTTCAGAGAAAGTGTCCTCAGATTCACCAACCCCTTGAAGGGATAAATTTGAAGAACTGCCACCTCCTTGCATGCTTGTTTGAAACCCAATACTACCTTCTTTATTCTTATCCAGCTCATAGCCTCCTTGAAGAACAGTGCAACCTACCTCAATGGCTTCAAATGAATCATTTAAAACATGAACAAGAGATTGCCCATGCTCCTCCATGTCACCTAAGGTGATTTCCTCCTCATTCGCACTCATGGAGTCTCCCTGATCAGTCATGAACTAAGCATACTCTTCTTCACTTGCTTCTCTCAAGACAGGCTCCTCTGCAGGGTCTGAAAGCTCCACCATTCTTTCTCTCAGCAGCCTCATCTTAGCCTCTAATTCCCCAACTCGCTTAGCCAGATATCCTCATTTTGTACTTCTTGGAGCTCGTAGGAAACACCATAGAGATGGGGAGTGCATGAAGGTTGCTGTGGAATGCAAGGAGCTTCTTGAGGAAGGGTGGGGGGAACTTGAAAAGGACTAACCTGATCTTGTACCTCACACTTTTGGACAATGTCTTTCGCCCCCTTGCTATTCTGTGACTCAACCACTTGATTCCAGCTCAAGAAATTTAGACTGGGCATCTCCTTTGGGGTTGATGAGGCTGTTGGGTATCAACCAACAATGGATTACACTTGTGAAAGCAATAAATGCGGAAATAAATCAGATAGATAAGCAACTGGAATGATAAATAGCACAGAACAAGATATACAAGAAAACACCCTGAAAACTTGTATTAAAACTCTTTACAATAGGAATACAAATGAAGAACTTCATTCTTCCACACCTCTCTCAGATGCACACAAGATCTCTCACTAGATCTCTATTCCTCAAGAGCTCTCTCTCAAGTACACTCAAATCCAACAACCTAGATTGATGCAACTCAATACTGTCCTTCAAACATTCACAATGTTCTACTTTTACAGTTCAACTCTCATACACACACACAATAGCTTAGAAGATCTTTCCTACATATAGAAATAGGAAACTTGAGCATGCTCTTACAACAAACAGTTAAGCCACTTCAACAAGGGATATAAAAATAATATTGCTAACAATAGAGACGCGAGCTTGAGTCTGCAACTCAAACTCATCATGCAAACACTCGCTTCTCTCCTCGGAAATCGCTTTCTGGACACACAGGTAACCGACGTCGGTTCCTGCCTGTTTGCCTGTGACCGTCGTCGGCCGACCATACTGCCGACGTCGGTGCCTCTGTAACTGCAACTGACCGACGTCGGTCGCTCCTGACCGATGCCGGCGTCTGTGTAGACCCGAACCTGTTTGTGTGCTCCTTGGTGAAGCTTTTAGCTCCACACCCTAACAATCTCCCACTTGGAGATAAACCAGCTGCACCAGTACCTGTAAAGCAACATCTTCTAGCTCCTCCATCTTTAACTCAATCATGAAGACCAATAGAAGTTGAATGAAGATTCAACTTCTCCTTAGTAACCGGCTTTGTTAGCATATCAGCAGGATTCTTGTCTGTATGGATCTTCTCCAGCTTCAACTCACCATCTTCCAATACCTGCCGTATGAAGTGGTACCTTAGCTGTATGTGCTTGGTTCTAGAATGAAAAGCTGAGTTCTTAGCTAAATGGATTGCACTCTGACTGTCACTATACAATCTGCAACTCCCATGCTCCCTTCCAAGCTCTTCCATGAATCGTGTCATCCATATCATCTCCTTGCTAGCTTCTGTAGCTGCAATGTACTCTGCTTTTGTAGTTGACAAGGCTACAACCTTCTGCAACTTAGATATCCAACTAACAACCGTTCCACCTACAGTAAAAACATAACCTGTAGTGCTCCTCCTGCCATCCAAGTCTCCTGCCATATCTGAATCTACATAGCCATGTAGAGAAGTATCTGAACCTCCATAGCACAAGTGTCTACTGCTGGTTCCTCTCAGATATCTAAGGATACATTGTACTGCTTTCCAATGTTCCTTTCCTGGATTGGCCATATACCTACTTACTACTCCCACTGCTTGGGCAATATCTGGTCTAGTACACACCATTGCATACATCAAACTTCCTACCGCGGAAGAATATGGAACCTTACTCATGTACTCTACCTCATCATGTGAATTAGGACATTGTTTTTTACTTAACTTGAAATGTCCAGCCAAAGGTGTGCTTACCGGTTTAGCACCCTGCATATTGAACCGTTTTAACACCTTGTCCACATAATCTTCTTGAGATAGTATCAACCTGTGATTTTCGTTGTCTCTCTTAATGCTCATGCCAAGGATTTTCTTTGATGCTCCCAAATCCTTCATAGCAAACATTTGAGCTAACTTCACCTTAAGCTCAGAGATATCCTGCATGTGAGATCCTGTAACCATCATATCATCTACATACAACAATAGAATAATATATCTACCGTTATCAAATCTCTTAAAATATACACAATGGTCGGATTGACACCTACTGTAGCCATGCTCAGTCATAAACCTGTCAAATTTCAAGTACCATTGCCTAGGAGCTTGCTTGAGGCCATACAAGCTTTTCTTCAACCTGCACACTAGTTTCTCCTTACCCTTGACCTCAAAACCTTCTGGCTGTTCCATGTAAATTTCTTCATCTAAATCTCCATGAAGAAACGCTGTCTTAACATCTAGCTGCTCAAGATGCAAATCCTCAAAACCAACCAAAGACAATACAACCCTTATAGAAGTCATCTTAACAACAGGAGAAAAAATCTCACCAAAGTCAATACCTGGCTTTTGTGCAAATCCTTTAACAACCAATCTGGCCTTATATCTCATCTGTCCATCATCACCTTCCTTCAACCTGTAGGTCCACCTGTTCTTCAGTGTTCTCTTACCAGCTGGCAATTCAACTAAATCCCATGTTTGGTTCTCCCTTAAGGACTCCATCTCCTCAACCATGCCACGCTCCCACTCACTCCTGGACTCCACCTGTAATGCTTCTTCAAAACTTTTTGGTTCTCCACCATCGGTTAGCAATAAATAATATAAGGAAGGAGAGTATCTAATTGGAGGCTTACTTACCCTTTCAGACCTCCTGATTGGTGTCTTGGACTCGTTCTCAACAATCTGTCCACCCAAATTTCCTGACAGTGACCGACCTCGGCCACCTGTAGACCTGTTACTGGCCGACGCCGGTTCTTCCTGGCCGATGCTGGTGCCTGGTCTGTCGACATCGGTCTCTGTATGACCGACATCGGTTTCTGTACTACCGACGCCGGTTCCAAACTTGCCGACGTCGGTCTCTGTGTTTTCCTGTAAGTGATTATTTCTTTTTCCCACAAGCTCATTTTGGACCATAACTTCATCCAATTCACCATTGCTCTGCCCAGCTTGATCTAGCTTCCTTATCTGATCACTGTACATCACTCTTTCATTGAAAACAACATCACAGCTCCTAATTACCTTGTTAGTTCCTAGATTCCAAAATCTGAAACCAAAATCATCTGAGCCATAGCCTATAAACGTGCATCTCATAGACTTAGCATCAAGCTTCTTTCTATTTTCCTTATCTATGTGCACAAAGGCTTCACAACCAAAAACTTTGAGATATGAGAGATCTACCTTTTTACCTGTCCATGCCTCTTCTGGAATTCCACCATCTAGCACTGTAGAGGGTCCTCTGTTGATCAGGAACACTGCGGTGTCAACTGCTTCTGCCCAAAAATCTAAGGGCAACCCTGCATGCAATCTCATACATCTTACACGCTCCATAATAGTTCTGTTCATCCTTTCAGCAATACCATTCTGCTGAGGTGTCCTTGGAACCGTCCTTTGTCTTCAGATTCCACGAGTGTAACATTACCAGTTAAACTTAAGACTGCAGAACTCACCGCCATTATCAAATCTCAAGCACTTTAATCTTCTGCCTGTTTCATTCTCAACCATGGCTTTCCAAATCTTAAAAGTCTCAAAAACATCAGATTTCTTTTTAATACAGTAGATCCATACCTTTCTTGTGGCGTCATCTATGAATGTAACATAGTACTGTGATCCGCCAATAGAGGCTACCTGAGCCGGTCCCCACACGTCTGTGTGAACAAGCTGCAACTTCTGCCTTTTCTTAGTAGACCCAGTCTTTAGAAAACTAACCCTTTTCTGTTTTCCAAATACACAATGCTCACAAAATTCTAGATCCATACTTTTCAAATCTGAAAGCATACCTTTAGACTTAAGGATTGACATCCCCTTCTCACTCATGTGGCCAAGCCTTGAGTGCCACAATTTAGCATCCACATCTGAAGTAGATAAAATGGAAGGAGATTTGTTAGTAACACAATTACACAAATAGAGAGTATCTTCTCTCTTACCTCTGGCCATAACAAGTGCACCCTTGGTCACTTTCCAAGAATCTGCTGTGAGAGTTACTGTACAACCCTCATCACCTAGTTTACCTGCAGAAATCAAATTTCTCTTCAAACTAGGAACATGCATCACATCTCTCAACACCCATGTGTTGCCATTCTACATCTTTAGCTGCACTTTACCTTTGCCAATAATCTTACAAGGCTCATCATCCCCTAAGTACACTATTCCAAAATCTCCATGGACATAGTCACTGAAATATTCTCTGTTAGGGGTAGCATGGAAAGATGCACCAGAATCTAATACCCAAGATTCTATATTATTATGCAAAGAGAAAATAAGAGCATCCTGTGCAATACCTGCAACCTTTGTCTCTTCATTTCCTTCGTGCTGATTGTCCTCCTTAGGCTTTGACCAGCAATCTCTACTTATGTGCCCCAACTTTCCACAGTTCCAACATTGTGGCCTTCTGCCATTCCTGGATTTGGATCTGCCTCTTCCCTTAGACTTAGATCTTGATCTCCTCTTGCTCTTTTCTTTTTGCCTTCCTCTGATCTCGAGATTTAAAGCATTTCTAGATGTCCCAGATGTCTCTTCTGTGCTTTTCCTGTGAATTTCCTCATTCAAAATAACACTAACCACATCCTCTACTTTTAAAATATTCGAAGCAGAAGCAGTATTAGAAACTACCATTACCAAGCCATGCCAGCTTTCAGGCAAAGAACATAATATTAAAAGAGCCTTTATTTCATCTTCAAATACAATATTGACAGAACTTAACTGATTAACAATACCATGGAAATCATTCAGGTGATTAGAAACAGATCCACCTTCTTGCATATGCAAATTAAATAACTGCTTCATTAAATATACCTTATTTGAAGCGGAGGGTTTTTCATACAAATTTGCTAACGTGGTCATTAACTCTACCGTAGTTTTTGCCTGTGACAAATTAGATATCACAGTGGAGGCCAGACTCAGTCTTATAGACCCAAGAGCCTTTCTGTCAAGAACTTCCCATTCTTCATCCTCCATGTCCTTGGGCTTCTTTGCTATCCCACCTAATGGTAAGTAAAGATCCTTCTGATACAGATAGTCCTCTATCTGCATTCTCCAGTGTTGATAGTTCTTGCCATTAAACTTTTCCATTCTCAACTTACTTTCTTCTGCCATTGCTTCTCCCACTCAAACAGAAATCCCTGTAGAAACCCCTGTGAGCAACCTGTAATCCAAACACACTACACAGATCTGAACCACCTGTTAGTGAACTTGAGCTCTGATACCACTTGTTGGGGATCAACCAACAATGGATTACACTTGTGAAAGCAATAAATACGGAAATAAATCAGATAGATAAGCAACTGGAATGATAAATAGCACAGAACAAGATATACAAGAAAACACCCTGAAAACTTGTATTAAAACTCTTTACAATAGGAATACAAATGAAGAACTTCGTTCTTCCACACCTCTCTCAGATGCACACAAGATCTCTCACTAGATCTCTATTCCTCAAGAGCTCTCTCTCAAGTACACTCAAATCCAACAACCTGGATTGATGCAACTCAATACTGTCCTTCAAACATTCACAATGTTCTACTTTTACAGTTCAACTCTCATACACACACACAATAGCTTAGAAGATCTTTCCTACATATAGAAATAGGAAACTTGAGCATGCTCTTACAACAAACAGTTAAGCCACTTCAACAAGGGATATAAAAATAATATTGCTAACAATAGAGACGCGAGCTTGAGTCTGCAACTCAAACTCATCATGCAAACACTCGCTTCTGTCCTCGGAAATCGCTTTCTGGACACACAGGTAACCGACGTCGGTTCCTGCCTGTTTGCCTATGACCGTCGCCGGCTGACCATACTGCCGACGTCGGCGCCTCTGTAACTGTAACTGACCGACGTCGGTCGCTCCTGACCGACGCCGACGTCTGTGTAGACCCGAACCTGTTTGTGTGCTCCTTGGTGAAGCTTTTAGCTCCACACCCTAACAATGATAATGTGAGAAGGCAGTGAAGACTTAGATTCTACCTCCCTTGCTGCCAAAATGGACTGCTACATCTGAAGGTTTGCCAATTCGATCTATTTATCAAGATTAGCCTTAAACACAAGATTCATTGTTTTGGAATTCTCCTCAACATGATTGGGGAACAGACTTTGGCAGGCTTGACTTGGCTCAAGAACAGGGGCTGTATATGACTGATATAACACTTTGGGCAGCGAGTATGCAGGTTGATAGACTTGGTAAGGCTGCCTCTCATGCACACTCAGCTTTTCCTCCACAGATGCAATTAAACCACTCACATCTAGCATCTCATTTGAAACCCTGTGCCAATTCGCTCTTTCAATAGGAGCCCATTCTTTCTTAACCTAATCCAACGCATTCCTCACTTGATGGATGATATGATCAGGAATATCTTGGCCGTACCCCTTTCTGGTGTTAAGATCAATTACATATTTGTTGTATCCCAACAGTGCTCGCTTGAAGGCAAAAACTGGTTGATTGGCAAAAAGATTGGGTTGAGACTGGCCATATTGGGCATGATAAGGATCGCCATAAGGTTGGTAAGGATTATAGCCATGTTGGCCAAGGAAAATAGGGTCCATGGCTTTGAACGATGGGATTATGCATACCAGAATGTTGTTTCTTGATGGTATGGCACCAAAATTGCTTAACCAATTGATTTAACTCGAAATCGCCAGATGATGAAGAAATCGATTTGTTGTAACAGGACCAGCATCAATCCTAAAACTCTACTGCATTAAAACTTGGGTCCCATCGAGTGTGCTAGAACTGTTGACATTGGAAAGTGCACCCAGGGGAAGGAGGCCTAGCTCCTGCCTGCTCCTCGCAACATGGAAACTCTCCTCTCGCCTGTGGGACCGGCGAAGATGGAGGAGAGAGTCTCTAGATAAGGGCTAGCTCCCTTTGATGCATCGTGTTGTTTCCAGCAAAAGTAAAACACATATATATAGATATAAAAGGGGGGGATGAAAAGAGAGAGAGAGAATACAGGAAAAACAAGCCTACTCTAAAGAGGTGATGCACCAAAAACAAGGTGATCTTCTCACACCTACTCTCAGAATTGAACAAAGACCACAAACATACACTCAGACTTGACAGGGAAACTAGGCTACAAGAAAATGGCAGGGAGGTTCTTATGAAAACACATGAATAGAGACTCACCAAGATGCTACGAAATACATACTATAAATGACTTTCTCTGCTCTATATCCCCAAAATGGAACTCTCCTCCTGTCAACTATAGACAATGGTGCCTTGTGGATAACTGGTGTGTTGGTGCTGGAACTGTGAGAGCATTAAAGACAATGACTGGACACAACTCAAACACTCAGACATACACAAAAAATCTGACCAAGAAGAGGTAAAAAATAGTCTTTATAGATTCAGGTAGAAATTTCAGCAGGGCTACGCCTGGCTAAAACCGTGAAAAGATGATTACAAAATTGACCAAGTCATGAATATATATGAGAAGCAAAGAGGCCCATTTGGCACTTTTTTTTTACAAGTGGCATACGTGTCCCTTCATGAAAAGAACAAGTTGCTCAAAATATTAATGAGCTATCCATTTTGTCTGCTTGAAGTCTGCATTTTTAATGTAAAAACACGGTTTATCCACCCATTAAATGTAAAATGAAGAAACCGATTACATTACTGAGCTGTTGCGTCTTCTCATGATTAATTCGAAGGGAATATTTCACCTGCTGGAGTCACTTCTCGAATTGGCGCCACTTCTTGCCACTTGGACTGACTGCTTACTCGTTCCTTGCGTGTCGCTTTGTCAATTTTGTCTTAATTCTATCTCATCGGCCCCCTTGGGTGAACATACTGGCGGGTCACTACATTCAGGCCCTTTTCCATGGTTTGCACTTTTTCATTTGAAGGCAAATAGCTATTTCATACTTGTAAACTTGACGTCCACATAGGACGTCATCAGGCCTGTTGGCTTCTCTGTGGCCTTCCTTTTCCTTTGAACCTGTTGAACCAGAAGCTGCCTAAACACTTGAACCAAGGCATGAAATGAACTCTCTGAACTCACTGAACCCAAAAATGACTGGCATTAAACAACAGGTGAAGAAGGTGACCGACATCTTGCCTGCGGGCAAAATGGGTCAACCACTGTTTCACACTTTTGAGGTTTGTTGCCTTCAAAATGCAGCCGTTCAAAGCTGTCTTTTTACTCCAGAAAGGCAATGATTTGGTTGTCATTGTTAAATACCTACCAATGACTAGCATTATCAGGTACACTTGGCTGAAAAACCATCTCAATCATGTATTTATCTCCTTTGAAATCTGGGTGGGGGACTAAGAGAGTAGCTGAAACAGTCAATGCATCCACTTGGTCATTAAATTCTCTTGGAATTAGAGAGATGTTGAAAGCATCAAAGTCTTCAAGCTAGTCCCAAACTAGATTGTGGTAATGACGCAATCTTTCATTCTTGGTTTGATACAGGTTCCTCACCTGACAAACCACTAGTTCAACATCTCTTTTAGCATGAAAGAGCTTGATGCCTTTGTCTCGAGCGGCTCTCAATCCAAGTAGCAGAGACTCATATTCAGCTGTGTTATTTGTGTTGTTGAATTGCAATTTATAAGATGAGGAAAAAATATCTCTTTGAGGAGATATTAACACAACCCCAGCTCTTGAACTAGTGGAAGAGCAACTGCCATCAAACTCAAGAATCCATACCTCATTTGATACTAATTTTCTTTTGGATTCTTCTTCATCTGGGGGTGGAGATACTTCCACCCTTGCCTTGTGCTCAGCCAATTCCTCTGTTGTTCCAGCTAAATGCATTTCCAAGCTGTCATTTGATGGAGCTTCATCACATGTCTCATGAACTCCATCCGTATATAGAAAGTAGTTACCCATGCCTGAAGACTCAAACAAAATTTGAGCTTCAAGTGCTAAGGTTTGGGTAACCACATATTTTGCTTTCTTCTCAGGGAGTAACCTCTTCATAACACCCTTGACTGGAATCCTTGCCTCTGATAAATCCATGCTTAATTCACCACCAACATCCCTACAAAAATTTCACCCGAGAAGGAGGCCATATGATGTTGGGACGTCTACTACCAAGACAATCATCTTGATTCTTTTGTCTAGAAAGGCAACAAACACAAATTGGGCATCTTTAGTTTGTCCCAGCAAATGCACTCGCTTATTCTCTATGGAGAAGCATCTACCAAAAGTTTTGGTCAATGTGAGATCAAGGGTTTCAGCCACTTTAGCAGGGATGACATTGTCTGAAGCTCCAAAATCAATGATGCAATTATTCAACTGATGTCCATTTATCAGCAATGAGACATAAAAAGGTTCAGTCCTGCTAGGAGCAGGAAAGGGAGTGGTGACAAGGTTGTTCCTGGTGGGTGCATTTCTGGCAGCATCATGTTTCACTTTGAGAATTGCTCATTCAATAGGGATGATCTAGTTTTTAACACATTAAACAATATGTCTAATTGCTCGAGATGGGACTACAAAAATTCAAATTCAGACATTTGAATTTTGGTTATCTTAATATGGTCAATGATATCAAATGTCTGGAATGAGCTAGGAGTAGAGAATGGGAGTTCATCCTTTTGATTTTTGAAAGGGAGAGGACTGGAATGAAAAATTAAAGTAGAAGGTGAAGGGGCATTTGGGGTACTTACCTTTCTCGCAATCACCGGGTCTTTACGCTGGAAAGGAAGAGTGGATCCCCGCTTAGCAATTGAAACTACTGGTTGAGGTCACTCCTCTGCTTTCTCTTGATCAAGTTGTTGAGCTGATTGATTCTTAGACCAGGTGAATACAACATATGACCCCTTAGCTACATTGCCTTCACTTCTAGGTTCATCTTGATAGTTCAAGAAACCAATATGGGAGTCGCCAGCTAATTCTTCTTCCTCAGTGAAGAGATTAGCATCCTCTTCAGGATTTAACTTGGGCTGGAATGAGAAATCTATTTTAGCTTCAAGATATCCAACTGCCAAGTTGTTTGTAGGCGCTTTAAGGGTGAGGTTCCTTTGTGGAGAAAAGCAATTTTGCTGTCCCTAATTCTTGGCAGCATTGCCTTGGTATGCCTGATTCTAAAATGTCTTCCTGGGCATATCTCTGTATGCAAGAGCAGATGACATCCCTTGCACCATTTGCTTTTTGAGAGCTAGCATTTCATTTGCTAGCTTTTGTACCATTGGGTCAGTGGTGACTGCAAGTGAATACTCAGAAGATGAAGAGGATTTACCTTTATTAGGGTCTCTCCTTATCTTTTTTGTCAAGATAAGGTCATCTTCTACCTCAGTAGCCAAGTCCTGAGTAGCAGTAAGGTCTATGTGTCTGGCCCGTCTTAGTAAGAAACCCACTTCAGGCAGTTGTGAGTTGATGAAGAAGCATTTGAGGTTCTGAGGTATTGGCTGGGTGACCATGGGAATCATGTGCCTCAGCTTGTCGAACCTGGCAATAAAATCCCTCATAGGCTCATGAGGCTCTTTCTTCATCTGAGTGAGTTGGGCCAGCAAGACATGTGCATTTTCTACAAGCTTGAACCTGGCTTCAAATTTGTCTTTTAGAGTGTCGTAGTCAGTCACTGATCCAACCTGCAAGTGGTAGAACCAGTCTGTAGCAGTGCCTTGTAGTGTCTCCATGAATAGCCTGACCGCTATGTCTTCAAATTTCACCTCTATTACACTGCAGGCTATGCTGAAAGCTGTAATGTGGTCATCAAGATGAACCTTCCCATCACCAAAGAATTTAGGAAAATTCTTCCTTGAACTGCATGGAAGCTCATGCAGAGGTGGAGTCAAGCTCAGGAGACCAAAATAATTACCCCAGGGGCCTTGAGCCATGATTTGATTATTCAAAAGTGGAACCACGAATCTAAGTGGATCGTGGATAGGTAAAGCTCAGCCAGCAGCAGAAAAAGAAGCTCTGTCTTGTGTTGGTAGCCTAGTAGGGCTAGGAGGAAGACTCCTAGTTCGTCTAAGGTGAGGTTGTGGAGGAAACAATTCAAAATTACTCTGCTGCACCAACTCAAAAGCAGGGTCAACAACACCTTGGGATTTCTGGCCTTTGGTATTATGTGGAGTTGCCAGATTGCAGAACAAAAAATGGAAAAGAGCAGGATCTGCTTCAGCTTGAAGTTTGAGACTTCAAATTGCACGCTCTTTCTCAATGGAGTTGCCAAAAATTGTTGGGTGAATATTTTGTCGGCCAGCTAATTGGTGACCAAAATAGTTCCTATCACCACAACATAAGGAGATGGGTCATCCTGGTGTGTAGGTTTACTACATGAACATGGAACAAATCTCTCCTCTCATCAAGGGGAGGTTCCTTATTAAATATGCGGAGGCTATATACTATATAAATAAGCTGAAAGTAAGACACAGGGGTGGGATAAACCATCTATCTCTCTTCTTTTAGAGATGATGCTAACAAATAGAGGAGAAAATTTTGGTGAAAACACTGAAGGCACTTCTCTTCTTTTAGAAGTGTTCTTGTAGGAAATGACAAGAGTTCTTTTAGGTAAGATAAAAAACTAGTAACAAAAGGGCGCAATAACAACAAGATGAAACAAAATGCAAGGTTTCCACCTCAACTGTCCAAAGAGTGAGATATAAAGAACAATGGGGGCACAAAGTCATCCCAAGGTCCTTTACATAGAAATGGAAAAGAAAAACACACTGAAGAAAACTATGACAGTGCAAAGTCTGAAAGTAGTTGGCTTTAGGACACCTTCCTTATCGCCTCCACTAGTTCTGCTTGTTAAATCAAATAAACAAGAATGCTTTTAGAACATAGACATAAGAACAATCTCCTAAAGTAGCACAGGGTATCACAGCACAAAGTCTGCAAGTAACTTGCTTTCTCATTCAATCAAAGAAATATGAACTACAATCTGAGCTCAAAGTCTCAATAATGCCTTTCAATTTGGGCAGAGTTTCACTTCTAGTAAGGGGAAGATCTCCTCAAAATAATAAAAGAGATTACAATATATAGCCACCAAGCAAGGCTTGGTGCTCTCTCCCATGGGACGGCCCATGCTGCAGTCAATGCCTTCAATGCACCTTCAGTTCTGCCTGGAGGGACCATGTCTGGAACAGTGTGTTGCCTTAACTATGGCGTGTCCCTTTATCTGATATGTCTCCTCCTTAATATGGAATGTCTAGTCCTTTTCATATTTGTCTTTACTTCATGGAAGAAAATAGGCCACGTCCTTGGTTTAGTGTGCTCAGAAGTCTACTCGATCCACTGTTCCACCTACTGGAAATAACTTTTTCGAAGACATTTCTGGTCCTTTGCATCGATCTTCTCTCTTTGAGTCTTCGGGCTCTCTTTTCAGTTGATTGCTTGATTCAAGTTGAACCTTGAACCTGTTGAACCACTAAAAGTTCATCGGTTCATTAGTTCATTCTGTCTCTTTTATTCGATCGCTTCTTCGGCCCTTGGTTGAACCACTTGTGTGCCACTTTTTCTTTGATTGAGGCCACCTTTGAACTTTTGAACCATGTTGAACCATTGAAATTTGAACTCTTTCGGTTCAAAGTTCAAACGGTTCATTGGTTTATTCTGTGTCTCGCTCAAACACTACTTCCTTTATCTTTCTAAGCTTTGGTTGAACCTTTGAACCTTGAACTTGTTGAACCTTTCGGTTCAATGGTTCAACGGTTCATTTGGTTCATTTGATTAATCTATTGAAGCCCCTTTTTGTCTAAGTCCGTGAAAGTTTCTTTCTATGTCTTTGTTCAAGCTTTTAAAACGGTCATTTCTCTGTCGCCAAGTGCCCCCCGCAAGGGTACTTGTCCTTCGGGCTTCAACTTCCCCGACAGGTTCTTACTTCTTCGGTGGGCTTTTTTCATCAGAAAAAGCCCGAAAGAATTCCTTCGAACAAAATGTCTGAAGGAAAGTTTCTTGTTACTCGGCCATTCGTTCTTTCCTATTTCTTCTAACTTTTTCTCTGAGTGAATTCCTTCAGACAAAAAGTTTGAAAGAATTGTTCCTTTTGGGCCTTTGAACAAATCCGAAGGAATTATGTCTTTTCTTTGACCCTCGAACCAATGTTGCTTGCCCTCCGCAAGGGCACTTGCCTTTTTTCGCTTTGGGGCAGCCCCTTGAACTTGCCAATTGAACCAACTTTGGTTCAACGGTTCAATGGTTTAATCGATTCATTCTTTGTTATTTGGCTAAGTGTTGAACCTGTTTCTTTCCTGCAGAGCCTATAGAAACCAACCTTGAGACTCTGTAGATTTGAGCCTACCTACAGAGTCCATAGAAACCATCTGTGAAGTTCGTAGTTCCAAGCCTGCAGAGTCCGTAGATTCAAGCCTGCAGAGTCCATAGATTTAAGCCTGTAGAGTCCGTAGATTTCTGGAAAAGCTTTGAAAAATGAAGAACTCAAATGCTCAGAACAATTTTTTTAAAAGGGGAGAGATGATTTTGGTCCGATGAACCAAAATAGCTCATAGGTTGTCCCAAAAATGTCACTCATTTTTGGGGACAACAAAATGCATATCAAACTGGTTGAATGCACTCGCCTAGTCCAGAAACGGCCTTATCGAATGAATCCTAATTTGAATGCACATGTTAAAGAAGAGAGTGATAGTATGTTGCACATGGGAGTCATTACTCCTATCATTGAATTCAAGTGGGTGAGTCCTATGGTGATAAGCATTAAAAAGGATGGGCACATAAAGATTTGTGTGGATTACAGGTTACTTGATGTTTCTTGCATTACTGATCCTTTTCTGACACCATTCACCGAAGAAATCCTTGAAGGCATCATTGGTTTTGAAATTTACACCTTTATAGATGGTTTCTATGGGTACCATCAAGTCTAGATTGTGGAGGAAGATAAGCCCAAGACTATATTTGCCATTGAGTGGTGTTTTTTTGCATACAATGTCATGTTATTCAGGGTGAAGAATGCCCCTACTGTGTTCTCCAGGATTACCATTGAAAATTTCAAGGTCTTCATCCAAAATTTCCTTCAGTTTTATTTGGATGATTGGATGGTATATGGTTTGGTCAAAGACCATTATTCCAATCTCAGGATCATGCTTGAGCACTGTAGGACACTTCAAATATCTTTGAACTTGAAAAAATGTCTTTTTACTACTCTGTTTGATTTTCTCCTTGGTCATATTATTTTCCAAGATGAACTTCTTGTGGGCCTCGCTAAAATTTTCATCATCCTTTGCTTGTCAGTGATGACTACCCAACGAGAAGTTCACACCTTCCTAGGTCACACTAGATACTATTAGAAATTTATCCTTGGATATGCAAGGATTGTAGTGCCTGTAGAGGAGCTATTGAAACATAATGAACATTTCATTTAGACCCACTCGTGATAAGAATATTTTGTTTCCTTAAAAGATAAGCTTATCACTGCACCGATTCTCTAGTTCCCCAACTAGACTAAACCACTCCATGTCCATGTCGATGCTTTTGGCATGGCAGTCAGTGTGATACTTGCTCAACCCCATGAGAATAATCTGGATCACCCTATATACTTTGCAAATAGAAGGCTTCCTCTGGTCGAAAGGGACTATACCACTACAAAATGTGAGGCATTATCTATGGTCTATACTCTTCAAATTTTTTGACAATATCTACTAGCAACCCCTTTTGTTTTCTTCATAGACCATGAGGTATTGAAGTATTTGGTCAATAAACTAGTTTTGCATGGTCGTATTCATCAATGGATAGTATTATTTCAAGAGTTTTAGTTCTCCATCATGGTCAAGCCTGGTAAGGTCAATTGGGGCCCTGACCATCTCTCATGAATTGAATCTAGTGAACTGGCATGCACCATCGAAGATGACTTGCATGACATGCAGTTGTTTCATGTCTCACACATTCCTAATGAATTAGAGGAAACAAACTTCTTTTTGAATATCATATTAGCTCTAGTTCATTTAAGCACTCCATCTAAGAAAGAAATTTCCATTTTCACCGATCCATTCTAGATCATTGGGGGAGACCTTTATAAGCTTGGCCGAGATGAGGTACTTCAATGTTGTGTCATGAAACACAAGCCCATTGAGGTGTTTCATGAGGTCCATGAAGGTGTTGCTAGAGGAAATTATGCCAGAGAAGCTAGCATGCAAAAGGTTATGTTAATCTGTTTATGGTGGCCTACCCTTTTTAAGGATACTAAACTTTATACGCGCTAGTGTGACATTTTACAATGCATGGGAAAGCCCAATCGGTAGGATGCAATGCCACTTAATCCTATTCTATCGCATGAACCTTTTAAAAAGTGGGCCATTGGGTTTGTTGGCCCCATCAACCCTATAAGACAACATACTAGTTCATGCTACGCTATCATCACTACTATCTCACTCACTAGGTTGAAGTTGTGTTGACACAAAATTATATAGTTGCTATTGCTATATGATTCATTTGGGAGCATATTATTATCAGGTTCAGTTGTCTATTGAGTTTTATTAGTGACCGTGGTACTCGCTTCCTTAATGAGACTATTTGTGTCATGTTGGCCGAATTCATGATTGCTCACCATAAGACCACACCATATAATCCCTAGGTTAATGGCACTACTGAGGCATTCAACAAGATCTTGAGAACGACTTTAACCAAGATATGTAACATTGGACACACTAACTGGGATGATCGAGTGTCTTCAGTCCTATCTTGTGTTCAGTATCGAGATAGTTATTCCAGTAGAGTTCCTTGTTCCTTCTCTTTGCATTACATTCGTTGGGTAACTAGACGATGAGGCATCATTGAAAGAGCATCTTGATGCTTTATTGCAATTTTATGAGGCTTGTTTTCTTGCACATTGGGGTCAGAACATGGTGAAATGAAAATAGAGGTCATGGCATGATCGCCACCTCAAGAATAAGACTTTTACTCTTATAATGCAAGTCTTAATATATGATTCTAAGTTTGTGTGCCACTCTGTGAAGCTTTGTGTCCACTAGGATAGGCCTTTCATTTTTCATAGTATCCGTCCCACCGACGCATGTCGATTGAAGCGTTTAGATGGCCAATTTTTACTTGGTAATTACAATGGTATTCAGTTGTGATCGTACTTCTCTAAAAAAGTTTTTCTTGTTTGTACCAATAAGGCATATGCCATTTGTTTTAGTTTAGGATTCCTTTGTTTTCAATAAATCACTACCTTCATTGCATGCCCTTTTTAGTGGTTGTATAGTCAACATTTGCAATTTGATACTTATATTCTCGTGGAGGACCACAAAGCACTATTAGTGTGGGGTATGGGTGTTACATATATGAAGTGCCATGATATGGTCTATAGGGATACACGTGGAAGCAAAGGCATGCAAGTGAAAGTGTATAAGGATAAAGGGTGCACAGAATGTGGCACGTAACCATAAGCTAGCTAAGGTAAAAAAATGATTCTTGCCTTTGGTATGAATATTCAAATTACAGTTATCATGCACTTCATGAAAATCATGGGAAGGGACATGTAATTGATACAAGGTGATAATGGTAATGGTAAGTGTGCCAACATCACATCGTGGCAATATCGTTCATCGCATTTATTATGTGAAGTTATGGTTGAAGGGGAGGGATAGTAAATGCAAGTTACCCCCTCAAACCTATAAAAAGATAAACTATTCATTTCACTTTTTACTATCGCTACATTTGAAAACTCATAGAGCTAAAGGAACAAACTTAAGCTTTTACAACACGAATTCAATGCATCTAGTCCAGTGTAGAGTGAGGAATTTTGACAACTTAGATATTTTCAGGGATGTTTTCACTGAGGCTAATAGCCAGAGCCAGGTGAATTGGAAGGATGATTAGGATTTACCGAGTTACAGGTTACAAAGGTTAGTGTGTGCCATTAACGGGAATCGAAGCAAGAGAGCCAAGGCACTTATAACAACAAATACTTATTCATTTAGGAATATTGGATGACTACGCCTCAACCTTTGGGTTCCATGAAGGGTGATGTAGCCTAAGAAAAAGGCCCAATAAAGTGAACTGCTACCTATAATTCTAGAGGAAGAAGAACCAAGTATTAGTGGAAAGATGATGTTAATATGAGAATAAACACTTGAAGAACAAGGTGTGTATGTGAGAGACGAAGGAACATGGAGGGAATGCCAAGAAAAAAAGAAAGCTCAAGTGCATTTACCTCCACCTTTGCCGATTGAGAAAATGAAATACCCTAAGATGGTGATACACACCAAAAAATTGGTATCTATTGTGCCGACTTGTATTGTCTTTGACTACAACCATCAATAGCCCGAGAATGAGGTAGAACTACAGAATGATTATAGAGTCAAGCACCAAAATACTAGGTGTGAGATGGTCTACAACTTAAAGATTTTCAACACCTTGGATACTGTTGGGCTCTTCCAAATCTTCAACATTCCCTATTTTGGAAAGCTAAAAGAAGTGGTCAAATTTTTAATCTCACGAGTGCATAAAGACTACATCTACTTTGCTTGGTGCCAGATGAAAATCATGGCTAAAAAAATTAGCAAAGTATCAGGTTTACAATGTTAAGGGGTGAACCTTGAATATGATCTAGAGGACATATAGGAGATAGAGAAGATGGCTATGGCATTTGAAAACCATAAACAAGGCCATGATATGCACATAAAAAATATTCAAGATCCCATCCTCTGAGTGGCTGCACCCATCATAATAATGAATGTTGGAGGTGAATATATATGGAAGGAGGTGGACATGGCCCACCTATATGTTGCACACCAATTCATACTTTGCCAATAAAATACAACTAGGTGCTATACTTTGCCAATAAAATCATAGAGGATATGAAGAAAGCTCACCAGGTGCCCAACCACAAGTTTTAATGGGGCTAATTTCTTTTGTTAATTGTATTCGATGAAATTGGTGTACTTAGCTACACCTATGGAAAATTAAGATGGGCGTACCCATCTGAGCATAAGTTCCATGCAAAGCGATGTAAGGCATTCACTTACCCTTGCCCGGTTACTTCATCTTATAATTGCAAGATGAAGTCATGGTATGATGGGATGAAGGAAGCCTTTGGGAATGAGTGGCACGTTCCAAAGGACTTGCCTACACAGGTTAGTGACCAAGCCAAGTTTGTTGTAAAAAAACACTACTCCCTTGCACACATCAGGATGGATCCATCTAGAGAATTTTTTGCTTAGCTAAAGTTGCCTTATGCTTTCACATCATGGTACTTTATGAACTTTGTCAATTGAATATATGACACGCAACCAGTGACACTTGAGGCTAAACAAATTGACTTGGAGACTCATACTCTCCCCCATATGTATGGATACCCTGGGAAGAAAGCTTATAAAGAAAAGGTTGAATTGGACAAAACTGACATAAAGATGCATCAAACCTTGATTGGGAATTTCATTCATACTTTATTCTATATGTTGAAGTCTAAGAATAAATCTTTGGAGAGCGTGAGAGAAACTCTCTTCAACACCACTACTAGAAAGGAAACATAAACGCTCTAGGCACGATGTCATCACAAGTGTTGGATGTAGAATAGAGCTTGTTAGAACTGTGAAGTATATAAGATAAACACATATGCGAAGTGTTTGATTTTATCTTTTGTATAGTTTTGTACGTTTTTGGCCTTGAAAATCTAATCAGATACTTGGAGAATACGAATAATCTTTCATTCTATTTGTTGGAAAGTTGGAAGGTGAAGAGACAAAAGGATTGTAAAAGGATATAAATAGTACTTTGATGTAATAGAATATAGTTCGATGTGTTGATAGAGACTAATAAAAATTATTTTGTTATGATTTTCCCTTATTTTCTTTTATGTATGGTGTATGCACAGTCAAGTACTCTATTTTGATTTATTCTATAATATGATGTAATACAATTTATAGTCTTGTTATATTATATCTATGCTTCATCCTACTATTCGTTCTAATTGAAGATGTTGTATATGACCTGTACTATTTTTATCTCTCTATCATCTATTGTACTCTCCACTGTGCAAGCTATCCCTATAATTAACATGCTTTGGCTTCTGTTAACAATGGTGCGATGAGCATATAACCAAATTGGATGAATTACGCTGAGATGGTTGCTAGGGTTGAGAGATGTAGAACAATGGGTAGATGAGAGAATTAATAATTTTGTAGAGGAAGAAGTGTGAATAGTCAGAGAGACTATAGAGGAGATCATCCAAGAACAAATCTATGGTGAAATCTATGAAAATTTTTAGTGTGAATGCCTTGGATTGTTAGCTTCATGTCTAGCTAGATTAGAATACTATTGCTTTAGTCTGATGAGATTTTTTTTTATAAATTAGATTGAGGACAAGATAGAGAGATTGCACAACCTAGATACCAACTAGTCTTGAGCAATAGATTACTGGACAAAGACTACGATTGATGACTATATCACAAAGTTCACAGTACAAGGATATATAGCTTTTGAGACTGCATAAAATTGATTTGTTTAAGAAATAAGAGGACATTTTTTTTATAGAAACTACCTTTGTTGATCAAGATGTTGGTTGTGGAAAAGGCCATGGTGCCTACTCCAACTAACATGGAGTAGTCACTTCAGGCACCACAAGGGTGCATGCGAGAGAAAGTAGATGATGACGAGTTGAGTAAGAGGAAATTGAACCTGATCCCAAAAAATGGAAGGTGAAAAGACTTTGAGTGAAAATAAAATTTTGGGACTCGAAAGAGAGCTATGACAATAAATAAGATGTAATAATACAATAGACCCTAAAGTGACTACGTGTAGGACTAGGAGTAAAGTAGAATTTACAAGAGCTGGAGAATTGCAAAGCAAAGGTGCTAGAGAAGAAAGATTGTTGAAAGGTGTAGAAGCTGCTAAAAGAGAAGGGTATGCTGAATATGAGAAAGGGCTAGATGAGAAGGAGGACGTTGGAAGCAGAGATGATGAGGTAGATCAGTTATGAAGTAAAAGTAGGTCGCAATTAACTAAGGGGTTTTTTGTTAGAACTAGAGAGGAAAGTTATTGGAAAAATGTTAAATTTGAGGGTAGTAATATTATAGGATTAAGTTTGAAGCAAGAAGAAGTTGAAGATAAGCATCATTCATTTCAAGGGTATGCATCCCCAAGCCCACTTTGTTTATAGAAGGTATACAAAGAGAAGTTGATTTAGGCTAGTTTGATTCCTTTATTAACAAGTGTGGAAAGCTTAGTACATAAACCAAACGGGCATTAGAAAGAAAGAAGTTTCAAGAAGTAGAATTTATAGTTACTCCCAAAAAAAGTAGTGTGAAATAGCCTATAGTCAAAATAACCACTACACAGTCGCTCAACTGCGCAATGACTGGTACACAAACACAACCAATTATAGTTCTTAGTCTTCAGACACTTGCAACAACAACTAAAAATCCATCAAATATGGCACTTCATGCAGGTATGTTTGTACCTTTAATGTCATATGATGGATCTTCAAATCCATAACAATACTTAGTTATATGCGAGATAATATGGGTTGTAAAAGGGATTACATCAGATGAAGTGAATAAATGCAAAATCGTAGGAGTCTTGGAAGGATGTGCTTTGGAGTTCATTTGCAAAATAAATGTCAATGCCCTAGATTTAGAACAAGTCAAGTATTTGTTGATAGTAGAATTCAAAGTAAAAAAATGCTCCAGTCAAGTGATCCAATATCTAAAGGAGATTCAACAAAATCAAGAGAAACAATTGGAAAATATGATCATAGATTCTCTGACAATGAATAAAATTGATTTAATTATAGAAGATAAAGATAATGATGCTTAGTTCATATAAGGTTTACGATCTAAACTAAGGTTCGTTATCGCGTAAACCTAGTTCTCCACCAAAGTTGATGCTTGATCTACTATTATCAGGGTTGAATAGATAAAAGAATATGCAGATCTTCCCATAACAAGATCAAAAGTAGAAACTAAGCTAGATGTTTTTATGAGGAAGATGAACAAAATGCATGAAAATGACAAACCTAAATTAAGTTTATGGTGTGTAGAGTGTGGTCACGAGGGACATCATAGGGATGACTGTCAGACAATCAAAATATAATTTTGTGAATTCTGTAGAGTAGTTGGATATCCTACATCTAAGTGCCATCTCCTCCAACAATATATTCAAAAATCACACATGTATTGCAATTTTTCAAATCAAAAAATCATGACGAGACTAGTTGCTGTGCATTGCAAGAGTTAAAGAAAGATATAACGAAGAATGTCTTCGCAATTGCAGCCAAATAGAGACCCATTACAAAGGAAGCAATTCTAAGACCAGATGTGGAGATGACAAATGCGACTAAAGGTAGTCTAGGATGGGTACCTTCGTCACCATAATATCAAATGCCATTATCGCCACAATACCAGTCAAAAGGCCTAGTAATTTAGAATAATACATCATCTCCATCGTATCAATATTCCGATCAATATGGGGGATATGATGCGCAGATAAATCAACAGAGTGGATATAATGGACAACAATCACAAGGTTGGGGATACCAACAAAATAGAGGAGGCTATGGAGGAGGATATCGGGGAGGATATCATGGTAGATATCAAGGATGTCACAATGACAATAATAAAAAAATCGACCGCCCATGCAATGTTATCTATGCATAACATATAATCATTATGCATGGAACTATCCCACAAATCTTCAAAGGTAAGTTTATTGTGTATATTGCAGGATTGAAGGTCAACATCTAATGGAAGACTGCCCTATTCTATAAAAACAAAGAAAGGAGAAGCCGATGCGAACGTAAACATGATTAATACACAATCGAAAGAAAAATTCAACGATATAAATATCCAAACCCTACAACCAAAAATAATTTAATGTATCAAGCTGCACAGGTATTACATAAAATACAATAAAAAATAGCTTCTGATGAGGATAACACTACTATTGATGTTCAAATATATGGGCAAATTGTTATGATCATGTGATAAGAAGGCATTATGACTGTTTTGACATATTTAATGAAACTACTCAGTGTATTGCACAATGCAGAAATATCCCAGAATATCACAAACCTCCTTCACAATCTTCTGGAGTGTACACAATAAGGATAAACAAGGGTCGACAAAGTAGTTTTGTATGTCAAAACCAAGAAGCCCTGGGATGTGGATTTGCAACTATATGAGTGTAAATCAGAGTTTGCAAAAGATTAATACAGAAAGATGAGAGCCGAAAATAAATAAAATATTTAAAACACAATAATTATATTCTACCATATTATTTCATATGAAAACATTACAAATATATAAGACTTTTGATTCCTATAATAAGGGATTCTATATCCCTAAAAACTTTCAACTATTAACATCCAATCTCCTAATAATAAAACCAAACTTATATGCGATAATATAATATCTTACCGTATTATCCATATAGTTACACACTAACCAATACGCTATTTACCTCTCGATAAATACCTAAATTTACACAATTTAAAAATTGATCCCTAACATATCTCCCCTAGGTTTTACATGGTGCAAAAACATTCACACTCTCACCTGCAGTATGATCACCACTTGTAGCATGCCCTATTTGAATCATGACCTTGATATAAAGAAAGGCTAACTCCTTCCATGGTTTTACAGGTTTACCACAAACCTTGACATGAATAGGACGAACACAATTATTGGCCATCGCATACTCTTAGGTCTGCATACTACTAATGCAATCTTGTTGCACATGACCACTATTATGTGAAGGAATGCATCCTGCATTTACTTTACATGATCGAAATGGATGTGTCACTTACGGTCATCTCCATAAAGAAGTAAGACAGTCACGAGATCTCTATAGTAGCTGCTCTCCTAACTGTTTCCAAAATATTATTCACCTCCTGTAGTTTTTTGGATCTCTACCACAAACCCTTTCAAGATCCATGAACTGACTTACATTGGTGTTTTTATCTTTTCACAATGTTTTTACATCAGGGAATTATGTTTGGAATTCACAAATAAATTAAAAATCTTGAATAGGCATTATTCTTTTGTTCTTATTTTGCAAACACACAATAGAAATGAAAAACACACCATACTATCTATGTCACCAAATCTTCTTGGGCCCCATCATTGGTGATTGATGAGAGGCTCTGAAAATCTCCTTGCTCCATGCCTCCGATCTCCAATAGGTCGCTTCTTACTCAACCGGTGAAAATTTGAAGCTCAGCTGTATGATATTGTTGAGAAGTCCCCCTAATAATTTGAACACATTTGATATTTGACGACATTTGATTCAAGATGTCACATACAAACGATAATGCATCCTTGTACACACAATTAACTTTGATAACATTGACATTTCAACTCATTTTTAACATTTTAACAATTATTAAAAAAAACTTAACTTAAATTGACACTTATATTTTTGAACATAGACACAAATAGACTCTACCAAAAACAATAATTTTGACACTTTATATTTTAAACAAACACAAACATTTAAAAAGTAATAAATGAAAATTACTTTATAAATACTCTAAACACGATATAACATTGACCAAACTATATTTAGAGATACCTAAATTAACAAAACAAATGACAAACATAGAAATTGACTACAATATTTTAATTTTCTAAATATCAACTAACTAAAGACTTTGAAACATATACTTCGATGCATATAAACAATCTAAATTGTGGTAATAAATAACTTTGACACGACTTACATGACACAAATCGTTTGAGGATTGAACGACGACCATGAATTGGATTCATACAAGGTCTTAAATGAGGACAAAAAAGACTCAAATTTATGAGTTTGAGTGGAACAACAATGACTGATTATTAACGGGCGGAGTTGCTTGTAGGACTGCAATGGAAACTGCAGAGGAGATCGATGCAAAGACAAGGATATTTGACTATCCAGATCTCAACTGTAAGTGCCTCCCAAGACTTTCGAAGACTCCACATAAAATATGTACATAGCATGGAGAGTGCACAAGGGTGCAAGCTGTACGACACACTATTTATCAAAACAATGGAATGCAAGACATGAATGCAAAATCAGGATCTGGTATTAAATACGGTGGCTAACAAATCTACAAATGTTTTGTTAAAAATGATGTGCTAGGGTAGAGTAAACATGAACCAAATGTTGTTTGAGAGGGTGACACCGAGTGGCGAGGAAAACAATTCTGTAGTCAAAATGAAATGTGTTGACTGTGTATACAATTACGCACATAATAAAAATGATCTAAGGAGAAGAATAGGTCATTGAAGCAGTCTATCGCGTACTACAGTTGGTGGATATTTCGTCGAGGCTAAGACGAATCAAAATGATTATGTAGAAAACTATGCCAATGTAGCTGTAGCACAGGTTTGATAGAAAAACAAGCACATGACGTTGATTGTAAAACCAACACAATTGAATCTCTCCATGTTTGCACTTATTCAGGACTTGTAGCAATCCCTGCTATTAATGCTAAGCTGGAAGAGAAAATAAAAACACCCGTACTAACAAATCTACATGCGAAACTAATTTTGGCTAACCTTATATTACAAAGATTTTCACAATAATTTTGTTGTCATCTACAGGAGCCAAGTATTAAACAAATGCTCCTCTTTTCTTCTAATCCTCCATCACAAAAAGATCAATCACTACTCTGATACCAGATATGAGTGCAAATCAGAGTCAACAGAAGATTAACATGGAAAGATGAGAACCGAATACAGATAAAATATTTAAAACACAATAATTATATTCTGCTATATTATTCCATACAAATACATTACAAATATATAGGAATTCTGATTCCTATAATAATGGATTCTAGATCCCTAGAAACTCTCAACTATTAACATCCAATCTCCTAATAATAAAACCAAAACTATATGTGACAATATAATATCTTACTGTATTATCCATATGGTTACACACTAACTAATATGCTAGTTACATCTCTCAAATTTACACAATGTAAAAGCTAATCCCTAATAGACTAGGCATCGAGTTGGTTGGATATGGAATTCCAAATACAATATTTGACTTTGGCAGTACTATTAATATGATTCTTTTTCAACATGGGAATCCATTGGTAGACCAACTCTGAGTTACAGTCCATTAACATAAGTTTAACAAATTAAGACAAAGTTGAACCTATTGGCCGACTAGAAGATGTTGAAATTAAAATAGCTGAACTTAGTTTGCGAGGAAACTTCGAGGTCATTGACATGAAGACAACAAAGACCCATTACCTTGCTTTAATCGGTAAGAAATGGGCCTATGATGACCAAATGACTATTAATAATATGTGCAATCAGTTAGAAGTGTATCAGAAAGATAAAATAGTACTCATACCTCTAAACAAATCTAAACAGAACCCATATATCATTCCTAAGGATTCAGAGTCTCCTTATACTTACAGGGACAACAGTTCATTTAAGGTGGGGACAAATGAAATACAAACTAAGGTGTTCATTGTGGAATGTCAGAAGTGGAAGCTCAATACTGCACAACAAGAACAACCACTAGTATTTAAACTAGTTTTCACAAAGTCGTCGATTAGATAGGTTTAAATTGAAGAATGTGTTTCTCCTTCAGTACGTTCACTGATAAGATCTTAGGTAGACTTTTTATATAATAATAGTGAAACTATGATGGATTATATTGAACCTACCCTTAATTAGTCCTATAGAGATCACGAGTTGAGACCTCTGCACATGGTGTTAATAGTAGAATGCCAAATGCCTCAATATTTTGCTATCAAGGACTTCAATCCATTCATCCTGAGGCTTGAACACCATGTATCAGAGGTAGAAAAATAAGTCAATGCACTTAGCTATGCGCTGAAAGGAACTACTACAATATGGTAGGTTGTGCACAGAAACACATATATACATTGGGAGGACGCCTATGAAATCTTTCGTGCAAGGTTTCAACTACCAACTAGTATTAAAGCAGAATGAAATTTATTTCAAGAGGGTCAATGTCCCGAATTGCACATCCATTAGTGCATGGATATATGGACTACACAGGGAGTAGAGCCTCAATATTATGTGCACATATTTAATCCTACCCTTGCATCTCTTCTAATAGCCTGGTACATGCATTAAGAGTGTAGAAGAGAAACCAAACACTGGCTACAACTTCAGCAGGACTTTATCCAAACTTTTATATTTGAAGATGATAATCCCTTAGGACAGAATGTTCTGCAAAATATCAAATTTTTTCTATGTCACAGACATGAAGAGAATTTAACAAATTTTATTGAATCATCCTCTCATCAGGAAGTTGCATAGGATCGGGATTTCATACTGCACAATTACAAAATTACCCAAAAGAACAGTTCTAGATTTAGCCGTGTAATAGAATAAATAATGATCTAATAGAGTCTAGTGACAATTATAGTGATGAGGATATTGATTTAGAAGGGTTCTTTGAACCACAATGTGAAGAGGAGCCTAACCCAATACAAAGCACAGAGTAGGTAGAAGAAGAGAAATTATGCAGTATTGACATCTCGCAACGGGAAGATAAACGCATTTTACAAGATACTATGCTTGGTGGATTAGGCAAAATATATCAAGAACCATTGCAGAAGACTCAAGAAAATATTGAGATAGAAGTGGCCCCTAAGCTTGCAACAGTGGGATATTATTGGGGATAAGAGCAAATCTTCAAAGCCTTGCAGCTGTTAAGAGACTACCAAGGTGTGTTTCCAAGTAAATTTTTGGAGGTCAAAGGCATAGATCCATCCTTGGGAGAAATGCATATCGAGCTAAAATAATGCACACATCTGATTAAAAGTGACCCTATAGACTCAATCCTAACATGAAAACTAAAGTAAAGGTTGAATTGGATCGAAAACAAGAAGTTGGAATTATTTATGCAATTGAGAAGACAAAATGGGTGAGCCTCATAGTGGTACAACCTATGAAAATGAAATAAATATGGGTGTGTGGGGATTACCGTGCACTCAATGATGCCAGCGTCAATGATCCATTTCCTATCTCTTTCACTGATGAAGTAATTGAATCTATTGCTGGACATAAGGTATATTACTTTATGGATGGTTTTAGTGGGTACCACCAAATTCCAATTGCTAAAGAAGATCATGCCAAAATTATCTTTGCTATTGAATGAGGGTCATTTACATATAATGTAAAGCCATTTGGTTTAAAGAACGCGTATGCTATCTTTTGTATAGTAGGAATGCCACCTCCTTCAAACTTAATTGAAGTGCTCACCTTTTTGGGTCATAATGGATATTATAGAAAATTCATAAAAGGATATGCAACTATGTCAACATCCATAGAAAAGCTATTGTGCAAAGACACCAAATTCAAATGGACACCTGAGTGTTAAACAACATTTATTGAGTTAAAGCAAATGTTGTGTTGTCATAGTTTTTGAAAACAAATAAAAATTGGTAGAAATTCAATTTACAATAAACAGCTAAATATTTTGAATTGAACCTGAAACTGTCAAAATTTTAAAAAAATAATTTTTTTTAATTAATTAATTAATTAAAAATTTATGACCAAATTGCTTTTTACCTTGAATTGTTTTAAAACGTATTTGAACCTTCCATGCAAAAAGCCGTTAACATTTTTTGCAATTTGCAAAAACCATTTAACTTTTTATAAGTTGTGCAAATACACATCACTTTTTCAAAAGTTGTGCAAATTGCAATTTTCTTTTTCTGCTTGGTGCAAATTGCAAAATCAACTTTATGTTTTGTACAAATTATAAATTTGTTTTTAATTTTAATGCAATTTGCAAAATCTTTTTCACCTTCCATGCAATTTGCAAAAAAAAAATTCAGCGTACATGTAATTTGTAAATTTGTTTTGAGGTTTTGTGTAAATTGCAAATTTTTTTTGGATTTTTATGCAAATTGCACATTTATTTTGGGTTTCCATACAAATTGAGAAATTGATTTAAAATTTTGTGTAAAATGCAAAATATTTTTGAGTTTTCCCTTTCTGTGCAATTTTAAATTCTATTTTCACAAGTCATGAAAATGCAAATCATGCTTTCCCAAATCATGCAAATGCAAATCATATTTCCAAGAGTCATGTAAATGTAAACTTTCACATTATAATTGCATTTTTTAATGGTGCAAATTACCGTTGCAAATTAAAGTCTCATTTTTTAACTTGCATGCAAACTCATTTTTTTCACTAATCATACAAATACAGTCGTTTTTTTAGGTAATGTTAAATAAAGTTTGTCTTCCATTTTAAAAAATATTTTCAACCTACATGCTCAATTCTGACAATTTTAATAAATTAAAAATTGAATTTCTATTTGTGATTTAGTTGGCATCTGTTAGAAGAAATATATTCAAGATCATGGAAGAGAAGCAAGTAAATGGAAAAGAAGTTATTTTAATTTCTTCTTCAGCTAGAAAAAGGTCGTTTAAGAGTGTTGAGGAAAAAGATAAATTTTTGAATAAGCATTTATTTTTAACCAAAAAGAGGCTGTACAAGTGCATTTAGTGAAAAAGAATGAAAATAAAAATTTGAAGGCAAAAAATGAACTGTTTTGTTTTGTTTTGTTTTATATCTATGAAACACTCCTAAGAAGAAAATGCGCCCAATCCAAGTGGAAGATAAAGATTTAAATTTTTAACAGTGCATTTTCAAATTATTTTTCCCGGCCAACAAGCCGTATGATGCCAAAGAGGAATAGAGATTTTAAAAAATCAATCTTTTTTATTTGTATCCGCCAAAAGCTGAACCGTATGTCTAGCCATATGATTTGCATAGGAGATTGGAAGGTGAATTTTTTTTTGTGAAATATTTAACTTCTTTTTCCCATTTTCTCTATCAACCAACCGTATGACTTGCATGAAGTAAAATTATGGATTTTTTTTTTTTTTTTTGACTTATCTCCGAGTAAAAATTGAGTCGTATGGCCACTGTATACCTAAAGGGGGCCAGTAAAAATAATTTTTTTATTTTTCAAAGTTTTCATTTGCCTATATGAAAATTGTATGGCCAAATAAGTCGGAGAAGATAACAAAAAGTGACAAAATTATTTTTAATTTCTTTGGAGCAAGAGAGAAAGGTACAAACTTGGGGAAGACAAAGAAAAATAAAATTAAGAGAAAATTATTCTTGATTGGCAAATTTATAATTTTTCTTTGCTAGAATTTCCATCATACGACAACATTGAGGGAGGAAACAAAAATGAAATTGGTAAATTATATTATTCTTGAATTTGGCTTAAGATAAAAATATAAATCGGGGAAGTGGGATTTTAAAATCAAAAGATGAGAATTTGTGAAATCACATTTCAGTGCATTTACACTTACCAGGAGGTTTCTTTCTATAGCTACAAAGTGATTGATCAAAAGGAAGTCAAAACTGAAAATGATACTTGAGCGAGACATTGAAATTTGTCAAGTGGTATTGAAAAGGCACCAGAACAAATTTGCACAGGGGAAATTATGGATTGGCAGTAGTGATGATTAGGCACGAAATTTCATTGAGTCATTTTGTCAAAAGGTTTAATGTGGAAGTGGGCAGATCAAAAATTAAAGTGACATATTTACAGATATTATATAGACAGAGACAGAGTTCAATAAGGTTGTAAGACATAAAACAAGCACAACATTTTAGAAGCAAATGCAATTGACAAGTGTAAATCTGAATCTACAACCTTTGTGAGCATTCTCCTAGTTCATACCATGTAAAGGGGCCAAAAACTAAGCAAAATTGAATCAATTTTATTGAGATATTTGGTCAAATGGGGACAAGACACGTGAATACTATGCTGAGCTCGATAGATATTGCCATTACATACCCTCTGCATGTTTTTGAGAATCTAGGTGTTATAGAGTCTTGAAGCAATATAGAATGGACGATGATATTAGTATCTCATCCTGTAATCAAAATATAGAAAAATGAAAGACAACAAAGGTCACTTTGGGTGGACATTATCACACGTTGAAAGTGAAGGCAAATAGACTCTGTCAAATGTTTCTAGTCTTTTCATAAAAATGTTGAATTTTATTTTACAATTTCTAATTGTAAATTATGTAATTGCAAACTTGCAAATGTAAATCATACAATGCACCATGCCAACTTTGTAAATTATAATTTCACTATTGCACATGGTGTAATTATATCAACACACTTATACACCACTTAAGTGGTGCATTTCTATAAACACATTTTTGCATCTTCTCTAATGTAGAAAAGGTGGTTACACACTATAATCACCTCCCCATGCTAGAAATATGAGTGTAAGGCTCATTGTAAAAGGACTTTTTTGGCAATGAAACTATGCAAAGATTTTTTCTAAAGCACTGAGCTTTGTTATCAACTCAATAAAGATTGAAACAAAGATATTTTGCATGCTTTGTATTCAAATTTCTTTGTGAGTTATATCTTTGTATGTGATTCATCTGTTTCTATATTTATACTTTTAATTCATCTCCGTAATCATTACTAAATTATTTGATAATGGAAATTTCACATTAAGTATTTCTTTTAGAATATTCTTGTATTATTTCTATGAATGTAAAATCTTGGTGTGGTTCAAGCAATATTTTAATTATCTTTTACGGGTAAATATGGGATGGTTGTAGTTGGTCTGTTATCAGTATTAAAAAATTATACCAGTATATGTTTTGCACTCTTAAGGGTGTAATTATGTCTTTACCACCTATTGAATTAGATATATTTCTATGAACACGATGTTTTACCCTTATTGGACTATTCTGGTAAGTTTCTGCATTTAGTTATTAGGAGTTATCTTTTTTTTTCCCCAGGGTTATCATGGTAGTTTCTGTGTTTAACTAACTCCCTTATTCCTTTCCTTTCTTTATTCTTCACTTCTTTTCATTATTTTCTTCTTTCCCCTCATTTCTTTTCTATCTCTTTTATGTACTTTTAGGTTAAAAGTACGAAACCTCCAACATAAAACATTTTTGTTATAAATAGTTATGAATATTTTTCCCCTGCTTTTTCCTTTTTGGATTTTAATAAAGGTAGCTCTACCTGATAATAGGAGAGGGAGTTTGTCCTACATTATTTACTAATGTAAGGACTCAGTTCCCACACTATTGACTCAAAGTCATTAATTTGTTTTTCTGACAAATTTTTGAGCCAAGAAGTTGGTAACAATATCTATCTTGGTATTTCATGACTGGAAAAAGCCATTCCATGTACATGTAGATGCTTTGGGTAGTACAGTAGAAGTCATTTTAGCATAGCTAGGTGAAGGTGGGCTAGACCATCTGATACATTTTACAAGTAAGAAACTCTGAGTTGCATAAAATAAATACACAATTATCAAGAGAGAAGCATTTGACATGGTGTTTACATTACACATGTTCAGGAAATACTTGTTGGCTACTCCTTTTGAGTTCTTCATGGACCCCCACGTAATGCAATATCTGGTCAATAAACCAATGCAAGGGGGATAGATCTCTAGATGGTTGATGATTTTCCAAGAATTCTAATTTTGAATTAATGTGAAACTAGGATGAGAGAATGTGGGGTCAGATCATCTCAGTGAACTGCACAATGAGGAAGAACTAGAGGAACTCAAAGATGAATCCCCTGATATGCATCTATTTAGAACTGTTGCAGTTCTTGATAACATGGAGGACATCACAAACTTCTTGGAATAAGGAATTTTTCCTTCACATTATACAGAGAGGGACAAGAAATAGATAGTTACCAAAGCTATACCATATAGCCTTATTAATGGATTCTTGTACAAGCTAGGTAAAGATGATGTATTATGAAGGGTAGCTCTAGAACACGAATGACCACAACTGATTCAAAAAGCTCACCAATGCATTGCAAAAGGAGATTTCAAAGGAGACACTACTGCTAGGAAAATACTTCAGAGTGTTTCATAGTGGTCTACATTTTTTCAGGATGTGCACAGAGTTGCTAAACATTGTGACATTTGTTAACAAATGGGTAAGCCTAATCAACGAGATGAAATGCTTTTGGTTCCTATACTTGTAGAATAACCTTTTGAATAATGGGGAATTTATTTTGTCTTACTTATAGCTACCTCAAGTAAGCACAGTCATGCCAATTACATTATCATGGTGATCGACTATTTCACAAAATGGATGGAATTTGTTGCCACACCACGTTGTGGTGTGAAGGACAATGCCAAGTTATTATATCAAACATTGTCATGCAGTTTAGATGTCCAGTTAATATGGTATGTGATAAAGGCACACACTTTATCAATAATACTATTAAGACTCTCATAGAAGAATTCATGATATTTCACCACAAAAGCACAACTTACCATTCGAAGGCTAATGGGTAGGCATAAGCATCAAATAAATTTTTGGGTAAGATGACAAAAAATTGCATTGTCCAAAGAGATGATTGAGAGGATCACATTTATGTAATTATATGGGCCTATCACACACATTATAAGTGAGATACCATATTCACTCCCTTCCAATTAGTATATGGCCTTGATGTAGTAATGCCTATGGAATACATTGTACCTAGTTTGCACATTGTAATGATCATGAGGTTAAGGGATTGGGACTCATAAAGGGCACGGTTGCTAGATTTCACCAAGATGGAATAAAATAGGGAAAGAGCATAGTGGACCCAAAAAATCAATAAACAAAGTTAGGAAGTATGACATGATTATAATTAGCAATCTAAGCAATTATACCCGGATCAAACTGTATTATTTTATAAGAGCAGATTTAAAGCATTCCCAAAAAAGCTACACATATGATGGAAAGGAATCTACATCATTTATGAAGTATCACCAAAGGTTATCATAGTGCTAAAAGATTTGCAGGAAACCATTTTACCAGGGCAAATTAATGGCTTTAGGCTTAATCCACATCGCCTTTAATCTCCATCATGCTACTAAAAATTGAGTGGGTGCTGAGCAGCACCATGTAGCTAGGATTTTATTTAATGCTTGTTTTCTATTTCATTTCATAGGTTAGAATATTTTTTAGTGTTCTTATTGTTGTGCAACATATTGCAAACACCATAACCAGTTATTATCATAGGATGCAACCACCTTACTAAGACAACACACTCATGATAACTAGCCACAACTAAACCAAGCTTTGTAATTAAGTCTAGGAAGGGGGAAAAAGAAAGGTACAATACATAAAAAGCCAATGATCAGGTCATAACATTAATGATGCGGCATCTCAAAAGATTTCAATAGTTTCAAAGCAGATTTGGTGATAAAATGACATGTAGATGCATAAAATAAATTGATTAACTGAAGTGACAACTAATCACTAGAAATAACTACCCTAAACTAAATTAAACATCTTAGGCACCAAACGTCCTTGTCAAGATGATTTTTAGTATCTAATATTAATTCCAAAGAGAAAATTCATGTGCATGCATTCAATACATTCAAAGGAGGTGGTGTCACGAATTTGGGTGCCAAACAACTATACAAGAAAAGGATATGGACAAAAGACCAAACATTACATTCTCTAGTTAATAAGAGATTTCTACAATCGACCTTTCAACTATATATTTATGAACATATTTTGCACCAAGGTGTAATTCCTTAGATTAATCATCAGCTTCGCTCATTCATCTAGCCATGGACATAGGTCAACTATTGATCCCATGATCCAATGCTCAGAAGGAGGAAATGGGAATAGGGATAGGGTTCCAGCAAATGAAATGCAATGATCCAAAACCCTTCAATTTCATCGATGAGGTAAAATATACTTTGTTTTCTGAAGGAGTCCAAGGAGCATCAAAACCAAGAACTTTAACACTACAACATTCACTCTGAGGTTCTGACACCAAAAGGTTATTCAAGCTACCTACATTCAACCAGTTAGATAAAGTCATGATGACATTACTAAGTCGGTGCAACCAAGGTGATATTCATTTAGCTCATGATATTACCATCTAGATTAATGTGCTCTCAATTTCAAGAGTAATTGGCCTGCCCAATCATGATAAATCTCTAATGCAATACAAGTCTACAATGCCACCACTTTACTTAGATATCAAAGAACAATACACCACTAGGGCAGGAAGAGGAACTCCTATTGATTCAATTGTGGATGATTCATTCTGCATCATGGTCTAGTGTATTACTAAAAGATTTTTGCAAACCACAAAGCATGCAAGTCGAACAACAAGAGGTGTCATTGACATTGCCTACTGAATGACAAAGCTATATGAGAATTTTATTTAGCCTAAATTTTTGGCACTTGAGCTTATAAAAATATCAAAAAAGTACTTGTAGGAGATACATAAACCTTTCAATATCAATTGTTAGTCTTGTTGTTGTGTTTCACTCAGTGGAAGTCTCCACTAGGGCTAGTAAATGTCACTGCCAATTTTTGGCCTAGTAATGCCTTCACAATCATTGCATGGACCAAAACTAGTCAATATTACAAATAATTGGGGTGGTTCAATGCATGATAGATGGAAGCCCTCGCATCAATTCAATCACATCCCAAGATTCTGTAGGATGTCACACAATATCTAGGTCAACACACATCTTTATCAAGCTATATAATGGCATACAGATAAAGGTACATGAGTTGGGTATCCTAATTGTCACCTTGATACATTCTTCATTTCAATGGTCAAAGTAAAGGATGAGGTCTATCGATAGAAATACCTAACTGCAAGGTCTTTACCTCGATTACAAACCATCTCTTTGTAGGCCCAAAAATAATAGGTAGAGAAATTACCTGCATAACAACCCACATAGATGACACAACTATAAACTCCATCATAGTCAAATAAAATAAAGAGGAAAGCACCTACATGCAGAGCCTCACTGCCTCTACCAAATAAATGAACCTAAAAAGTGAAGTCATGGATCAATCACCCCATGGTTCCATGAATAACCACTGAGTGCGACCTACCTGAAATAGGGGTAGAGGAGAAAGAATTACTCCAATCAATGCTAGAAGACATTGACACCAAAGTGTGTGATGAAGAGGACTTCTTTAGGAAAGCAATGCACACTTTCCAAGTGAGAAATCAGGTAAGGCAAGAATTTTAGGATGATATCATTCAACCACTTGCTTATATTATTGTTGACACTGTAGGACAGGAAGTAACTCAATAAAAATTAGAAGCATAAATATTTTCAATAGGATCAGTGATGAGATCATCTACTACACATGCCATAGACTTATCTATAGAAGACATCCCCACACAAACCTTGTTTAGAAGACCACACACACATTTGACTATGAAGTCCTCACAAATAGTATAGGAAATGATGGTGTCTTTTAGTGTACCTACAAAAAAAGTAGTGCATAGTCAGCTTAACAACCTTAACCCTAGGGAGTGAAGAAAAAAAAGAAGACACTCAAGCCTCCAACCAAATCTAGAAGAAATAATTTGATACAAAAAGAGTAGTTGGGTACAACATAATCATCTGAGAAAATTGAATCAGATGAGAGCACTGAGGAATAATAAGACCCTATTGTCACTTGGATTTACACCCCTTGAGGAGATGCCTTGCTCTCCTCGTCCAAGTGGCACAATAAAACCATCTCTCTTGCTGTTGGTAACAATTTGTTGAGATGAATCTCTTGAAGGGCTTCTTTCCATGATGCACTCTTTAAAACACTCTCTTATCTATCAACTTTGCATGAAAAGGGTTAAAAAGACAAACTAATTAAACTAAAGGTGATGCACCAATATTATATTTCTTCCTATTTACTAAAATTATACTACTTAGAGCTAAACAAGGCTTCTTTCACACAAAACTCACAATTCAAGTTGCATTGTCACATCAATGTTTCATAAGTTAGGTTCAAGAAGGTATTTTGATACTTAAGAGGGTAATGAATGATTAATTTTTAGAATACAATCATGAACCACTTCTAAGACACTTATACACTTAGAAAAGAACACTAACAGAGTCCTGTAACAATTGCTCTTTCGCACACTTGGTGAATAATCAAGGATACCATGCTAGAAAATATCATCTTCTAATATAAAAAACCAACAAGATTGCAATAAAACTCAATTTTACATTTAAGTAGGAAAAAATACTTGTTTATTTCTTCAAAATTCATTCAAGTACAAAATTGGCCAGCGTTTCATCATCAACCAACAGAGGTTGCTCAAAAGAGTAAACATTTATAGCCTTTGAGAGAAGAGTAAGATAAGAAAAATCCAAAGGTCAGTTGGACACTTATCAATCTAAGAAAATAGGTTAAAATTTCATGATAAAGAGATATGGGATGAACCATGCAATGTCAGGAGGACCAAGTGTCCATACAAGTCATGAAACTTATGAAAAATGGCATAAAACTCCCAGTCTTGACTCAAAATATTTACTTCATAATTTGAACTTGTTTGAACATCCCACCACTGAATAGGGATAGGTCTGATGATTGGGATAAGAGGGAATTACTTCATACATGCATCTTCATGCATTGGTTTCATTTCTACTCATCTGAAAACTCTTGGAAGGAAGCCATCACTGTCTGCAGTTTAAAAAACTTTTTTTTCAGTCACCCCTCACACTTGGCCTCAAAAATGCCTTAAATTTTCCATGAAAATATGTGGGATGAAATGAATGATACCTAATGTCCCCCAAAAATATCACTCATTTTTGGGACAACATATGAACTATTTTGGTCCTACAGGCCAAAATTCCCTCTTCCCTTCTCAAAAATTGTTCTGGGCATTCAAATTCTCCATTTTTCAAGCTTTTTCAGCTAATGGACTTTGTAGACACATTTCTATGGACTCCGTAGGCTCATTTCTATAGAATCTGCAGGCTCATTTCTATGGACTTCGAAGGCAAATTTCTATAGACTCTACAAACTCATTTATACAGACTCTGCAGGCTCATTTCTACGGACTCCGCAGGAAAGAAACAAGCTCTCAACATTTAGGCAATTTCAAGATAGGTTCAACGCCTTGGTTCAACCAAAAATATTCTTTGCCAAGCTTCAAACAAAGGATTGAACCATTGAACCATTGAACCTTGAACCAAATTGGTTCAATTGGTTCAAAGGTTCAACGACGATGGCAAGCTTAAAGAGTTGAGCGCTTCAACAAATAGTTTAAAGTTCAATTGCTTCAGCAAGTTCAAACGACTCCAAAAGACTTAGAAAAAAGAAGAAGGCTTGAACCATTGAACCGTTGAACCTTGAACCAAAATGGTTCAAAGGTTCAACGGTTTCAATAGTTCAAAGTTTTAATGCGGTTGGTTCAAGCAGTAAAGTGAATGAGTGGAACAAAATATTGAATCGTTGAACAGCAATTGGTTCAATCGATCGGTTCAATCGGTCAATTCAAAGGAGTGCCCCAAAGTGAAAAGACAAGTGCCCTTGTGGAGGGTAGTGAACTAAGGGCAAGTGCCCTTGTGGAAGGTAGGGAACATTGGTTCAAAGATAAAAGGAAAGAAGTGATTGAACCAATAAAGCGATCGAAGCAAGAAAGTGATTAAACCAAGGAGCCAAGAAGGCCGCCTGAATCATTGAAACAGTCAACCAATGACATCCCCGTGGATGTCAAATTTAAGGTAATTAAATATTTGATAAATTTCAAATGTGGCACAGAACCTAAAAATGAAATCAGTGACCAGCTGAAGAAAGAGTGTAAGGAGCCAGCAAGACCAAAAATATAGCCCGAGAGCTCAAATCGCAACAGGAAGAGACAAAGAGGAAAATATCTACATAGAAGTTATTTTGGTAGTTGGAACAGTCTAAAAAGTAGATATTTGATCTTGCAAGAATTAAAGGCACAGCCAATTTTTCTCCATGGAGCAAAGGCAAAGTGGATAGCTGCACAGATATCTGGAGACAGACTAGACGACTCAGGCCCAGGAGAAGACATTTGAGATGAATTGACACGCCACAGTTAAGGCAGTTGCCCTGTTCCAATATGGTCCCTTGACAAAACTAAAAATGCATTCAAGGCATTGAATATAGCATGGGTTGTTCCATCGAACAAAGTGTCAGACCTTTCTTGGCTGCTATATAATGTAATCTTTGATTTGATACAAGGGAGATCTTCCCGTTACCAGAAGCAAAACTCTGCCCAAATTGAAAGGCATTACTAAGACTTTGAGCTCAGATTGTTGTTCATTTCATTTTATCTAAATGAAAAAGCAAGTTGTTTGCAGAATTTGTGCTGTCATAGCTTGTATTATTTTAGGAGATTGTTCTTATGTTTGTCTTCTGAATGTGTTCTTGTTTATTTAATTTGGCAAGCAGAACTAGTGAAAGTAATCAGGAAGGTGTCTTGAAACCAACTGATAGGAAGACTTTGTGCTTTCATAATTGTTTTCAGTGTGTGTTTATTTTCTATTTCTGTGTTGGATATTTTGGGGTGACTTTGTGCCCCCATTATCCTTTGTATCTCACTCTTTGGGTAGCTGAAGTGGAGACTTTGTGCTACACTTCATTCTACCAATTATTGCACCCTGTTACCAGTCACTTATCATACTTAAAAGAACTCTATTGTCCCCTGTAAGAACACTTCTGAAAGAAGAGAAATGCCTTCAGTGTTTTCACCAAGATTTTCTCTTTTGTTTGTGAACATCATCTCTGAAAGAAGAGAGATGGATGGTGTATCCTACCTCTGAGTGTTATTTTCTACATATATTTATAGTATATAGCTCCTACATATTTATGGGAACCTCCCCTTGATGAGAGAAGAGATTTTTCCATCTCTGATGTAGTAAACTTGCACACTGGGCCAACCAATCTCCTTTACTGTGGATGATAAGACCTATTTTGCTCAATCAGACAGCTGACTAACAAAATATTCACCCAACAATTTTTTAGTGACTTCGCTGGGGACACAGTAATTTTATGCAATTTGAAGCCTCAAGCTTCAGATTGAAACATCACCTGTGTCATACCCATTATCATTATAGCCTTATTCATTTATTCTACTAGGGATTTACGTGTAATCTGAAGCCTCAAGTTTTAGATTGAAGCAGTCCTTGCCCTTATCCATTATAGACTCTGGCGACTCCATTTTGTGTCTTACCCATTATCATTATAGCCTTACCATCTCCCTCCACCCAGATTTGTTATACCTCTTTTTCATAATCCAGTCATGGCAGTTTAAGGCCCTTGGGGTAACTCATTTGGCCCACTCAATTTAATCCACCCCTGCATGAACTTCCATGTAGCTCAAGAAAGTACTTCCCCAAATTCTTTGGAGATGGGAGAGTTCACCCTAATGAACACATTATATCCTATGGTGTGATAAGGGTGGAATTTGAAGATGTGGTAGTCAAGCTTTTCATGAAAATACTACAAGGTGCTGCTACAGATTAGTTCTACCATCTGCAAGCTAGATCAATAACTGATTGGGAAACACTTAAAGCCAAGTTTGAAGCAAGGTTCAAGCTTGCAAAAGATGCACATGCTTTACTAGCCTAGCTCACACAGATGAAGAAGGAGCCCCATGAACCTATGAGGGATTTCATTTCCAAGTTTGACAAGCTGAGGAATAGGATTCCCATGATCGCCCAGCCAACACCTGAGAATCTCAAGTGTTTCTTCATCAACTCACAGCTACCTGAAGTGAGTTTTTTGCTAAGACATGCTGGGCACATACACTTTAAAGCTGCTCAAGACTTGGCTACTGAAGTGGAAGATGACCTTATCTTGGCAGGAAAGATAAGGAGAGATCCAAATAGAGGTAAATCCTCTTCATCTTCTGAGTATCCATCTACAGGCACCACAGATCAAATGGTGTAAAAGCTGGCAAATGAACTACTAGCCTTGAAGAGACAAATGGCCCAAGGTATGTCTACTCCTCCTAATCAAGATATTCCAAGGAGGACATTTTAGAATCAGCCACATCAAGACAATGCTGCCAAGAATCAAGGGCACCAAAATCATCTTCCTCCCTCATAGAGGAACCTTGCCCTTGAAGCATCTCTAACCAACTCAACAGTTAGATATCTAGAAACATAACATGATTTTTCTTTCCAACTTGAGTTTGATCCAAAAAATGATGCTGATCTCTTCATGGAGGATCAAGAAGAATCAGCTTGCGACTCCCACATTAGTTTCTTGAATTACCAGAATGAACTCAGAAGTAAAGGTGAAGCAGTCGAGGGATCATACACAGTAATCACTCGGTCCAAGAACTAGTCAGCCCAGCAGGCTGACAAGGAGAAGATAGAGGAGCAACCTCAACCAACAATTATAATTGCTAAGCATGGAACCACTCTACCTTTTCAGCCAAAGGACTCGATGATTGATAGAAAGGTAAGAACATCAAATATTTCTGCACCTTCAACTTCAAATTCGTAGGCCAATCCTCCCCCTCCCAAAAACTAAAAGGATGAACTCCCATCCTCTTTTCCTATTCTATTTCAGTCATTTGACATAATTGACCATGTCAACAAAACTAAAATTCAAATGACTGAATTTGAATTCCTACAAGCCAACCCTGAGCAGTTGGACAGTATGGTGGAGTGTGTAAAGAATACAACCATCCCTGCATGACAAGAGATTAGAAAGGTAATTCATGATCCCCCAAGGAACATGCTCATCCCAAAAAATCTTGTCATTACTCCTCCTAATGCCCCTAGAAAAATAGAGCCTTTTTATGTTTTCCTATTGATAAACAGTCACAAGCTGAGCAACTGCATCATTGATTCTGATGCATCTGACAATGTCATGCCTGCCAAAGTGGCAGAATCTCTTGGTCTCACACTGACCAAAATATTTGGTAGATGCTTCTCCATGGAGAATAAGCAAGTGCCACTACTGGGATAGATCAAGAATGCCCAATTTGCATTTGCAGCATTCCTGGAAAAGAGAATCAAGATGATAGTCCTGGTGGCAGACATCCTAGCCTCATATGGCATTCTGCTAGGATGAAATTTCTGCAAGGATGTGGGCGGCGAGTTGAGCATGGACCTATTTGAAGCAAGGATCCCTGTCAAAGGTGTCATGAGGAGGCTGCTCCCTGAAAAGGAAGCAAAATATGTTGTCACTCAGACATCAGCCCCTAAAGCTCAAATTCTATTTGAGTCTTCAGGCATGGGTAATTACTTCTTATCCATAGAGAATGTTCATGTTTTAGCTGATGAAAGACCTCTAAGTGGTGATCTAAAGATTGATTCAAACAAGACATCAGAAGAACTAGTAGGGCACAGTACAGATGAAAAAGCATCTTCCACTTCTAATGAAGATAAATCTGATGGAAGATTAGTTTTTGATGATGTTTGGATCCTAAAATCTGATGGCAGCAATTCCTCTACTGGTTCAGAAGCTGGGATTATGTTGATATCTCCTCAAAGAGATATTATTCCTCCTTCACACGAGTTGCAGTTCAACAACACCAACAAAACAACTGAATGTGAATCTCTGTTGCTCGGATTGAAGGCTGCTTAAGACCAAGATGTCAAACTCCTTCACACCAAAGAAGATGCTGATATGATGGTTTGTCAGGAGTTTGATGTTGACAATCAAAACATGTGTTGGACTGAACCAGTAGAACAACAAGCTATGGTAGTGGACCATACTACTATACTCCAAAGTTAGTGAAATGAACTCTTCACAGAGAGAGCAAGGAGTTATAGTTTTTATATTGAAGACCACGTCTTGCCATGGTGCAAGAAGAGAGAACCAAAAGGAATGCACAGAAAATGTGATTCCTAGTGGAGAGTTCCATTCACCCATCATCGATTCTGGGGACAAAATGGTTTCCTATTGGTTTATCAAGACAGAATGCCATTTTTATTATCTCACAATGGGTAGTGTCTGAATCACTTCAATTCTTGAAGTATCAAATAAGTTCACCTGTACATATGTATATTTGTATAGTCTTTTGTTCTGCTTTGTGCTTTTTGTTTTCATTTTTTGGAGCCTTTATTTGTGGGTAGCATGACTCCATAGCCCAATGGCATACTTCAAGGCACTGAAGATTCTAGTTTCTACTCTGCTCAGCTATTCCAAGTTTTCAACTGAAGGAAGTTCCCCAACTGGAGCCAGTTGTTGTCCCCTAAAAATATCACTCATTTTTGGGACAACATATGAACTATTTTGGTCCTACAGGCCAAAATTCCCTCTTCCCTTCTCAAAAATTATTCTAGGCATTCAAATTCTCCATTTTTCAAGCTTTTTTAGCTAACAGACTCTGCAGACACATTTCTATGGACAAAGCAAGCTCATTTCTATGGACTCTGTAGGCTCATTTTTATAGACTCTATAGGCTCATTTCTATGGACTCTGCAGGCTCATTTCTATGGACTCTGTAGGCTCATTTTTATGGACTCTATAGGCTCATTTCTATGGACTCCACAGGAAAGAAACAAGCTCTCAACACTTAGGCAATTTCAAAACAAGTTCAACGCCTTGGTTCAACCAAAAATATTCTTTTCCAAGCTTCAAACAAAGAATTGAACCATTGAACCTTTAACCAAATTGGTTTAATGGGTTTAAAGGTTCAACGACGACAACAAGCTTAAAGATTTGAGCACTTCAGCAAACAGTTCAAAGTTCAACCACTTCAACAAGTTCAAATGGCTCCAAAAGACTTAGTGAAAAGAAGAAGGCTTGAACCATTGAACCATTGAACTTTGAACCAAAATGGTTCAAAGGTTTAACGAGTTCAACAATTCAAAGGTTCAACGTGGTTGGTTTAAGCGGTCAAGTGAATGAGTGAAACAAAAGATTGAATTGTTGAACTGTTGAATTGCAGTTGGTTCAAAGGAGTGCCCCAAAGTGAAAAGACCAAGTGCCCTTGTAGAAGGCAGTGAACTAAGGGCAAGTGCCCTTGCAGAAGGTAGGGAACATTGGTTCAAAGATCAAAGAAAAGAAGCGATTAAACCAATAAAGCGATTGAACCAATAAAGCGATCGAAGCAAGAAAGCGATTGAACCAAGGAGCCGAGAAGGCCGCTCGAATCGATGAAATAGTCAACCAATGACGTCTCCATGGACATAAAATTTAAGGTAATAAAATATTTTCTAAATTTCAAATGTGGCACAGAACCTAAAAATGAGCTTAGCGACTAGCTGAAGAAAGAGTGTAAGGAGCCAGCACGACTGAAAAGATAGCTCAAGAGCTCAAATTGCAGTAGGAAGAGACAAAGAGGAAAATATGTACGTAGAAGTTATTCTGGTAGTTGGAACAGTCTTGCAAAGTAGATATTTGATCTTGCAAGCATTAAAGGCGTAGCCTATTTTTCTCCATGGAGTAAAGGCAAAGTGGACACTTGCGTAGATATTTGGAGACAAACCAGATGACTCAAGCCCAGGAGAAGACATTTGAGATGAATTGACATGCCACAATTAAGACAGCCACCCTATTCCAATATAGTCTCTTGAAAAAACTAAAAATGCATTCAAGGCATTGAATGCAGCATGGGTCATTCCATGGAATAAAGCACCAGACCTTTCTTAGCTGCTATATAATGTAATCCCTGATTTGATACAAGGGAGATCTTCCTGTTACCAGAAGCAAAACTCTACCCAAATTGAAAGGCATTACTGAGACTTTGAGCTCAGATTGTTGTTCATTTCATATTATCTGAATGAGAAAGCAAGTTGTTTGCAGATTTTGTATCATCATAACTTGTATCATTTTAGGAGATTGTTCTTATGTCTATCTTCTGAATGTGTTCTTGTTTATTTAATTTGGCAAGTAGAACTAGTGAAAGTAATTAGGAAGGTGTCCTAAAACCAACTGATAGAAAGACTTTGTGCTTTCACAATTGTTTTTAGTGTGTGTTTATTTTCTATTTCTGTGTTGAGGATTTTGGGGCGACTTTGTGCCCCCATTATCCTTTGTATCTCACTCTTTGGGAAAATGAAGTGGATACTTTGTGCTACACTTCATTCTATTAGTTATTTCACCCTGTTACCAGTCACTTATCATACTTGAAAGAACTTCTGTTGTCCCCTGCAAGAACACTTCTAAAAGAAGAGAAATGCCTTCAGTGTTTTCACCATGATTTTCTCCTTTGTTTGTGAACATCATCTCTAAAAGAAGAGATATGGATGGTGTATCCTACCTTTGAGTTTTATTTTTTGCATATATTTATAGTATATAGCTCCTGCATATTTATAGGGAACCTCCCCTTGATGAGAGGAGAGATTTGTCCATCTCTGATGTAGTAAACCTGCACACTAGGCCGACCAATCTCCTTTGTTGTGGATGATAAGACATATTTTTCTCAATCAGATAGTTGAGTGATAAAATATTCACCCAACAATACCTGTCAATACCCTCCATGGATTTAGAGGCATTAGACATGCTTTAAAAAGGATCACACTTAGAGTTTTCACCCTTCTCACCCTTGTGTCCACTATGCCAATTTGACTGGTTGATATGAAGTCAATTATTTGAACACTTATAAGCTTTTCCTAGGCATGAATGACCATGAGGGGTTATAAAAAGTCTAAAAAGTTCCTCCAAACTTTATTTCACCTTATGAAACCTCCTAAAACCTAAAAAACAAAAAATGGTCAAAAATACCCTATTTTTCATGTTGTACATACAATTCTATATCTCATCTTGGTGGGAGATACCCTGAGGGAGTCATCTACAGGTTTCAATAGATTCCATTATCAAACTATATCATTTGGATATGTCTCCAATCTTGTTTTCTCCTTGGGTCCTACTGAGGGTTTAGTAGGGTTTTAGGCAATTTTTTGGTCTTAAGCTTTGTTCATAAAGCTTTGACATTGGATCTACCAATATATTCCACAAAATTGATTCCAAGGGGCCCTTATAACCTCTCCCAATTCCTTTGGTTCCCATGCAAAGCCTTATAGGGGATATGAGCATTTGAAGTTGCCCCATCGAGCTTGTTCTTGCCTTTTTTGCATGCTTATACCCTCTCTGAGCTAAAACTAGCTTTCTTACAGGTTTCCTTGCACTCCAAAAGCTTATATAGGTCTAATTTCATCTCCCTAAAATTTTCAAATCATCTATATAGCCCACCAAGAGATGGAAATGAAGATGGACCCTAAATTGGTTTTAGTTCCTTGAAGGCCTAAAGGGTTTAACATGTACCCTACAAGTTTGAGATATGTAAACTGATATTTCATGCTTGGGATACTATCTCATGCTTATTAATGCTTCATTCAAACTGGTAAAACCATCACACAACCCCCCAAACACTCCACTTCTTCCTTTTCCCTCATTCACTAACTAGGCCTAGTGAAAGCTTGCCTAGTTGGATTATGTGTAGGGGTATTTTGGTGATCTAGAGGGTTCTGAGTTTGGTGTAGTGTTTCTTATAACCTCTTCACCTTTCATACAACTCCAAACATGTTTCTATAAGTTCCCAAAGCTTTATATAAATCCCTTTACCCATTTTGCACTCACTAGCTCACTTTGCCAAAGCTTGATTTTTCTGGAATAGCTGACCTTTGAGACAAAATAGTGAGGTATACCCCTCATCCCCATGGAAAATTTAATATTTTTTGAGTTGTGCCAATTCTTTATGATGATTTTTACCAGAAGGTTTATCTTGATTTCATGGTTAGGTGTCTAACCAACTCTAAATGCCCCAAAAGGCCTCTAAAAAGCCTATTTTCCTGCATTTTACTCAAACCTTCCTAAGAGTGACCTATCCATGCCAATACAATGCCTCTAGGTTGATTTAACATGTTTCCCATATCTAATTCATGCTATTGGAGCTTTATATTCATCCAAAAACACTCCTTTCCTTGGATTCCTCATGTTCATCTATTAGGCCAAGTGGTTTCCAAGGTCATTATACAGACTAATATCCCCTTAGCCAAGTAAAGAAGGTATATGGAAATATTGAAGGAGTCTTGGGATTATGAACACACTTGTTAATTAGTCATAACCACTTTGCATTGTTTCTAACTCTTGCCCATCTTTTTGGCTAGTTTATGTATTACCCGACCTTTAATAGCATGTACTCTGTTGTAGGTGCAATACAAGGATTTTAGGGCCTGTATAAGCTTATTTTGCTTTAGTTTGTAGCTTATGAAGTCATCAACATCTAAATTGAGATGGCTATACATTACTTCACTATGTCTGAGCTTACCATTAACCCTGCCAATACACCTTTACCCTTCAAAGTTGAGTTTACTGTCTGTTATCTAGGACACATGCTTTTTAGGGTTTGTTGTAGGTTTCATGAGCTTCTTTGGGGCTTGGTTATAGTGTGAGAAGACTCCTCACTAGATAAAGATAACAAGAGACATTTGATACCTTCCCATGCATTGTTTTCACCTTAAAAAATCTCAAGACTAAGTTTTCCCCTACTGTGATTGAGACATAATGTTTGCCCCTACTTGTAAGTACATATGGCCTTATCCATTAGGTCATGGTGCTTGTAGGTCTCCTTGAAACTCATCTGAGGTCACACACCATGTGTAATCATCTTGGGTTTAATTATTATGTTCCATGGAAGGACAAACTATGGTTTTTTAGCACTGAGACACCCCTACCCCTACGACCCTATTGTAGGTGTACATTCGCTACCCTTAAAGGCACTTGTAGGTAGTCATAGGGGTTATATAGGAGTGTTACCTTATTTCTTGCTTGCCTTCAAGTTATTTGACCTCATCCCATCATTTTAGCCATCCTAGTCATGAGGTTTTGCTCAATTTTGCTCCTTGGGGTTGTTGGGTGAATATTTTATCGACCAGTTAATTGGTGAGCAAAATAGGTCTCTTCACCACAACATAGGGAGATTGGTCAGCTAGGTGTGCAGATTTACTACATCAATAGGGAAAAAATCTCTCCTCTCATCAAGGGGAGGTTCCCTATAGGTATAAATGGGGCTATATACTATATATATAAGCAAAAAGTAACAGTCAGGGGTAGAATAAACCATTCATCTCTCTTTTTTCCGAGATGATGCTTACAGATCAAAGGAGAAATCTTGGGTGATTGGTGAAGGTGCTTCTCTTCTTTCAAGAGTAACATTAAACCAAGAGCCAGATCCCTTCCTAGATAGTAGAAATCTTGGTGAAGCAATAGAAGACACTTCTATTCTTTCAGAAGTGCTTGTTCTTGCAAACAACAGGAATCTTTCTAGTAACAAGTGACTGGTAATAGAGTACAGAACAACCAAAAATATAAGGTGTAGCTCAAAGTCTCCACCTTGACTGCCCAAGAGTGAGGTATGAAGAACAATGGGGGAACAAAGTCATCCCAAGGTCTTTTACATAGAAACAAAAAATAAACACACACTGAAGACAACTATGACAACACAAAGTCTGAAAGTAGTTAGCTTTAGGACACCTTCCTTATTACTTCCACTAGTTCTGCTTGTTAAATTGTATAAATAAGAATACATTCAGGAAATAGACATAAGAACAATCTCTTAGAATGATACAAGCTATAACAAGACAAAGTCTGAAAGTAACTTGCTTTCTGATTCAAACAAAGAAATATGATAAATAATCTGAGCTCAAAGTCTCAGTGATGCCTTTCAATTTGGGTAGAGTTTAGCTTCTATGGTCAAAAAGGTCTCTTTTGCATCAAATGAGAGATTACATTATATAGAGGCCAGGAGAGACTTGGCACTTTATCCCATGGAGTGACCCATGCTACATAATTAATGCCTTAGATGCATTTTTGATTTTGTCAGGGAGGGCCATGTTGGAGCAGGGTGGCTGCCTTCACTGTGGCATGTTTATTCATCTCTAGTGTCTACTCTTGAGCCTAAATCATTCATTCCATCACCTGCTAGCCGTGCAACTGTCTACTCAGCCTTTATTCCACAAAGGAGACAAACAGGCTACGCTTTGAATGTTTACAAGCCCCAAATATCTACTCAGCAAACTGCTTCACCTACTGGAATTAACTCTTGTTGAGTTTCCCTCTTTGTCTCTTCTTTCTTTTGGCCCTGGCCTTAGGGTCTTTAAATGCATTCAGGTTCACATTTTAAGCCTGCAAAGATTAACATACACTTCATTGTAGCAAATTTGACATTCACGGGTCTTTCCTCTTTTGAAGGTTAACGGCTAGCCAATCACCCTAAGTTTGATGTTTGCAGGCCTGTCATTCTGTTGTGACGTGGGTGAGGACATGTGACAACATCCATGGCTTTGAAGTTGGTAGAGATTGTGTCTCGGCTTGTGACACTTGGTAGCTTCTGCTGCCCTTTGAGGCTCGACCCCTCCTAAAGGGAACTTGCCCTTTGGGGTCTTGAACAGGGTCCATTTCTAAGTGTCGAGTGTTCCCCCGCAAGGGTACCTACCTTCTGGGATCATTCGAGTGGCCTTTGAGCTTTGATTCTTTCAGAAGACTGTTGTCTCTTTTATTCCCTTCAGACAAAATGTCTAAAGAAATTCCTTTATAAAATTTGCCCGAAGGAAACCTTTCCTTGGATCTGTGTCTCTGTGTTTGAGGGTGCTCCATCTTTGACATGTGGCATGTTCCACTACTTCAAACAAGTGACATGTGGCATCTTCTGTCAAAATAGGTGAGAACACGTGGAAGCATCCTTCAAACTCTAGAAATACATTCAAAAATAGTCAAGACTCACTTTAAATTCATGCGAAAGATGACACTTAACGGCTTCCATCGATCCTCACCAAGGACACATGGCGTCTTCCGCTACATCGTATTGAAACCATCCACTGTTGACACTTGGTGCTTTCTGCTCTTGGGATTTTATAATACCATAGAAACATTTGGGGCTTATTTGGGTTTTCTCAGATGATGACACTTGTCCCATCTCATTTGTTTTAGTCACTCACCTGGGACCCACCATGGTCATTGCTCAAAACAGTGGAAAGAAAGGAAGGGACTATAGAATTTGACACTTGGAGGCTTCCGACAAGCTTTACAAGGGACACGTGGTAGTATCTGTCACTCTTAGAAGCAAAGTATAAGGCATTTCAACAGATGACACTTGGTAGCTTCCACTCATCCTTTTCTTTTGTGCACTCCTTTCCTTGACTGAGGCCACCTTTGAACCTTTGAACCTGGGAACCCGTGAACTCGTTGAACCTATGAAGCGGTTCAAGGTTCAACGGTTCGGTTGGTTCATTCTTTTGATTTGGTTGAGTCTTTTTGATATCTTTGAACCAAACAAGTTAAACTGTTTGGACATTGAACCTGTTGAACTGATGAACCCAAATGGTTCAAGGTTCAACGGTTCAAGCCTTTGAAGCTCGTTAAGTGTTCGGAGCCTTGGAACCTTTGAAATGGTTAAACTTTGAACCTCTGACAAATGCGGCTAGCTCTTGCTGATGACATTAAACTTTTGAACCCATTGAACCCATTGAACCAAAATGGTTCAAGGTTCAACAGTTCAATGGTTCAATTCTTGCTTAGATGCTTGTCGATAGACATTTTTGATTGAACCGAGGTGCTGACCCAATCTTGAAAATGACCAAGTATTGGAAACTGGTTCTTTCGATTGAACTCGCCTGTAGAAGCCTTTGAACCTATTGAACTTGCTAATGTCTTTACTGAAAAAACTTGAAAAATGAGGAATTTGAAAGCTCAGAACAAATTTCAAGAAGGGAAGAGATCATTTTTGGCTATGCAGGACCAAAATAGTCATATGTTGTCCCAAAAATGAGAAGTCATTTTTAGGGGACAACCGCTGGCTCCAGTTGGGGAACTACCTTTAGTTGGAAACTTGAAACACAGATGAGGGGAGTAGAAACCAGAATCTCCAGTGCCTTGAAGTGTGCCATTGGGCTATGGAGTCGCGCTACCCAAAAATAAAGGCTCCAAAAAATAAAAACAAAAAGAATAAAATAGAAACAAAAGTCTATACAAATATACATATGTATAGGGGAACTCATCCGATACTTCAAGAGTTGAAGTTCTTTAGATGTTGCCCATTATGAGGTAGAGAAAAGAGAGTGCCATCTTGATACTTCAATACGAAACTATTTTCACCATTGAGCTGATGAATAGTAAAAGGGCCCCTCTATAGGGAATCAAACTTTCCATGCATCCCCTTTGGTTCTCTTCTTTTGTCTCACAGTAAGACTTGATCTCCAATCTGGAAATCACGATTCTTTACTTTCTGGTCGAAGAGCTTCTTCACCAAACCGTTATGGGCAGCAATTTGGTCCACCACTACAGTTCTCTACTCTTTCAGCTCAGTCAGACACATGATCCTCTTATCAAGGGCACTTTCATACGTTTGATCTTCAATTGCCTTAGCCAATTTCAATGCTGGCAATTTTAAGGTGATTGGTATTTTAGCATTGAGTCCATAAAGGAGTTGGAAAGGAGACATACCAATTGCCCTCTTTGGCATAATTTTGTCTACCCATAAAGCATTAACCAATGCTTTATGCCATGTCCTTTGGTTGTCATCAACCAACTTCTTGATGATAGCCACCAGGTTCTTATTGATTGACTCAGCCTATCCATTCCCTTGTGGAAAGTAATCAGAAGAGTGGGAGAGTGTAATTTCATAGTAGAAACAAAATTGAGTAATCTCCTGGAAAGTAAAACAAGCTGTATTGTCAATAACAATCTTTGTTGGGACCCCAAACCTGGATATGATGTTTTCTTTGAGGAAATTGCATACTACTTTGGAAGTAGCATGTTTGGTTGGAACAACTTCTACCCATTTGGTGAAGTATTCTGTTGCCATGAGGACATAGTCATGTCTAGCACTTGATGATGGGTTTACAGCTCCAATAAAATCAATTCCCTATTGCTATAATGGCTCCTCTATGATCACTGGTTTGAGAGGCAGGGCAACTAACTTAGGCCTTTCAAAAAACTACTGGCATAGTTCACATTCCCTGACCCACTTGTATGCATCTTGAAAGAGAGTTGGCCAATAGTACCTGGCTCGCAAGATTTTATGGGCTATCATAGGGGAAAAAAAAGGTCCTCCACAGGCTGAATCATGGAAGGACTTCAGAAGTCAGCTTTGTTGCTCCTTGTCCACACAACGAAGGAATATTCCATCAAGGCTCCTCTTGTATAGGCTATTGTCCCAGAGGATGAAATTAGCAGCTTTTAACTTGATGGTTCTCCTTTCTTTATAAGATAGGTGAGCAGGACACTCACCGTAAGTAAAGAAATGAGCAATACCTGAATACCACTCATTCATGTTGGAAATAAAGAGGACTATTGGTGTGTCTCCCACCTCTGATTCTTCATGCTCTGTTCCTCTTGGCTCATTGTCAACAATTAGTTAGCATATCCCCTTTCCATGCACTAGCTTTGTGGGCTTGATGACCAGATCAAACTCTTGGATCTTAGCAACCCAGTTGCCTCTCTTCGTCCCAAACTCTTGCTAAGTCAGTATGGATTTGACTGTGGTGTCAGGAACTAGGGCAATAACTCGTGAATATAAAATGTAGAAGTGGAAATGCTTTACTGCCTTCACCAATGCATAAGCATGCTTCTCCATGTTCAAGTACTTCAGCTCATGAGCTTTGAGAGGACAACTCATGAAGGAAATGGGGGATTCCATACCTTCTTTATTCTATTGAACTAGAATTGATGAAAGTGTGTGTTTTGAAACATAATTGTAAATGCTGAACTCTTTGTTATAGTCTGGACAAACCAAAATTGGAGCATGGGTAATGGCAGTCTTGATATCCTCAAATGTTGACCTGCCTTTTTTAGTCCAGCTGAAGGTGGCCTTTCCCTTCATCATGTCTACAATGTGCCTAGTCTTCTCAGCAAACTCGGGGATGAACCTCTGTAAGAAATTCACCTTTCCAAAGAAAGAGTGAATAGCAATCTTACTTACGAGCAAGGTAAGTTCTTGGATAGACTTGACTCTGTCTAAGTCAATTTTTATGCTCCCTTTGGACACAATGTGTCCAAAAAGTCTCCCCTCTGTTACTCCAAAGACTGACTTCTTGGGGTTTAAGGAAATGCCATTCTAGCGACAACGTTCCAGCACTTGTTGCAAGTGGTGCACATGATCTGGGCGATGCTTAGAAAAGACAATCAAGTCATCAAGATAAACTATGATGAACTTACCCATCTCATCTTTGAAGGCAAGGGCCATTGCTCTTTGGAAGGTGGCGCCAGCATTTATCAAGCCAAAAGGCATCCTTCTATATGCAAACGTGCCCCAAGGTGTGGTGAAAACAATCTTATGTTGGTCTGCCTCACCAACTTTAACCTGATTATATCCTGAGAAGCCATCTAGCACTGATAACATCTCTGAACCTGTCACTATCTGAAGCACTTGATCCATGATTGGCAAAGGATAGTTATCCTTCAAGGATGACTAATTCAAATTTTTAAAATCCACACAAAGGCAAATTTTACCATTTTTATTGCTTATAGGCACTATATTGGCAATCCATGTGGAATGATGGATTGGGAAGATTATCTTGGAATTTAGCATTTTTTGTATTTCAGATAGAATAGTACCTAATATTTTTGAGTTATAATGCCTGGACTTTTGCCTATAAGGTGTCAAATCAGCCTTGAGAGGAATGTCATGTCAAATTTCATCACGCTAGAGTGACTTCAGGTCATCATAGGAGTATGCTAGGATGTCCAAGTACTGGTTGAGCAAAGTGGTGAACTTGAACCTCTCCTCAAGAGTACAACATTTCTCAATGTTCACCATTTTGGGGTCTTCCTTGGTTCTCATATTTATTTGATCAAATTCTTAGGAGGAGCTTGAATCCATTTGCTACTGTTTGATGAATCTATCATGTTTTTCAAACAGTTTCTCAAGGGAAACTAGGCCTTTGGGAATCTTATTCCCTTTTAGTTGCAAAAAATCCTCATCTATGTTTGTATTTGATTCAAGTGCTGATTTACACTTTTGAGGTTCACTGCCTTCAAAATGCGGCCATTCAAAGCTATCCTTTTACTCCAGAAAGGCAATGATTTGGTTGTCATTGTTAAATACTTACCAATGACTGACATTATTAGGTACAATTGGTCTAAAGACCAACTCAATAGTGTACTTGTCTCCTTTGAAGTCTAGGTGGGGGACTAAGAGAGTAGCTGAAACATCCAGTGCATTAGCCTGGTCATTAAATTCTCCGGGAATTGCAGAGATGCTAAAAGCATCAAAGTTTTCAAGTTGGTCTCAGACTAGATTACGATAGTGGCACAATCTTTCATTCTTAGTTTGATACAGGTTCCTCACCTGACAAACCACCAATTCAACATCTCCTTTAGCATGAAGGAGTTTGATGCCTTTGTTCCTAGCAACTTTTAATCCCAACAACAGAGATTCATACTCAACTGTGTTATTAGTGTTGCTGAACTACAACTTATAAGATGAAGGAAAAATATCTCCTTGAGGAGATATTAACACAACCCCAGCTCTTGAATTGATGGAGGAGCAGCTGCCATCAAATTCAAGAATTCATACCTCATTTGGTATTGATTTTTTTTTAGATTCTTCTTCATTCAGAGGTAGCGATTCCTTCACACTTGCATTGCACTCTGCCCCTTCTTTTGCTATTTCAACTGAAGGCATTTCCAGTTTGTCACCTACAAGAGCTTTATTAGATGCCTCATGAACTTCAACCATAGAAAAAAATAGTTACCCATGCCTGAAGACTCAAACAAAATTTGAGCTTCAGGTGTTGAGGTTTGGGTAACCACGTATTTCACTTCATTCTCAGGGAACAGCCTCTTCATGACACCTTTAACTGGAATCTTTGCCTCTGATAGATCCATGCTCAAATCACCACCAACATCCTTGCAAAAATTCTGCCCAATAAGGATGCCATATGATGCTGGGATGTATGCTACCAAGACAGCCATCTTGATTATTTTATCTGGGAATGCTGCAAATGCAAATTGGGCATCTTTAATTTGTCCCAGTAGAGGTACTTGCTTGTTCTCCATGGAGAAGCATCTACCAAATGTCTTGGTCAATGTGAGGCCAAGGAATTCAGCCACTTTAGCAGACATGACATTATCTGAAGCTCTAGAGTCAATGATGCAGTTATTCAACTGATGACCATTTATCAGCAATGAGACATAGAAAGGTTCAGTCCTACTAGGAGCAACATGGGGGGTAATGACAAGATTATTCTCGATGGGTGCATTCTTGGGTGGATCATGTATCACTTTGGAAATTTCTTGTTCAACAGGGATGTTCTAGTTTTTAACACATTAAACCAATTTATCTAATTGATTAGGATAGGATTGCAGAAATTCAAATTCAGACATTTGAATTTTGGTTTTCTTTATATGGTCAATGATATCAAATGTCTAGAACGAGCTAGGAGTAGTGGATGGGAGTTCATCTTTTTTATTTTTGGAAGGGGGAGGACTGGACTATGAATTTGAAGTAGAAGGTGCATAAATGTTAGGGGTACTTACCTTTTTAGTAGTCACCATATCCTTTGGCTGGAAGGGCGGAGTGGTCCCACGTTTAGCAATTGAAACTACTGGTTGAGGTTACCCCTCTGTCTTCTCCTTATCAGCTTGTTGGGCTAATTGATTCTTAGATCAGGTAAATACAACATATGATCCCTCAGTTACATTACCTTCACTTTTGGGTTCATCTTGATAACTCAAGAAACTGATATTAGAGTCACTAGCTAATTCTTCTTCTTCTGTGAAGAGCTTAGCATCATCTTCAAGACTCATCTCAACCTAGAATGAGAAATCTGATTTAGCTTCAAGGTATCCAACCGCTGAGTTAGTTGGAGGTGCTTCAATGGCAAGATTATTCCTCTGAGGGGGAGGAAGACGATTGGTTTGCCCTTGGTTCCTTGCAACATGTCCTTGATATGACTGGTTAGGGAACATCCTCCTTGGTACATCTCTGTAGGAAGGAGTAGATGACATTCCTTATGCCATTTGTTTTCTGAGGGCTAGCAATTTATTAGCTAGCTTTTGCACCATGGGATCAGTGGTGGATGAAGGGGAGTATTCAGAGGAAGAAGATGATTTACCTCTGTTTGGATCTCGCTTTATCTTTTCTACCAAGATAAGGTCATCTTCAACTTCAGTAGCTAAATCTTGAGCAGCCTCGAGGTCTCTGTGGCTAGCTCTTCTTAGCAAAAAACTCACTTCAAGCAGTTGTGAGTTGATGAAGAAACATTTGAGGTTTTCAAGGGTCAGCTAAGCAATAGCAAGAATTTAGTTCCTTAGCTTATCAAACTTTGCTATGAAATCCCTCATAGGCTCATGAGGTTCCTTCTTCATTTGTGTGAGTTAGGCGACCAAGGTGTGTGCATCTTCTACAGGCTTGAATCTGGATTCAAATTTGGCTTTGAGTGTGTCCCAATCAGTTACTGATCTAGCTTGCAGATGGTAGAACTAATTTGCAGCAGCACCTTGTAGCATCTCCACGAAGAGCCTAACTACCACATCTTCAAATTCCATGCCTATTATACTACAGGCTATGCTGAAGGCTACAACATGTTCATCAGGATGAACCTTTCCATCCCCAAAGAATTTGGAGAAATTCTTTCTTGAGCTGCATGAAATTTCATGCAGGGGTGGAGTTAAATTCAATGGGCCAAAAGAGTTAACCTAGGGGCCTCAAACTACCATGATTGGATTATTGAAAGTAGGGATAAAAAATCTAGGTGGAATTTGGATAGGCAAGGCTCTGCTAACAACAAGAAAAGTAGCTCTACCTTGTGTTGGTGTCCTGGTACGGGTAGGAGGGACAATCCTGGACTGTTGAACTTGAGGTTGGGGAGAAAGTAAGTCAAAATTTCCTTGCTGCGCCAACTCAAAGATAGGATAAACAACACCTTCAGATCTCTAGCTTCTAGTATAGCATGGAGTTGCCAGAGTGTGAATCAAAAATGGAAAAGGACTGGTCTTACTTCAATTTGAAGCTTGAGGCTTCAAACTACTTGTCCTTCCTTAGCAGAGTCACCAAAAACTGTTGGGTGAATATTTTGTTGACCAGCTAACTAGTGAGAAAAATAAGTCTCTTCACCACAGCATAGGGAGATTGGTCAGCCAGGTGTGCAGGTTTACTATATCAACAAGGGACAAATATCTCCTCTCATCAAGGGGAGGTTCCCTATAGGTATAAAGGGGCATATATATTATATATATAAGCAGAAAGTAACACTCAGGTGTAGAATAAACCATCCATCTCTCTTTTTTCAGAGATGATGCTTACAGATCAAAGGAGAAATCTTGGGTGATTGGTGAAGGTGCTTCTCTTCTTTCAGAAGTAACATTCAACCAAGAGCTAGATCCCTTTCTAGATAGTAGAAATCCTAGTGAAGTAATAGAAGGCACTTCTCTTCTTTCAGAAGTGCTTGTTCTTACAAACAACATGAATCTTTCTGGTAACAAGTGACTGGTAGCAAAGTACAAAACAACCAACAATCTAAGGTGTAGCTCAAAGTCTCCACTTTGACTACCCAAGAGTGAGGTATGAAGAACAATGGGGGCATAAAGTCGTCCCAAGGTCCTTTACACAGAAATAGAAAATAAACACACACTGAAGACAACTATGACAACACAAAGTCTAAAAGTAGCTAGCTTCAAGACACCTTCCTTATCACTTCCACTAGTTCTACTTGTTAAATCGTATAAACAAGAATACATTCAGGAAATAGACATAAGAACAATCTTTTAGAATGATACAAGCTATAACAGCACAAAGTCTGAAAGTAACTTGCCTTCTGATTCAAACAAAGAAATATGATAAACAATTTGAGCTCAAAGTCTCAGTGATACCTTTCAATTTGGGTAGAGTTTAGCTTCTATGGTCAAAAAGGTCTCCTTTGCATCGAATGAGAGATTACATTATATAGAGGCCAGGAGAGACTTGACACTTTGTCCCATGGAGCGACCCATGCTGTGCAATTAATGCCTTGGATGCATTTTTTATTTTGTCAAGGAGGGCCATGCTGGAGCAGGGTAGCTACCTTAACTATGGCGTGTTTATTCATCTCTAGTGTCTACTCTTGATCCTGAATCACTCATTCCATCACCTACTAGCCGTGCAACTGTCTACTCAACCTTTATTCCAAAGGGGACAAATAGGCTGCAATTTCAATGTTTATAGGCCCTAAATATCTACCCGGTGAACTACTTCACCTACTGGAATTAACTCCTACTTAGTTTCCCTCTTTGTCTCTTCTTTCTTTTGGCCCTAGCCTTAGGGTCTTTGAATGCATTCAGGTCCACGTTTTAAGCCTGCAAAGATCAACAAACAATTCATTGCAACAAATTTGATGTTTGCGGGGTCTTTCCTCTTTTGAAGGTTAACAACTAGCTAATCACCCTAAGTTTGACGTTTGCGGGCTTGTCATTCTACTGTGACACGGGTGAGGACACATGGTGGCATCTGTGGCTTTGAAGTTGGTAGAGACTGTGTCTCGGCTTGTGACACTTGGCAGCTTCTGCTGCCCTTTGAGGCTCGATCCCTCCTGAAGGGAAATTACCCTTCGAGGTCTTGAATAGGGTCCATTTTTGAGGGTTGAGTGTCCACCCGCAAGGGTACCTACCCTCCGGGATCATCTGGTTGGCCTTTGGGCTTTGATTCTTTCAGAAGACTACTGTCTCTTTTATTCCCTTCAAACAAAATGTTCGAAGAAATTCCTTCAGACAATTTGTCTAAAGGAAACCTTTCCTTGGCTCTGTGTCTTTGCGTTTGAGGGTGCTCTGTCTTTGACACATGACACATTTCGCTACTTCGAACAAGTGACACATGGCATCTTCCGTCAAAATAGGCGAGGACATGTGGAAGTATCCATTGAACTCTAGAAACACATTCAAAAATAGTTGAGACTCACTTTAAATTCATGTGAAAGATAACACTTGTCAGCTTCCATTGATCCTCACCAAGGACACGTGGCATCTTCCGTTGCATCATATTGAAACCCTCAATCATTGACACTTGGCACTTTCTGCTCTCAGGCTTTTGTAATACCATAGAAATGTTTGGGGCTCATTTGGGTTCTCTCGGATGATGACACTTGTCACATCTCGTTTGTTTTAGTCGCTTGCCTGGGACCCACCATGGTCATTGCTCAAAACAGTGGGAAAAAAGGAAGGGACTGTGGAATTTGAAACTTGGAGGCTTTCAACAAGCTTTACAAGGGACACATGGTAGTATCTGCCTCTCTTAGAAACAAAGTATAAGGCGTCTCGGTAGATGACACTTGGCAGCTTCCGCTCATCCTTTTCTTTTGCGTGCTTCTTTCCTTGACTGAGGCTACCTTTGAACCTTTGAACCCATGAACCCGTGAACTCGTTGAACCTATTAAGTGTTTCAAGGTTCAATGGTTCGGTTGGTTCATTCTTTTGATTTGGCTGAGTCATTTTGATTTCTTTGAACCAAATGTGTTGAAGTATTTGGACGTTGAACCCCTTGAACTGATGAACCAAAATGGTTCAAGGTTCAACGGTTCAAGCCTTTGAAACTCATTAAGTGTTCGGAGCCATGGAATATTTGAAACAATTAAAATTTGAACCTCTGTCAAATGTGGCTAGCTCTTGCTAATGACATTGAACTTTTGAACCCATTGAACCTGTTAAACCAAAATGGTTCAAGGTTCAACAGTTCAATGGTTCAATTCTTGCTTAGATGCTTGCCGATGGACATTTTTGATTGAACCAAGGTGCTGACCCAATCCTAAAAATGACCAAGTATTGGAAACTGGTTGTTTTGATTGAACTCACCTATAGAAGCCTTTGAACCTATTAAACCTGCTAATCCCTTTACTGAAAAAGCTTGAAAAATAAGGAATTTGAAAGCTCAGAACAAATTTCAAGAAGGGAAGAGATTATTTTTGGCTGTGTAGGACCAAAATAGTCATATGTTGTCCCAAAAATGAGAAGTCATTTTTTGGGGACAATAGGGGTGAAAAACGACCATTCAAGCCTCAGACCTGTATATTTCAATGGAGAATTTTAGTGCCTTTTAAGCTACTTTGAAGGTTAGTAACTCCCACCTTGTATTGACCTTTTGACCCCCATTCTTGGCAGGGATCTTGTCTATGCTAGGTACTATAGGATGAACTTAGTTATATACCTTGGAACACCTTGAAATCATGTTTTAAGATATTCACAAGAAGTCCCCTGACCTATATTTTGTTATTTTAGGGAAAGCTTCCCTAAACTTAGTCCTTTGTCTTCAAATATGATTACACACTTCTTCTTGCACTTTAGACACTTTATATGAGCTTGTCATGGCCTCAAGACCATACCACAACCTTAATTAGGTGTCCAATTGTTTCATCCTCTCCATGAAAGCATTTTAGTAACCTACTTATCCACCTGTAGGTCAATGATTTGGTACACCAACAATGAGCTAGATATGAACAATATGGAACTTTCTATGAAAGTGAACTTTATATGATTCCATAAATCATGCCAATGCACCTATAGAAATATTAAGAAGTTAGAAAAAATCTTTTACCCTTTCACATCTCAATATGATGTTAGCAAGGCCCTGTAGGTGTGCATTAGGATGTTTTGTACAGGCAGGACATGGACTTGGGCAAGAAAATGTTAGGGAAAAGATTCAAAACAACTCAAATGAATTTTTAAACCTTCAAGTAGATGGTATCCATCAAGAACACCCTGAAACCAACTTCAATACACCCTCTCCAACATGAAAATCATTTGCACATATGTGGAATATAGTAATCAGGAGCATCAAATGACTGTTTTAGCAAGGTTGATGAACTTGTGGCCATACTTGAACCTTCTCCAAGCATCTAAATGGAATTTTTCAAAATCTTGATGGCTTGGACAACTAAAATACCCTGATTATCATCCCATAAACAAGTTAAGCAAGCTTATACATGTGATTGAAAGTGAAGCTAAGCATGAAGTTGACAATGGAGGAAGACAAGCTTGCAAGGTACTCAAAGGATGACATGGTGAAACCAAAACATGTAATAAGGTGGTAATATTACCCTAATATATATGAAAAACCATTTCCCAACTTTATAAGATCCCTACAGGAGAAAAACTCTCAGCAAACAAGAAGAAATTCAGCTGAGATTGCACATGGTGACACCTTCTAGCATGGACTAAGTTACTCATCCAAACATTATGAAACATGAAACTAAGAATGGATACCATCTAATAAGGAAGACAACATATTATGGAGCCAACATCATCAATTGGTTCGTACGAATTTGACCAAAATAGAGCAAAACCTATAGGGTGTATGAAATAACTACCATAAAAGTATAATCAACTTCATGATGATTGTTCATGAAGCACATGACACCATTCTTCAAAATATTTATATTTAAATAAAGGTATCTGAGTGTAATATAACCTCCCAAATTTTTTGACTTAAACCATCTTCAGCTATCCATATTGAGCAAAAACCTAAAAGTCACTTTTGTGGGTATAGGAAACTAAGAAAGGTACACAATAGTTTTGGCCTCAAAATGGAATTTCTAGAGCAAACCAAATGTATAAATGAGTGTTATAAAGATGAAGATGCCCTCCGAGATATTCTTCCATGTGTCACACTTCCCCATGTGTCGTACAAGTGCCATTTGCTCTCTTTTTTAGTGGGTTTCTATAATTTTAGTTAGAGAATCTATAATATTTTGATGTAACTGACATCCTTGATAGTTATACTATTAAGCACAGGATATACTGAGAGGCGGGGGTGAATCAGTATATCATATATCTTATTAATCTTTTCTTTAACCAAATTCCACTTAATCAAATATTCAAAATATGCAATAAAACTCAAACAATAAACACCACACAAGATAGAGAGAGACACCAGATATAACGTGTAAACCCAATGTGGAAAAAACCATGGAGAACAATCTCAAGTATATGAATGAGCACCAACCCAAACAATATTCTCAAGCCAAGCTTTTAGTAGCACCAACCCCTTTGTTGAGCACCAACCCAACAACTATTCATGGGCACCACACCCCTTTGCCGAACACCAACCCAGCTGCTATTCATGAGCACCAACCCACAGGAGCACCAACCCCTTTGTCGAGCACCAACCCAACAACAATTCGTGAGCACCAACCCATAGGAGCACCAACCCCTTTGTGTATACCACACACCTATCTCTCAATATTGCTATCTCAACAAATGATAGATCAATACAACATCTCTGTCCTCTCTCTCACCTTTGCTCTTCTAAGCTAGATATAACAAATACAAATCATATTAATCTCTCACAATTGCTCTTCTAAACTAAATATTACAATATCAAATCAACCTCTATCTCTCATATCACAAATGGCTTCTCAAGCCTTTATTTATAGCTTTCCAAATGACCTTGGGCCTTCCCCCTTTGTGACCCTTCAATCCTCATGGAAAATGGTGCCAAACTTGTATGACCCTTCATATTCAAACCTTTGAAAAGTCATGTGGTGACCCTTCATGATCAAAAATGTCCTTCCATCTTTTGTCCTCATCTTGGTGACTTTTTGTATTTCTTAAAGTGTCCCTTCATGAGAAATTGTGCCCTTCCTCTTTTATCTTCACTTGGTGACTCTTGGAATTCCCCAAGATAACTCTTCATGGGAAAATGTGTCCCATCCTTCTTTTGTCTTTATCCCATGGCTCTTTGACTTCTCCATGGGCCCTTCTTTTGTCTCATATGCAACCAAAAATATATTCTTTAATATTAAATAAATATTAACTCAAATTAGCCAAGCTATATTTATTACAAACAATATTAAATGCAATGGGGCCTTTATCACCAATAATGCTAGACCTTTGACATCAATGACAATATTTCCAACAATCTCCCCCTTTGTCATTGATGGCAACCTCAATCCTGAAACTGCCACATCCTATCACCTACACATATTGTCATCTAAAAACATAAAGTAACTCCCCCTTATTGTAGCAACCTGTACCTATTCTCTGTACCTATTTTTTACACCTATACCTGTACTTGTTATTCTCCCCCTTTGACATCAATGGCAAAGGGCCTACCTAGAGCTAACACTTAGCTCCCCCTCAACTGATGCTGAACATCAATGGCAGGAAGTAATAGAAATTACTCCCAACTCCTCTCGTCGATCTTTGAATGTATCCTTTGATCGTGCCTTTGAGAAGATATCTGACAAAACATATACATTGTTCTCTATCCTTTGAGCATCTGCAATCAACTCATTTTAATCTTTTCTTCTAATCTCACAACCTTCTTTATAAAACTTTAATGTGTATCCTTGATCACATATTTGACTAACACTCAACAAATCATGCTTAAGCCTTTTACATATAAAACATTCTTAGTCTTAGTTTTACCATAATTCAAACTTAAAGTACATTTTTCAACTATCTTGGCAGTGGTTTTATCTCTGAATCTCACTATACCACCATTGATCTTCTTTAAAGTTGTGAAATTAATTTTATCACTTGTCATATGCCTCAAAGATCCGCTATCAATTAACCATGGCTGATCTTTACCTCTTACATGCAGAGCTGTTTGAACCATCATAGAATCTTCAGGTTGTTTCTTCTGCCATGAACATGTTTGAGCCTTCTTCTTGATGAATGGAGCTTTGAAACTCTGATCCTTCTTGAATAACTTGAACATGCTTCTACAATACTGAGCTATGTGTTTGAAGTTGTTGCACTTGTAGCATACTATGGTCTCTTAATCAAAGCTTGATAGAGGAGCAAAAGAGTTGTGGCTTCTGCTTGACTCTCCTTGACTTTCCTTCTCCTTATTTCTGAAATTATTAGCTCTTTTTCTACATTCTAATTTCTTGTGACCATATCCATTACAATAAAAACAATAGCCATAAAAATAAGACTTATCTGTATATCTCTAACCTGATTGTCTTTTGTAGCTTTGTTCTCTCTAGCCTTCTCTGTTTGAAATGTCCTCTGTATTTTTCACTTCTCCCCTTTTTGTTTCCTCTTTTGTAAGATCTTTAACATAGCTCTTTTTCTTTTTAAATCCAATCCCTGTCTTATCTAAATTTGCTTTTTACTTTCCAATATCTTATTCAGCATGTTAGTGCTATCTTCAAATTTTGAATCACTGACTACTTTATCACTGATTGCTTTCTTAATATCTTCTTTTAAAGAGGTAATTTCAATAACATACCTTTGACATTCTTTTATTTCTATTTTCAACTATACTGTGAGGTCTTCTTCAGTCTTCTTGGCTTCTTCAAAGTGAGCTTGTAGATCTTCAATCATTTCCTTTGACTCTTGTTCATTTTTCTCGATCTGGCACTTTAATCTTTGATTCTTCTTCTGAACAGCTTCTAACTCTTCTAAGGCACAAATGAGCTCTCCTTCCATATTCACTTCAGATTCCTCCTCTTCTACTTGATCATCTTCATGTATAGCCATGAATAGAATCTCTTCTTCTTCTAAATCACTGACTCCACTATCTTTGCCTGAGCTAGGATCCTTAGAATACAGGCTCTTCTTCTCAAATCCCTTCTTAGATTTGTTTTTGAAATTATTCTTATATGTAGGCTTTTCTTCTTCATCATCATTAACCTTATCTGAGCATCTAGCTAAAAAATGTCCAATCTTTCCACAATTAAAACATTTAAAAGGTAATTTTCCTTGATATTTACCTGTTCTTCTTTTTGGCTTGCAAATGAAAAGTGCTCCATTGTCATCTTCATCATCACTGGAACTATCAATTGATTCTTGAATCTTAGCTTTCTATTTCTTTGATGTCTTGAAAGCCACTTATCTCTTTGAGGGTTTATCTTATTCTATCTGCATCTCATATGCTATGAGAATACCATGAAGCTCATTCATCTTTAGTTTGGCTAAATTCTTCATCTCCTCGATCGCCGAAACCTTTACATCATATCTCATTGGTAGATATCTCAAAACCTTTTGCACCACCGTTGACTCATCCAATGTTTCTCCAAGACCTTGAATCTGATTTACGATTTGATCAACTCACAAAAGATAACTTGCTATATCTTCTTCTTCTTCCATCTTCAAACTTTCAAACTGCCTTCTAAAAGTCTGTAGCTTAGCTTGCTGAACCTTTCCATCACCTTTGTAAATATTCTCAAGTTTTACCCAAGTTTCATGAGCAGATTTACATTACATAACTTTAACAAATTCAGATTCACATAAACCACATAAAATAACATTTAAAGCTTTAACATTACATTCACTTTCCTTCTTTTCTGCTATAGTAATTGCAAATGTTTGTGGCTCTTCATATTTCTCCACCACTGCTTTCCATATGTCGAATCCAAGGGCCATCAAATAAACCTTCATTCTCATGCTCCAAAAAGCATAATTCATCCCATCAAACAAAGGTGCCTTATTTGTAGAAAATCCTTCCTATGACCCAGCCATCGTGCTTTCTCGATCTACCTTCAAGCTGTAAAACTTTTCAAAAAAGAACCTGTTCTGATACCAATTGTTAAGCATGGGATATACTGAGAGGGGGATGAATCAATATATCATATATCTTATTAATCTTTTCTTTAACCAAATTCCACTTCATCAAACATTCAAGATATGCAATAAAACTCAAACAATAAACACCACACAAGATAGAGACACCAGATATAACATGGAAACCCAATGTGAAAAAAACCATAGAGAACAATCTCAAGTATACGAATGAGCACCAACCCAAACAATATTTGTAAGCCAATCTTGCAGGAGCACCAACCCCTTTACTAAGCACCAACCCAACAACTATTCGTGAGCACTAACCCATAGGATCACTAAACCCCTTAGTTGAACACCAACCCAACTGCTATTCGTGAGCACCAAGCCACAGGAGCACCAACCCCTTTGCCAAGCACCAACCCAACAATAATTCATGAGCACCAATCCACAGGAGCACCAACCCCTTTATCAGGCACCAACCCAGCAACAATTCGTGAGCACCAACTCATAGGAGCACCAACCCCTTTGTGTATACCACACACCTATCTCTCAATGTTGCTATCTCAACAAATGATAGATCAATACAACATCTCTTTCCTCTCTCTCACCTTTGCTCTTCTAAGCTAGATATAAAAAATAAAAATCATATTCATCTCTCACAATTTCTCTTGTAAGCTAGATATTACATTATCAAATCAACCTCTATCTCTCATATCACAAATGGCTTCTCAAGCCTTTATTTATAGCTTTCCAAATGACCTTTGACCTCCCCCCTTTGTGACCCTTCAATCCTCATAGAAAATGGTGCCAAACTTGTATGACCCTTCATATTCAAACCTTTGAAAAGTCATGTGGTGACCCTTCATGATCAAAAACGTCCTTCCCTCTTTTGTCCTCATCTTGGTGACTTTTTGTATTTCTTAAAGTGTCCCTTCATGAGAAATTTCACCCTTCCTCTTTTATCTTCACTTGGTGACTCTTGGAATTCCCCAAGATGACTCTTCATGGGAAAATGCGTCCCATACTTCTTTTGTCTTTATCCCATGGCTCTTTGACTTCTCCATGGGCCCTTATTTTATCTCATATGCAACCAAAAATATATTCGTTAATATTAAATAAATATTAACTCATATTAGCCAAGATATATTTATTACAAACAACATTAAAAGCAATGGGGCCTTTATCACCAATAATGCTAGACCTTTGACATCAATGACAATATTTCCAACATATACTAACATCTTGGACATTTTAAATGAAAATAGGACACCTAGGCACTTTGAGAATCATGCTACTTGCATTAATGACCCTTAAAAGCACATAACATGACCCAAATTGATAAATAAGCTAATGAAACTATGACTAAGGCTAAAAGTGCATTAGATAACATTAAATAACATGTAAGACACCCTATGAAAATTAATTAGACCCCCCCTAAAATATATATATTTAAAGTATTTACCTAGGGGTGCCCCAATTTGACCTAAAAGTCAAACTTGTTCAATGGAACCCATGGATATAGCCATGCCTGAGGAAGATGAGGAACAACAAACTATGTAGGGCACACTTGATTTTGAATAAGAAGCAAAGTCAAAGAATAAATAACAAGAATAAGAACAAAGGAAACAATAATAGGCCCAAGCCATGTAGAAAAAATAATAGGAATAAGCAGCCAAAGCTGAAGTTGAAATTGAAGTCAAAAATCAAGTTGAAGCCAAGGCTAACGTCGAAGTGAAAGTTAAAGCCAAGGCTAACATAAAGGCCAAAGCCAAAGCCCAAGGTGAAGCTCAAACAAAGGCCAAAGAGGAAGTTAGAGTGCATGTTGAAGCTGAGAATAAGGCCAAGGCAGAAAAAACAACCAAGACTAAGAAGTTCAAAGATGCACAAGTTCAAGCAGAGGTAGCATCCACCTATCACACTAAGGGCATTGAATAAGTAGTGTAGGTCCTTAGTCAATGGCTATGTGATGTATCTACTACATCCATCCATTGAACTACCTTATTTATTCCATTTTCTCATTTTACACATGCTCTTGCGACATCCACCACTACATCCATGGCACTTGCCACCACTATGATGTAAACATTGTTGGACATGACCCAACTATTGCTCTCTGAATAAATTGAAGGAGCAACCATTTTATAGGAATCCATTACTCAAACAAATTTATATTTGGATCAATAATTCTTAAGGCTACAAGAGGAAAATGTAGAAGTAGAGGAGAGGCTAATGAATGTAAGACAATTGATCAATAACGCTTGTCCCACCTTAGTTATGTAAGTACTAGATGATCAAGTTATATTAGAAGATAAACAATTCATGGTGCTATTGACAAAACTTACAAAGAGCTGGGGAGATATGCAAAAAGTTTTGAAATTGCACACATAAGGACAAACCCTCAGGTCATAAATAGAGACTATGTGCCAACTCTTAGCAGAATATGAGCAGGTCCTAGACACTACTATAATACAATCCAAGAAACTAGCCTAGGATATGTACAACTAGAAACACTATTTGAATCAATCCCTGATTGCTACGTAACTTGAATTTTATACCACTAACAAAGATAAAGCCATGTTGGAGGATCAAATGGCAATTATGGAGAAAATGAGCAACACAATCAAATAACTACTAGATTATTGAGATGCCATTGTACCTACGATGAAAGTATGGCATCATGAAATAATGCACAACATTTTCATAGCCATTCAAGCCCAGAGGATAGAAAATAGATTGAATGAACTCGTTTTGGATATGTAACATAAATAATCTAATGCCAAGGTGTTGCTTACAATCAAAAAAGATAAAGACCTATAAAACATGATGATAATCAAGGTACCATTGCACATTTTACTTGCAATGGTATGTGAAGTACTTACTGATTGGAAAATGCTCAAAAAAGATCTGGATCAGGTGGATCCAATAATTGCACAAATAAAAAATGAGCCCCAATTTATTCTACAATAAATTCTACAAATCATATAGGAGATTGAGATAAATGCATAAACACAATCTACACATATATCTTTAGCAGTGGATACATCAGGAGCTATTGGTCTAACAACTAGCCAACAACAATAAACTCCATAGTCCTCTAGCAAACCATCCTCCCTACCAAAATAATAAAGTTTATGATTTATAATTTTACAAATTCCAATAGATTCATATTTTTGTTAGATAGTCTAAACATTAGGAGTGGGGCCAGATTGGTTGAAAACCCATAAATGATAGCCATCTGGTTATGCTAGTCTATTGAAAATTTAAAAGAGTAGTAGGCTAGTATGCTATTTAGTTGAAAACTTGAAATGGTGGATAAATAGTGCACAAATGGTGAAAACTAATAAATGACACTTGAAATGATTACTGTGACTTTTGTTTATGACTTATCTTTCCATTTCAGTTCAGCTCAGCTTGCACCTTTGTCTTGAGAGGAGATAAATAATTAAGTTCGGGAAAGTGTTGGACATATAATAGATCTTGATAAATCATGAAGTATATAAGATAAACATTTGTGAAATGTTTGATTTTGTCTTTTGTATAATTTTGTACATATTCATCCTTGAAAGTCTAATTGGAGAATGTGAAGAGTCTTTCATTTTGTTTCTTGAAAGGTTGGAAGGTGAAGAAGCAACAAGATTATAAAAGGCTATAAATAGTACTTTGATGTAATATAATATAGTTTGATGTGTTGATAGAGATTAATAGAAATTATCTTGTTATGGTTTTTCTATATTTTTTTATGTATGGTGTATGCATAGTCGAGTACTCTATTTTGATTTATTCTATAATTTGATGCAATATGAGTTATGGTCTTGTTCTATTATATCTATGCTTCATCCTGATCTTCAATCTAATTGAAGATGTTTTATATGCCTTGTACTATTTATATCTCTCTATCATCTATTGTACTCTCCACTACGAAAGTTATCCCTATAATTATCATGTTCTTGTGTAACTCCATGAACCTTTGAAAAGGTAAAGGACTATCTAAGCACTATCAAATAGGGATCCACCATCAAGTCGACTAGAAGGCTTAATGCCACCTACAAAAATTGATCCCTTGGAAAAAGAGATAGAGGAGCCTAAGAACGGTGACAAAGAGGATCTGGAAGAGCTATCAAAAGTGACCTCAGAGAGAGTTGAAGGTAAAAAAGAAGATAATGACTTTGAGATGACACCCTCCTTGGCACGATAGGAAGAGACCACCCTTGAAGAAACATAGATAGAGATTGAATATTTACTTGGCAAAAAGAGGGATGGTTCTAAAGCAAAAGTAAGACTAAGTGGCCTCAACATCAGGATCACTTCTCAAGAGTAAGACATGAATGTTGAGATACTTGAGCAAGATACCATGAAAGGGAAAGAGCTAGTTGACTCCATGGTCAGAACAAATAGGTCTGATGTAGCCACCAACCTCTACACCTAATACCATAAAGGCATCCCTAATAAGATGCTTTATCTATATTCCCATCTTGCTCAGGAGGTTGCATATGACTAGACTTGATGCGAGATATCATTCTTCCTCGACATATACAATGAAAAACGCCACTTTAAAATGCCCTCTGATAATCATGTATTGGATTTGCAAGTGACAACACTACCCACTACTCTTTGGGTAGATATTCATTAGCTTACCTCTGTATAGACTATTGCGACACTCTTAAAATTGGCATCTAAGGTCGTATGATAAAATGTCATTACCGAATATGATGCATGATGGGATGAACAGAAACATGCCAAGGTGGTGGAGTTGTTTAATAAAGGGGTCACTACCCACACCAAACTGAAAGAAGAACTCACTGATCTGAAGTGCTAGTTGGAGGTAGAGACAGTCATCAAAGTGAAAATATTAAATATTTGCAAGGCTATTCTAAGCCAAGACCCAACACTCATAGATTGAGTCCCCTTATTTGGTGAGGCAATTGACAAGTTGGAGACTCTCATGGACCTCTTATTGAAATCATGCAAAGAGCAACGTGAGCCTAGAGATGAAAAAGTATGGGCAATATAATAATTTGTCAAAACTATGGAAGTGTTTAAGTGTGTTTTGCATAGAGTTGGAGATATGATTCCCATTTTAGATGGGGTTTTTGAGAAGCTGGCATGACTCAATTTTTTTTTAGAAGTTCAACTTCAAGGAAAAGAGCTTTAGTGCCAATAATTGGTTGATACAACTCTTTTAATAAAAAAACCACTCTGAGCATGCAGAGGCATTTAAGGATATAAAAGCTATGAAGGGGACAACAAGTGCATATTGATAAGAAATAAATTATAACTTTGTGGCATTCCAAGGATAGGTTATAGCTGAGGTCACCACACTTGAGGGAGTTCATAAGGATGCTTCCACATCCATTGAATAGTTGGTCAATAAAACAAACAAGTCTCCCACCCAATTGAGGACATCAAGAAGCTAAAAGTGGCCATTAAAGAAATAATGATTAAGCTCCTTAAAGCCTTATCAAATTAGAAAGGTGTTAAGAAGCAGATCAAATAGATTGGCCCTAAATTTTTGTTAGAATTTGAAACAAGTGTTTAGTCTAGGATAGACTAATGGCATAGTGTGGGGTGATGCTGGACCCCAAATTTTGGTTAAGTCTTTCGATAGAGGCATGAGGCACACAAGATATACATATGAAAAAGACCATGGCACATGAGTTCATGGAATGATAATACCCAGTTATAAAATATGCATAATAAATGGAGACCCTGAGAACGAAGGGCTCAGAACACTAGAGAAAGACATGGGGAGTGTGCGGGAAGTGGGAGACAGTTAAAGAGCGATTCTTAGGGATGAAACAGACTAAGTCACACACAAATATAACACTATTATACACAAATATAGAAACTTGGTGATGAGGATCTATCCATGAATGATAATATGGGGGCACAAAGGCCCAGGTCCTTAAGAAACAATGTAGTTGGCTGTCACAACTCTTAGTCCACTAAAGATTGTTGGCTAGACATTAAGGGTGTCATTAATATTGTAACTACTTGGTCAGGGAAAACCAATTATAAATACCACTTATTAGAGTTTTGTCATGCTACTAATTATTATTTTATGATGACTGATTGAAGTTAATTATTATTACATTGATGTAATCATGGATATCATTGTAATATTGTTGTTGTACTCTGATTTATAGCTAAATTGTATCACTGAGTTGCACCATGCATTTGTTATGTAACTTGTGAATATATTATGAATATGATAAATAAAATATGCTTTATATGATTTTTATCATGTGAATTATGGAGATAATGGTTTTGGTCATTTTAATCATTTTTATTCATTTAACTGAACTTAGGCCCACAACTATGTATTTATTTTTTGGTAGTCATTGAATAAAGTGTATGTTTTAGTGTTGATGTATGCTAGGTACACCTTCATGCAATAAAAACTAGGGGAACCAATCCTTCATTGCATGATTTGGGTGAACATGCAAAAACTCTAAGTCTTGCGTAAAATTCCAGTGCACTAGCTTGTTGGGTCTTAGTCACCTCAATAAATGCCTAGGGAAAGTTAGGCCTAGGTAGAAAATTAATCCAACACTTGGTAAGAAAAATCCTCCTATCACCTTTTATACTATAGTTCCTCATCAACCTCCCTTATTTTTTGGTTAAATTTTAGCAAGATATCTCTGACACTTTGTTGGCGCTGGTTAGAAGCACGAGCAGGTTGCCAAAAGGGTTGAGCTAGGGTGGGAGGGAGGCAAAAATTATGGGGAAGCTGATATCTTACTTGTCTAGGACAATTTTGGGTGAAACTTATAGCACTCTTAGCTTGATATGGATGAAAGAAGGTTGTAAAAATGGCATTTTCATGGAATGAGGGGTGAAAAGACATAATTTTAGGAAATCGAGATACTTAAAAGAGTAGATGAGACCTTTGGCATTGTCAGGTGCTTTATAGAGTGTCTTCAACACTTGAATCACTGAGAGTAGCACCAATCTTTCAAAAAAAGTTTGAACTTGGTCCCACCAAACATGCCAGACACTATTTTCATTTGAAATGTGCATCTGTGGATGGTCTCTTGTGTAGTAGGATTTACTAATGGGAATAGAGTGTGAGCACTAGGCATAGGGTACGAATGTATTTGGAATGAGGTGTAGAAGTATTCAACTCACCTATGTGCATGGAACATTCGATGTCTCTTCATAATGATGGGAACATCCCCAAGATGTGGTACATTTTTTATCATTGGGACAAACTTCTGGAGTAGGCTAGATTCCTTCTAATCTAAGTGCCCCTAGTTTAGGACTAGCACACAACCTAAAAAGAGTAGAAAGGAAATTTACTACAAATGCTAAACTTAAATATTTTTGAAAGGAAAAGGGGAGGGATAAGGTACGAGATTTATTGGAATGGAAATGTGGTGTTGCACTAAGAATAGAGTGAGCACCTCACCTACTCGGGACACAATAAAACTAAGGGCATTGAAGCACATGACCTTCAAATAGAAAATATATTGCATATGTGTTTCGCATAGAGGTAAGGAAACATAACACAATGTTGAGAGGGATGGAAAACAATCCACATACAATGCCTATGCAGATCCATGCATACACACAATGTGACCTACAAAGGATTTCAATTCCATGCAGAGGTGTGAAACGGAGATGATAATGAGAGGGATGAACATCCATAGACAAGGATCAACAACCTTAAGTTCACATAGAACATAGAACATGAAAGGAAGGTAGTTTAGATCTCATTAATTCCAAGGCCTAAGCCAATATTACAAACTTGAATGGATAAAACTTTGTTATACCAAGGAGAGGGATCTTTATACAATAAAAATTAGAGCTTTTATTGATTTGAGCAAGATATTATGCAATAAATTTTCCACTTGGGGTGGCAGATATAAGATTTGAATTTAAAGTCATCACTTGGGGATCGAGGTGGATCAGGAAGACCAACTCATCATGAAAAAGTCACTAAGAGTGATGCTTCTTAAATTCTGTCTAACAATCTGAATCCAGAAGTGGTTGAAAGGATTCTAGTGGATCCACGTGTGTGTCTGGGAATGAAGGATGCTTAGGAAGTCAAGGGAGGTGTGTGGCCATGCTATGCCATCTAATAATCACTTTTTCTTTTAAACTCGTTCTAACTCAGCCCCTCACATGTCTAATCAAACTCAACTACCACCACTACTTTTTTTCTACTTGTATATCTTTCTGGGTTCACTTGATGATGTGAAAGTTGTAAAATTATTTTTAGATTTTTCCATGTCATTGTACATACATGAAAGATATCTATGCCCTACACCCTTAGGAATCATCCATACACTATATGTGTGCACTCACTTCATACCCTAACCTATGCATGCTTCAATACTTGGTTACATTCTGATCTAAGAGTGTACACTGAGGGTTGCATAGTAGGATGAATGCTAAAGAGTGATGTCACAATAATGTAGGGAAACTAGGATCTTGTGAAGGAGTTGCAGAGAATAATTTCATTCAAAAGCATAAGGCTATGATTCCTTCTGCACTTAGTCCCTGTTGATGGTTTTCGTAGACCTCTGCCTTATGTTCAGGAGCTTTACTAATCTAGATAGAGGAAGGTGTGCAACCTATGAATGATGAGATCACACATGCTAACTTTTACGCTAGAGCTCAGGTCTTTAACATTTTGGCATGGGGGATATTTTAAGAAAAATAATGTGCAAGATGAATAAATCTTTTGGGTTTTCTCTTACAATTTTAATATGTGCCCTATGCACCTTGCCCATACACATTTTGAACTTGATATGTTCTATGTAGAAGTGTGCATGTGACATTGCTATGAAGGGTCACGTGCTGAAGTATAATATTGTAGAAATGTTCAAGATGTGTCTAGATGTAGATGGAGATGAATCCCCATCACTTTGTTGTGCCTATTTTTGACACCTCATCTTTTATTCTCTATAACCAAGTGTATTAAGTGGTTCTGCCATATTGATGACTTATGTCATGACATCTAAAAATGCTATGTATGGGGGTCTGAGTCCATTGATTCATTTGAATATTCATTATTATATCAAATGTTTATTAAAACTAATGCATTTAATGAAATTATTACTCTACATTATAAATTGGTTTCGAAAGCATTAAGTGAACAAAATGAAAATATTTAGTGTGTATAGGAATCGCTAGAAAGTAGTTTGTTTGATCCTATGAACACCATATTTTGGTCATATTTGTATTTGATTAGAAAAGTGCATGGTGTTTAGTGTTTTGAATTCCATAAGCATTTGAATATTATCATGATCTGTTTGACTTGTGATAGTTGTTTGATTAGATAAGAAAATTATGGTAAAATTGAAAATGATAGATATCATTTAATATCATTATTGATCATAAAAAGTTGTAATATAAATAATTTCAAGGTATTATTTATATGTTTGATTATAGAAAATGTAATGGATTAAGGTTTAAGTTTATTTAAACCTAAATATAATAAGAATTCTACCTAAGCTAGTTGCTGACAATTTTGATTTTTTTAAAAGATGATGAGCTTAGAAATTGAAGCATGTAACTTAAAGTTAATTGTTTAACCCTGATTCTAAGTCAAGATAAAATTTAATTATGTTATCTGGTAGACATTTTTTTAGTTTTAAATGTGATTTAGGTGAAGAGATTTGATAATGATACTAGGATTTGGTTGAGACATACTGGATTTAATCACATTGAATACATTGTACATACATCAAATGAAGGTTTTTAGTAAGAATGTTATAAACAAGATTAGTGATGGAAAGTTTGGTAGGTTTACTAAAGAATTTGATAGATTCGATGGATAGGTACTGACAGAGTTGGTATCCAATTAAAATGAAACATATAATTAGGGTAGTTATTGGTAACCCCAAGCCATACAAAAGGTGATTTTTGTGCCTCTAATCATCATTTTGTGCAAGCTTCAAGGGGAAGTTGCATTCTTGGAAGCGAGGAGAAAGTTTGGAAGAATAAGCAAAACTAACAGTCAGGGTAAACAAATTGAAGCATGTGTCATTTGATGAAGAAATGTATAGCGTTACATGATAAAGATATTCAAGGTTGTTTGATGAACTATGTATTTGTATTTTAGTCATGCATGAGAGTTGCAGTGGAAGTTATGGAATTTTGAACATGAAATGCATTTGTTATAAGGATTTATTTGATATGAGTACATAATACAACTACATATTATTTTTATTTATTTAAATAAATGGTTTTAGATTCATACAAGGAGTGTTATTGGTTTTGTGATTTTTTCGAGAGCAAGTATAAAAGAATGTTATTACAGTTTGGAGCATATAAATTAGGCCATTTGTTGATAGTTTTTTGATATTGGGTAAAGACACAAGTTCTTGTTTTTATTTTCAGTATGGTTCAAAATGTTTAACGACTGGTATAAATGGATGTTGCATGTCAGTTTGGCTTTCAAATAGGTGTTGGGTTTTGAAGTAAACATTTATTTCTACCTTTTGAAATTAAAATGATTCAGAAGTTGTTTTGAAAGTGATAATATACTCATAAATTAGGTGATTGTTTTATTTTTCTTCCATGCAACTTTTTTTTATAAAGAAAATATGAGCTATAGGAAAATGTTAAGTTATAATATGGAATATGTTTTTGATTGGGATATCTAGTTTCCATACTGTAGATAAATTCTAGGTTTGATGAATATGTAAATATTTTGTTTGATTTTTCAGTTTGATAAATGTCATACATATAGTTTCATATTGATCATCAGTCAGTTGGGAGGATAATATGAATATCAATGGCAGTATTTGTTAGATACCAGTTTCTTGGATGGGATAACTAGTTTTATTTTGAGTAAAATGTGTGGAAGCTAAGTTTGTTATATTTGACATTTGTCAGTTTACACTTTTGGTGAATAGTTGACTTCAAATAGAGTTTGTTTTTCTTGAATTTTGTGAAAAATGTTCACGATTATTTCATCATAATATATGTTGATACGTGGATATATTAATATTCAAATTTTAATCTTTTATTGAAATTTATGCATTTTCATATATATCATATATAGATTTGACATATATTAGAAAATAATTTTAATGCAAGTAATCAAGGTTTTGTTTTGTTTTCATATTTCATAACATGTTGGGTTGGACTCCTCATTTTGATAACTCTTAGGGTAATAATTGAAGGAATGATTAGAGTTTGGATAGAGAAGATCCACCTCCTAACAAATTTTCTTCTAGAGGACAATATTTTAGAATTAGGAGGTCTGGTAGGATTTTCTCTAGACTTTTCAATAGTGGAACATGTATGTCAATTCATTTCAATGTCTCAAATCCTGCATTCTAGAATGTTCTTGATGATTTTCCATTCAATCCCACAAACACTCAAGGAAACCAAGGATTGAGAAGGCCTCATTGAAGAATTTGTCCTCTTGGACATTAAAATCCATATGGTTTGACTCAACACATGCAAACCTCCCTATAATCTGAGCATAATTAAATTTATCATCATTATCCATAGCACCATTGGCTTTTGCCTAAAAATAATTTACAACAAATTGCCAAATTGCATTCTCGAGCCTTAATACTCTTCAATACCAAAAATCCATCCCCTGAGCTTGTTAATCTAGTTGAAAATTGTTCTAAGTTGAATCTTGTGGATTTTATTTTACATTTACCTAAAGGAGAAAAGTCACAACATCAAAACCATAAGAGATAAGAAATAAGTCTCTTAGCCTCACCAATTATCAACAAGATAGTCAAGAAAGTCAAGATGGAGGTGTATGATGAAGATAATGAAAATGATTTCAAGTTGGTAAAATTTCTTGCTACTACAATGAATTATTAAGAATACATGACTTTGAAAGGGGTAAGTGTACCAACTTGGGGGACAAAGAAGGGCCTACCCATGGACATGATTTTTATAAAATTTTAGAAATGTGAACTTCTGCAGATAATTAGATATGGCTACACTCAAAATTCAAAGATGGTAAAAAAACATGAATTGTAGCATTTTGAGTCTAGTTTCTAAAAAAAATTTTTTTTTGAAAAATAGTTAAGTATAAATAGGTTAAATATCTAAAATTTGAATATGACATATTTTTTTTTAAAATTTGAATTGTACCATTCTGTGCGACCCACCATTTTTTGAGTATCGTTTAATATTGCTATAAACCCTTTGGTGAATATTTAGATTAGCTCTTCTAGTGTGTTACAAATATTTTTTATATTTTTTTGATGAATATTTTTTTAATTAATTTTACAATTAAGTATATCCTAAAAACTAACAAATAAATGGATAGCCGTCCATGGGACCCACCCTAACTATCTCAAAAAAAATGAAAAATGATTTTTTTAAAATGTATGTAGAATTAGGCATAGTTTGTTACCATATATATTTTTTTGCATTTAGATCAATGAAAAACAAATTAGATAAACATGAATAGGAATGTATGGGTGAGGTATGTAGTGGCCTAAAGAAGGCGTTGTTAGAAATAAATATAGTTTGAACCCTTAAAATAAATCAAAAAATATAAAAATCATACATTTAGAAAGAGGACAATGTGCTCATCGTAACGGTAATAATTTTCTAAATTTTGATGTTGAAATCCATAGTGTATTTTGTTGTCCCCAAAAAATGTCACTCATTTTTGGGACAATATATAAACTATTTTGGCCCTGCATGACCAAAATTGTCTCTTCCCTTCTCAAAAATTTGTTCTGAGCTTTCAAATTTCTCATTTTTCAAGCTTTTCAGATATCTACAGACTCTGCAGGCTTGAATCTATGGACTCTACAGGCTTGAATCTATGGACTCAGTTCTACAAACTTTAGAGGTTGATTTCTATGGACTTTGCAAGAAAGCAACAAGCTCTCAATACTTAGGCAATTTCAAGGTTGGTTCAATCGGTCGGTTCAATCAACAAGTTCAAGGGAGTGCCCCAAAGCCCAAAAGTTGAGTGCCCTTGTGGAGGGCAATGAACCAAGCCAAGTGCCCTTGCAAAGGGAAATGAGCAAAGCCGAGTGCCATTGCAGAGGGCAGAGAGCAAAAGCAGACAAAGTGAACTCTTTCAGAAAAATAAACAAGCCAAATGACAAAGTGAAATCCTTCGAATAAATTGTCCGAAGGAATTCACCTAGGAAGAAAGCCCAACCGAAAGGAAAGGAAAAAGATTGAGAGCTGAAGTTGCCAAGTGTCATCTGCCAAGACCCATTATAATTTGCTTCTAGATACGACAAAAGTTGCCTCGTGTCCTATTATAACTCTGCAAAAGTCTACAAGTGTCAACATCTGTAGTTTCTTCCTTTTGTGTCATAAGGACTATGGTGGGTCTCAAGGGAGTGGCTAAACTCAAGCAGAATGTGCCATGTGTCATCATTTGCATGAGTCCAAATGAGTCCCAATGTTTCTATATTGTTTATAAAAGCTTAGTGGAGCACGACAAGTGTTTGCATCCACATTTTGATTTTCTTATAAGTTACAAAGCTTCTTTCTATAAACTTCTCTCAGAGTTCTATGGAAGGTGACAAGTGGCAACTATGGAAGGTTTCAATATATATTTTTAAGAGTAGCAAAACGTTCCACGTGTCCCTTGAAAAGCTCGATGGAGGCCGACAAGTGTCAACCTCCACAGTTTCTTCCTTTTGTTTTGATATTAAGTAAGGACTGTGGTGGGCCCCAAGTGAGTTGCTAAAGTCAAGTAGAAGCTTCTAGGTATCATTTACTGAGACACATTATGATTTGCTTCTCAAAGCTACAGAACTTGCCACGTGTCCCTTATAAGATAAACAGAGCATGCCAAGTGTCAACATCCGCATGAATTCAAGTGAGTCCCAAATGTTTCTATAGTGTTTCTAAAGATCAGTAGAAGTCACCATGTGTCATCTTTTGTGGGACTCTCAAAAGGCATCTAAAGCCTCTACAAGTTAAGTAGATGTTGCCATGTGTCTTTGCCTGTTTCGCAGTGGAACATGCCACGTGTCACCTGTTGAGATCAATAGAAAGTGGCTAGAGTAAGTAGGAAAGAAATAAAGGAATTGCTAAGGAGGATGACGGGCCCACATCTGTCAAATTTAGGGCAACCAACTAGTCGTTGGCTTTCAAATGATGACGGATCTGAAGGCATTTAGAGACCTGTAGGGTGAAAGGAAGAACCGCTAAGAAAAGAAACCAAAAGAATTAGAAAAGGGAAAAGGTAGCTCGAGGGATCGAATCGCAGTAGAAAGAGGGAAAGACCAAAATATCTATAGGAATTATTTCCAATAGGTGGAACAGTCCACCAGGTAGATATTTGAGCCTACAAACATTGATGGTGCAACCTATTTATCTCCTTTGAAGTAAAAGCAAAGTGGATAGCTGCACAGATATCAGGGAACATACCAGATGACTCAAGCCTAGGAGAAGACATTCAAGATAAATCAACATGCCACAGTTAAGGCGACTACCTTGTTCCAGCATGGCCCTCTTTGACAAAACAAAAAATGCATTCAATGCATTGAGTGCAACATGGGCTATTTCATGGAACAAAGCACCAAGCTTTTCTTGGTTGTTATATATGGTAGTCTCTTATGTCATTTTAAAGGAGATCTTCCCATTACCAGAATCAAAACTCTACCCAAATTGAAAGGCGAATACAGAGACTTTGAGCTCATATTGTTGTTCATATTATTTTATTTGAATGAGGAAGCAAGTGACTTGTAGACTTTGTGCTATTATAGCTTTTATCATTTTAGGAGATTATTCTTATGTCTGTCTTCTGAATGTGTTCTTGTTTATTTTATCTAACAAGTAGAACTAGTGGAAGTAATCAAGGTGCCCTGAAGCCCATTGCAGAGAGAATTTATGCCCCCATAATTGCCTTTAGAGTGTTTTCTTTCTGTTCTTGTGTAAAGTATTTTGGGACGACTTTGTGCCCTCATTATCCTTCATATTTTGTTTCTGTGTAAAGGACCTTGGGATGACTTTTTTCCCTCATGTCCTTCATATTTCACTCTTGGGCAGTCGAGGTGAAGACTTTGTGCTACATCTCAGTCTGTTGGTTACTATGCCCTTGGTTACCAGTTACTTTTACTACCTGAAAGAACTTTTGTTCCCTGTAAGAACACTTTTAAAAGAAGAGAAGTGCCTTCAGTGTTTTCACCAAGATTTTCTCTTTTATTTATGAACATTATCTCTGAAAGAAGAGAGATGGCTAGTGTATCCTACCCCTGAGTGTTATTTTTTGCACATATATATAGTATATATCTCCTACATATTTATAGGGAACCTCCCCTTGATGAGAGGAGAGATTTGTCCCCTGTTGATGTAGTAAACCTGTACATCCTGCCGACCAATCTCCCTATGATTTGGTTGAAGAGATCTATTTTGCTCACCAGTTAGTTGGTTGACAAAATATTCACCCAATAGTTTTTGGTGACTCTACTGGGGATGTTACGTGCAATTTGAAGCCTCAAGTTTTATATTTAAGTAGGCCCTACCCTTATCCATTATAGACTTTGGTGACTCTGTTTCGTGTCTTACCCATTATCATTATAGCCTTACCATCTTCCTCCATCTCTATTATATTATCTAGTCTATAAAACCAGAGCCGCTGGGGAAGGACACATAGTTTGAAGCTTCAAGCTTCAAGTTGAAGCAAGACCAGTCCTTTTCTATTTTTGTCACACAATCTGGAAACTCCATGCTATACCAGAAGCTAGAGAGCCCAAAGTGTTGTTGACCCTATCTTTGAGTTGGTGCAACATGGTAATTTCAATTTTTTCCCTCCCCAACTTCAAGTTCAATGATCTAGAAGTGTTCCTCCTACCCGTACTAGGACACCAACACAAGCCAGAGCTTCCTTTTCTGCTGTTAGCAAAGCTTTACCCATACACACGCCACCCAAATTTGTTATCCCTCTTTTTCATAATCTAATCATGGTTGTTCAAGGCCCCTGGGGTAACTCATTTGGCCCACTTAATTTAACTCCACCCCTACATGAACTTCCATGTAGCTCAAGAAAAAATTGCCCCAAATTCTTTAGTGACGAGAGAGTTCACCCTGATGAACACATCACAGCCTTTATCATAGCCTATGGTGTGATAGGCATGGAATTTGAGGATGTGGTAGTTAATATGTTTGTGGAAACACTACAAGGTGCTGCTATAGATTGGTTTTACCATCTGCAAGCTAGATCAGTGACAGACTGAGACACACTTAAAGCTAAGTTTGAAGCCAGGTTCAAGCCTACAAAAGATGCACATGCCCTGCTGGCTCAGCTCATATAGATGAAGAAAGAACCTCATGAGCCTATGAGGGATTTCATAGCAAAGTTTGACAAGCTGAGGCACCAAATTCCTGCTATTGCTCAGCCAACCCCTGAAAATCTCAAGTGCTTCTTCATCAACTCACAGCTGCCTGAAGTGAGTTTTTTGCTAAGACGTGCTAGCCACATAGACCTTGAGGCTGCTCAAGACTTGGATACTGAAGTGGAATATGAACTTATTTTGGTAGGAAAGATAAGGAGAGATCTAAACAGAAGTAAATCCTCTTCATCTTTTGAGTATCCATCTAAAGGCACCACGAATCAAATGGTGCAAAAGTTGGCAAATGAATTGCTAGCCTTAAAGAGACAAATGGCCCAAGGTATGTCTGCTCCTCCTAATCAGGATATGCCAAGGAGGACATTTCAAAATCAACCATATCAAGGCAATGCTGCTAGGAATCAAGGGTAGCCAAATCGTCTTTCTCCCCCATAGAGGAACCTTGCCCTTGAAGCGCCTCCAACCAACTCAGTAGTTGGATATTTGGAAATAGAACATGATTTCTCTTTTCAACCTGAGTTTGAGCAAGAAAATGATGCTGATATCTTCATGGAGGATAGAGAAGAATCAGCTAGTGACTCCCACATTGGTTTCTTGAATTACCAAGATGAACCTAGAAGTGAAGGCAATGCAGTTGAGGGATCATATGCTGTGTTCACCTGTTCTAAGAACTAGTCAGCCTATCAAGCTAACAAATAAAAGATAGAGGAGTGACCCCAACCAACAATTTCAATTGCTAAGTAGGGAACCCCTCTTCCTTTCCAATCAAAGGACCCAGTGATTACAAGAAAGGTAAGTACATCAAACATATCTGCACCTTCTACTTCAACTTCATAGGTCAATCCTCCCCCTCCCAAAAACCAAAAGGATGAACTCCCATCCTCTCTTCTCAGTCCATTTCAGTCATTTGACATAATTGACCATGTCAATAAAACCAAAATTCAAATGATTGAATTTGAATTCCTACAAGCCAACCCTGAGCAGTTAGACAGGTTGGTAGAGTGTGTGAAGAATAAAGCCATCCCTGCAAAACAAGAGATTAGAAAGATAACTCATGATCCCCCAAGGAATATTCCCATCCCAAATAATCTTGTCATTACTCCTCCTACTTCCCTTGGGAAAGTAGATCCTTTCTATGTTTCCCTGTTGATAAATGGTCACAAGCTGAGCAACTGCATCATTGATTCTGGTGCTTCAAACAATGTCATGCCTGCCAAAGTGGTAGAATCTCTTGGTCTCACAATGAACAAAACATTTGGTAAATGCTTCTCCATGGAGAACAAACAAGTGCCACTACTGGGACAAATCAAGGATGCCCATTTTGCATTTGTGGCATTCCTAGATAAGAAAATCAAGATGACAGTTCTGGTGGCTGACGTCCCAGCATCCTATGGCATTTTGCTTGGATGAAATTTTTGTAAGGATGTGGGACGAGAACTAAGCATGGACTTGTCTAAGGTAAGGATCCCTGTCAAAGGCATAATGAAGATATTGTTCCTTGAAAAGGAGGCAAATTACGTGGTCACCCAAACATCGGCCCCTACAGCTCAAATTCTTTTTGAATCTTCAGACACGGGTAATTATTTTTTGTCCACAGAGGGTGTTCACATTCCTGTAGATGAAATTCATGTAGGTGGTGATCCTAAAATAGATTTAAAAAAGACATCAAAAGAATTGGTAGGGCATAATATAAATGAAAAAAGATCTTCCATCTCTAATAAATAGAAATCTGATAGAAGATCAATTTCTAATGATGTTTGGATTCTGGAATTCGATGGCAGCAATTCCTCTACTGGTGCTAGAGCCAGGATGGTGTTGATATCTCTCCAAGGGGATATTTTTCCTCTTTCACATGAGTTGCAATTCAACAACACCAACAACACTGTCGAGTATGAATCTCTGTTACTCAGGTTGAAGGCTGCTCAAGACAAAGGTGTCAAACTCCTTCACGTTAAAGGATATGCTAAACTAATGTTTTATCAAGAGTTTGATGCTGACAATCAAATCATGTGCTAGACTAAACCAATAGAACAACAAGTTATGGTAGTGGACCATACTGCTGTGCTCCAAAGTTAGCAAGAGGAACTCTTCACCAAGAGAGCAAAGATTTATGGCCTTTGGATTGAAGACCACATCTTGCCATGGGGCAAGAAGAGAGAACCAAAAGGAGTGCACAAGAAATGTGATTCCTGGTGGAGAGTTCCATTCACCCATCACTGATTCTGGAGATAAAATGGTTTCTTACTAATTTATTAGGATGGAATGCCATCTTCATTGTCTCACATGGGCAGCATCTGAATCACTTCAATTCTTGAAGTATCAAATAAGTTCACCTGTATATATGTATATTTGTATAGCCTTTTTTTTTTGTGCTTTTTGTTTTCATTTTTTGGAGCCTTTCTTTTTGGGTAGCATGACTCCATAGCCTAAGGGCATACTTGAAGGCACTAGATGTTCTAGTTTCTACTCCCCTCAGCTGTTTCAAGTTTTCAACTGAAGGAATTTCCCCAACTCGAGCCAGCTATTGTCCCCAAAAAATGTCACTCATTTTTGGGACAACATATGAACTATTTTGGCTCTGCAAGACCAAAATTGTCTCTTCTCTTCTCAAAAATTTGTTCTGAGCTTTCAAATTTCTCATTTTTCAAGCTTTTTAGATATCTATGGACTCTATAGGCTTGAATCTATGGACTCTACAGGCTTGAATCTACATACTCTATAGGATTGAATCTACAGACTCAGTTCTATGAACTTCACAGGTTGATTTCTATGGACTCTACAAGAAAGGAACAAGCTCTCAACACTTAGGCAATTTCAAGGTTGGTTCAATCGACAAGTTCAAGGGAGTGCCCCAAATCCCAAAAGTTGAGTGCCCTTATGGAGGGCAATGAACCAAGCCAAGTGTCCTTGCAGAGGGCAATGAGCAAAGCTAAGTGCCCTTATACAGGGCAGTGAGCAAAAGCAGATAAAGTAAACTCTTTCAAAAAAATAAACAAGGCAAATGACAAAGCAAAATCCTTCAAACAAATTGTCTGAAGGAATTCCTTCAGAATTTTTTCTGAAGGAATTCCTTCAAACTTTGAAAGCTCGACCCAAAGGAAAGGAAAAAGCCCAAGAGTGGAAGTTGTCAAGTGTCATCTGTCGAGACCCATTATAATTTGCTTCTAGATACGATGGAAGTTGCCTCATGTCCCATTATAATTTTGTGGAAGCTGACAAGTGTCAACATCCACAACTTCTTCCTTTTGTGTCATAAGGACTGTGGTGGGTCCCAGGTGAGTGGCTAAACTTGAGCATAATGTGCCACGTGTCATCATCCACGTGAGTCCAAATGAGTCCCAATATTTCTATATTATTTCTAAAAGCTTAGCAGAGTGCAACAAGTGTCTACATCCGCATTTTGAGTTTATTATAAGCTATAAAGCTTCTTTCGATAAGCTTTTCTCAGAGTTTCGCAAAAGGCAACAAGTGGCAACTGTAGAAGGTTTCAATATGTTTTTTTAAGAGTAGCAAAATGTGCCACGTGTCCCTTGCAAAGCTTGATAGAGGCTGACAAGTGTCAACCTCTACACTTTCTTCCTTTTGTTTCGATATTAAGTAGGGATTGTGGTGGGCCCCATGTGAGTTGATAAAGTCAAGCGGAAGCTGCCAAGTGTCATCTACCGAGACACATTATGATTTGCTTCTCAAAGTAACAGAACTTGCCACATGTCCCTTGTAAGATAAAAAAAGTGTGCCAAGTGTCAACATCTGCATGAATTCAAGTGAGTCCCAAATGTTTTTATAGTGTTTCTAAAGCTCATTGGAAGCTACCATGTGTCATCTTCTGTAGGACTCTCAAAAGGCATCCAAAGCCTCTATAAGTTAAGCGGATGCTGCCACGTGTCCTCACCTATTTCATAGTAGAACATGCCACGTGTCACCTATTGAGATCAGTGGAAAGTGGCCAGAGCAAGCAGGAAAAACATGAAGGAATTTATAAGGAGGATGATGGGCCTACAACTATCAAATTCAGGGCAACTAACTAGTCGTTGTCTTTCAAATGATGACAGATTTGAAGGCATTCAAAGACCTGTAGGGTGAAAGGAAGAACCACTGAGAAAAGAAACCAAAAGAACCAGAAAAGGAAAAATGTAGCCCAAGGGCTCAAATCACAGTAGAAAGAGGGAAATGCCAAAATATCTATAGGAGTTATTTGCAATAGGTGGAACAGTCCACTAGGTAGATATTTGAGCCTGCAAACATTAAAGGCACAACCTATTTGTCTCCTTTGAAGTAAAGGCAAAGTGGACAGCTGCATAGATATCAGGTGATAAACTAGATGACTCAGGCCCATGAGAAGACATTTTAGATGAATCAACACACCACAGTTAAGGCAGCCACCCTATTCCAGCATGGCCCTCTTTGACAGAACTAAAAATGCATTCAATGCATTGAGGGCAGCATGGGCTATTCCATAGAACAAAGTGCCAAGCCTTTCTTGGCTACTATATATGGTAGTTTCTTATGTCATTTTAAAGGAGATCTTCCCATTACTAGAAGCAAAACTCTGCCCAAATTGAAAGGTGAATACTGAGACTTTGAGCTCAGATTATTTTTCATATTATTTTATTTGAATGAGAAAGCAAGTGACTTGCAGACTTTGTGCTGTTATAGCTTGTATCATTTTAGGATATTGTTCTTATGTCTGTCTTCTAAATGTGTTCTTGTTTATTTGATATAACAAGTAGAACTAGTGGAAGTAATCAGGAAGGTGTCCTAAAGCCAACTGTGGAGAGACTTTATGCCCCCATAATTGCCTTTAGAGTGTTTTTTTGTTCTTGTGTAAAGGATCTTGGGACAACTTTGTGCCCTCATTATCCTTCATATTTTGTTTCTGTGTAAAGGACCTTGGGATGACTTTGTGCCCTCATTATCCTTCGTATTTCACTCTTGGGCAGTCGAGGTGGAGACTTTGTGCTACATCTTAGTCTGCTAGTACTATGCCCTTAGTTACCAGTTACTTTTACTACTTAAAAGAACTACTGTTCCCTATAAGAACACTTTTGAAAGAAGAGAAGTGCCTTCAGTGTTTTCACCAGGATTTTCTCTTTTGTTTGTGAACATCATCTCTGGAAGAAGAGAGATGGATGGTGTATCCTACCCCTGAGTGTTATTTTCTGCATATATGTATGTATGTATGTATGTATGTATGTATGTATGTATGTGTGTATATATATATATATATATATATATAGCTCCTGCATATTTATAGGGAACCTCCCCTTAATGAGAGGAGAGATTTGTCTCCTGTTGATGTAGTAAACCTACACATCTAGCCGACCAATCTCCCTATGCTATGGTTAAAGAGACCTATTTTGCTCACTAGTTAGCTGGTTGACAAAATATTCATCCAACATATTTGATAATTGAAGTTAAAATTTGTTGGTTTTTCTTAAAACTCTCAGTCACGGCTATAGATGCACAGTCCCAAGCCTAGAGGCTCAATTTAAAATTCAAATTTAAATAATGTGTACGTGTTATATAATGTGTATGTGCTATATAACACAATAAATAATGCATATGCATTTCTTAGACTTAAAATGAAACAAACAAATTTTGTGTTTGTTATGGGGGTAAGGTCCCATTAGTCATGCATCCTTATAGGGGAAATGCCAAATTTCATGTTTCTTATAGGGGAAAGGTCACATTAGATATGGACAATGAATTAAGGTGCCATAACATCACATTAGACTTTAAAAATTTTACCTATTTCAATATGTCATCTTAACTACTTTTAACTAAGGTTTCAAGGTCTAACACATTATACATTTGATAATATAATTGATTTTATTACAAGAGGTCATAAAATGTATTTTTTAAACCTATGATCAGAACTTAACCTTTAGTGTCCCAATCGTTATGCATTAGAGTCTCAATACTTGACTCTTACTTGTCAAGATGTGATTGGTTACTTTTAATTTTATAAAATAAATGTTGAACAAGTAATAGATATTACATGTTCAGCGTCTGGTGCACTTTAATAAAAATATATACACCAATATGTTTTGTCAATACAACACATGTTAACAAAAGCCTTGTTTGACAATTGAAACATGCACAACTATTGGGATCTTTCCCCTAGTAGGGCAAGGATATACCTTACCACCTTACTTGTTTAAAATCCTACTTGCCCTTAAATTTTGTGTTTCTTATTGATATTATCCTACTTGCCTAAAATCCTATCTTACCCTTTTTTTGTTTCTTTGATATATTTGACTAGACCCCTTTATTTATAAAATTTGAACTAATTTGTTTAAGTGGAAAACCCATTGAATTGGACTATGTAGTATAGATAATCTTGTATAAGTAGAAAGAAGAATTGAGCCCTTGGTGTAACAGTGCATCTCTTTGATATCTATTTCAAGAATGCTATCTAATGGAGCCTAATACTTGTGAATCATGCCTTGGATTGTCCCAAAAACATTCCTAAAATGTGTTGAATAAAATCCCTTAAGTTTCCTCCAAGGTCACTTAGTGCATCTAATTCAATAGGTGTATTTTGAGGTCCCAATTGAAAGTCTAACAAGATTCTTCTATTGTTACAATTATTCAAGTTTGATTCCCCTAATGTATTCAAATACATTATTCAAATTTTGCCTAAAATTAAGGTCTCTTGTGAAAATATGGTTAATCCTCCATTATGTGCACCTCTTTTATCTACCCCTTTATCACACATGGGACAACCATCAACTAGTCTATCCATTCCCATGTCATCTAAAGAGTGTGTCTTTGACATGGGACTAGTCCTAACTGCACCATGGATGCAATAATTGCAAGCTAAAAAACAAGCTAGACAACACTTGATGCTTATCAATACCATATAGTTTTATACCTTACTATGTAATTGGGATGGTAAGATACAAAAGTAAGATGATGGACCTACAATGTATTTACATGTCAAATTATTAAATATTTTGGTCAAGTTGAGTACGCATTTTGTTTTGTATAAGATGTGGTTTTGAGCTCAATAAACTTGAAATGGTCACATGCATCCATTAGTGATGATGTTGTAATTTATTAAGATGTTGTTTTAAGATGACATGCCTAGTGATGAATGTATAGCTTAGAAAATATCTATTTTCACTAGGGACTTTGTTCGAAACCATTAAGGGATGACGTAGACTTGACATTGACCAATTATGACATATGTATAAGTTATCCCAACTCAAACTCTATTTAACTTATTCAAGATACATTAACCCTGTGATAATGTCCCCTAAATCTGAGACCTGCTTCCCCTCAAGGATGATGTTGAATAGAGAGACCCAATAATTGTTCATGTGGATGATGAATTGCTCACCTCATATAGATAGTTGATCAAAATTAAATATAGTGTGCCCCTCATTCAAGGTTTCAAAATTATATATATTTTGTACATATATCTTCAATCATCTTGTTCATATTTCATTGTAATGAGTTTAAACCTTATGATGTGGATTGCAATAAATTAGTACATGTCTCAGAATTCTTGCTCTAGCTTGGGATTTGAGGTTGAGGCTTGTCTATGACTAAATTGTGTTATGTCCTACGTGCAGGACTTAATATGAATGTAAGTTTTGGGATTTCTAGAGGTAATTCAAGGCAGAGGGATATAAATAATTTGAATATGTATACATGTAAAAAATTGATAACGTTCGGTGCTTGCTTGAAATTTGGATGGGACCTTGAAGGGATCTACATGAGAATTTTCATATAGTAATGGTAAGTTAGAGGCTCGTACCACATGTGTGAATTATTTACCGGACATGAGTTGATTAGATCGATGTCAATCTTTAAACATTATTGGATTCTATGTATGTATGATAAATTTATGAATAGGCCTTAGTTGGATTGGTTGGCTCGGTGATGGAACATGTCTAAGTATCAAAGAAGTGCATATCTAACAAATATAACACTTCTCCAGGTGTACTAGACCTACACACATGTGGAAATATTTGATTGGATTAGGTCTCCTAAGGCTCTAACAAATCTAATGATTCTAAGGCAAGTGATAGTTAGATCTCTAACACAAATACATGTGTGTACAAGATACACACATGCATACATATCTAATTGGATTGGGCCTCACAGGGATCTGATATCTATCTCTTTAAAGCTTTTAGGACCTAATACCTCTAATGGTGTTGACACTTCTGAGCACATACAAGGTACACATGGTGATATGTAATTGAATTTGGCCTCTTAGGGCATTGTCAACTTTGAAACTTCCAGGACTTGATGCGTCTATGATAGCTTTAACATTTTTGGGTGTATGAGGTACACACATGTCATAACAAGGTTCAATTATAGGGGTAATTCAATTGAGGAGGCATGAGAGGCCAATTTGAACCCCTTCTTGACACAACTATAAGATCATGATATATATGATTTGGGTCAAAATTAAGTATGATTTTATCTATCATGAATTGAACTAATTAGTCAATTGGTTCAATTAGGGACGTGATTTGGGTAAAATTGAGCCCCTAAACCAAATTTATGGCCCAATCGATTGTATAATCTAGATGCAACATGTATAACTTAATTGACCCTAATTTAATCAAAAATGCATATTCGAATGCAAATGTGGCCAATTTCAACCCATTGAACCTAAATTAGAGTCTACAATGTGATTAAAAGGGCTAAATTAGGTCACGTTTTATGACATGTTGATCATAAACCCTAATTTTATCACTTGAACATGTATTTAGTTCCCCTAAACCCTAGTTTATGACATATACACATGTACAAACCCGTTACACTAAATCCTTAACCCTAAATCCTCATTTTATAATAAGCACAACCCTTAAGTTCCTTGATTTCATCACAAATGCATAAATTCATGAATGTGATTAGTGCTAATTTGTGAACTTGTTATTCACCTAGTTTTGTAAGGACATATAATGGGATTTTGGGAAAAATTAGCTCATTTTGTATTACATATTGAGCCTTATTGCATATTTCATTAGTCTTATTGATTCATAGTCTTATCAAGAGTCTTATTACATCATGTATTGGATATTTATGCATCATATTGGGGATTTATGCATCATATTTAGCTATATTGCATCATATGATAGCCTAATTACATCATATTGAGCTTTATTGCATCATATGATAGCCTAATTGCATCATATGATAGCCTAAATGCATCATATTGGAGATTTATTACATATGATAGTCTTATTGCATTGCATGATAGTCTTATTACATCGTATGATAGTCTTTTGCATCATATGATAGTCTTTTGCATCATATGATAGTCTTATTACATCATATTGAGCCTTATTGCATGATATGATAGTGTTATTTCAACATCTGATAGTCTTATTGCATCATATTAGAGATTTATGCATCATATTATAGTCTTATTGCGAGTTATTGCATCATATTGTAATATTATAATGGAAAAAATAGTTGAATATGAGCCTTTTTTCTTGTTTGTATAGTATATGCCTATATTTTAAGGAATGCGTACATGTTATAAAAACATATATACATTATATAAAAGTGTACACGTTCCTATAACGCATACACATTCCTTGAAATAAAAACAAAAACTCACTTTTCAACGTCTATTTTTATCCCTAATCAAGATTATTGTCCCCACAGACATTCCTTGCGTACTCTATGTACTTTCTTGGTTGCAATTTTTTTTGGGACCCTAAATTTGAAGTACTTTCTTAGTTGCTTTTGTAAAATGGGATACGGTTCATGTTTAGAGAGGAGGAAGAATTTGAAGAATAAAACATAGGATCAATTAGAAGAGTTGAGAGAAAAAACAAGGGATGAATGCAAGCAATTCATTTCAAACAAGGTACAAACACTAACCCTGATGAGCCAAATGCCTTAGATAATGAGGCAATTGAAAATAATCAATTAAATAATGATGAAATTTATAATAATAAATTTAATTATGATGAAATTCACAATAATGAATTGAATTATGATGAAATTGAGAATAAAAAATTAGATAATGTTGAAGATTCACATTCAAAGTTTAACTTTTTTTATTATGTTGATGAAGAGCCTATGCATGATTCTTTACCCACAAACAATGAAGAAAAATTAATGGACTCAAATAATGATGAAATTAACAATGAATAAAATTTCATGGAAACACATAATGACTAAACAAACACATTTGAAAATTTTTTCATAGAAACATATAATGATTTTGAAATACCCTCTGAACAAATTTTACCAATAAAAACACCTCCAAGAATTGTGCATAGAAAAGATAAGTACTTAATTGAAGTTGATGAAAATATTTTGAAACCAATACATAACAAAATGTTTGACCGCCATTCAAGAAGATTGGCTCAAGAAATTTGAGATAATTTATTTCATAAATTGGAGTATGATAGTCAAAGATGTCAATTATTTGTTTCATTGATGAAATTACTTAAGATAAGACCTATAATGTACACATTAAGACTAAGAACATCTAACATAGATAATGAAAATGATGAAATTGTTGAAAATTTACATGATGCATATCATATTGTAGGTTAAAAATCACACAAAAAAGATTGTAATTCTCCTTGACATATAATGACAACTTGTGCATTAAGTGCTAAAACAAAGAAAAAATGATTGATTTCAAAAACAAGTCAAAAACTTGATATAAATAGAAAAACATTAATGAAAGTAATTTTAAGACGTGAAAGACTTAATGAACCCAATACGAAAGAGCTCTGGTCATTCTATGATATACTTTCACAAAAGGACAAGGCTATAGTCGATGCTTTGAAAGAGTTACACAATTTTGGAAAGATAATACAAGAGTTTTGCCTGATGCAAGAGATGTTGTGAAAAGAAGAGTTCGTTATCATAATCAGAAACTGCATCTAAAACATTTCTTGGATATGACTCAAACATAATTGTACTCTAAGTTTTTAGAAAAATATCTACAAATTAATATTAAACCAAGACTTTTTAAGATGGTTAAACTTTTCTATATAACAATAAATCACACACGCACCACTTGTTGTAGGCAACATATTGAATTTTTAATGCACTATGATGTTTTTCACCATATTCATTGTACTTTTCATATTACTAACATTTTTCAGGAGTGTGGCATAGAATTTCCACCAAAATTAGTCAAGAAATTTATTTCAAATATTTTTTGTGAAAAACCAGATGGACAGTTCTTTTATAAGAAAGCATGTTTGGATAGAATTTGTAACATTTGTGGTGGATTGCCAAAATTGAAAAAATATATCCATGAAGAGTGTAAAAGTGAAATTGAAAAAGAATTAGTTAGTTTGAGCAAATACAAATCTGTGACTTATTAAGTAAAGGACGATAAAGAATATAAAAGATGTGAGCCTGTTACGAAAGAGATACCTATTTTAGAATTTATGGTCGAATTCATAGAGAAAATTATTTATGAGTATGCAAGGCACACATATAGGGCTAAATGGTTGGATGAATATTTCAATCTAAGCAAGGACACATTTTCACTTGATTCTATTGTTTTAGTAGTTGACTTTGCAAAAAATTACACATTCAAACCACAAATGAAAGTTCAATCATAGTATTATAACTCAATAAAAATTACCATATTCATGCATATAACATTCATTCATGCACTTGATAGTATAGAGGAAGATCAAAAAATATTAAAAGAGTACCATTTCTATATTAGTGATGATTGATCACATTGTATAGAGTATGTGCAAGGTTGTTTTGATAAGTTTTATGGACAATTGACTCAAAAGAACATTAATTTCAAATGACATTACATTTGGTTAGACAATTCCATATTGTAATTTAAGAATGCACAAATGTTTTATTTGTTGAGCATGATGCATGTTACAACTGGTATAGAACATATTTGAAGTTTCACTAAGACTAGCCATGGAAAAGGGGAGCATGATGGTGTTGGAGCATGTATAAAAAGAGCCATTGCAAGGGAGGAGTTAAAATATGATAATATTGCTAATTTGATTGACGTAAAAAATGTGGTTGGTTGGTGCAATGAGAGAATATGTCATAGTGCTCAAGCAAATTCTACTGTTCATAGACATTTCTAGTTAATGGAGGAAAAAGACTTAAAAAAACTATGAGGATTGTATGACTCTAATAGGTTCAAGTGAGCTTCACTCATTTCATAGTTTAAATACATATTTTTGGACTATTCATACACAAAATTTGGCATGCTTTTGTTCTATATGCATGGAATTTATTTGGAATGAGTGTGAATCACAAGAGTGGGTGGATGACTGGAGTTCCAAACCTCTAATTCCAATCAACATATATTAGGTTCCACTAGTATTGCAACTTACTAACATGACATCCTCACATGACTTTGACCATATATTCAATTTAGTACAGCCAAGTAGAAGATTAATCTTTATGTACTATTTATTCTCATAATCTATCTTTACAATGTCATTAAAAAATATTTTTTATGATGCATGCCATGTTTTTATAGTTATTACAGATGAGGACAATAAAGAGGGAATAAATTACTACTTATGTCAGTGTGTAGATGGAAAGAAAAAATTAAATTCCCTGATTATAGATGGAGAAAACATTGATTATCCCAATGGGTCTATGGTAGTCACTAGAACTTGGCTTCAATTATATTCTATAAAAAATGCAAATGTATGGTTATGTGAAGACTTTTAAACTCATAGGAAGATTCTACACTATTCAAATTTGGTTCTTGCAACGAATATTCAATTGCAAAAATATCATTGGAATCCAAGAAACAAAAATCTATGGAAAGTTCATGAGTCAGACCATGAAGTTATTCCTGATACTATCAAGATTAGAGCAGATCCAAATGATTCATTGGATTGAAATCTACAGGTATGTTGACTTGTAAATTGTAATCAATTTTACCAACTGTTATTGATTTTATAGGTAGTACATGCATAAATTTCATCTTTAATTACTAACATTTTTTGTAGGTTAGTGGTGCCAAATCAAATTCCACCTTCACATGGTTGGCACCGTTAGTAAAGAATTTTATATTATTGAAGCTAAGAGAAACTTAGTAAAGTATGTGGCATTTTTGCACCCCTAAACAATTGCTCATGACAATTTTATTTCTCCTTATAGCTTTCCAAACACATTTGTTGTCAATGTTTCCGTGCTTTGAAACAATAGTAAAAATTCACTTGTGGGTGGAAGTGGCTGTCAAAGTTCTTGAAATACATGTAATTTGCCTATATAGATGTGTTCAAAGTGGTGGATTTGCACCTACCAATTTCAAAGGCAAAGTTATGAGTTGGAGGTCAAGAAGTTGTCTCTTCACTACCAAAAATTTGCATTTTAGGACCCTTTACTGCAACCTCTAGCACATATTTCTCTTAGAGGTGATTTAGACTAAATTTAGGGTAAAATTAGAAAAATTTTATATGTACACAAGGGATTTTATGATTTCTCCATATTATTTACAGTTTTGGTTTTATGCATGCCTGAAGTTAAACTAAAAATTAACATTTTTCTTGTATTGGGAAGGGCATTCTTGAGCCCAGAATGGGTGGTGGATTTGTTGTTCGAACCAGATGGGAGGTCAAGAAATTATTCCTAGACATTATTCACTCCTTTATATGTGTTGGCAGTGCTAGTTTTTAGCCAAAAAACACAAAAAAATGAGTTCTCGGATCGTAGCTTCAACTTTGACAATATTTGTTATCAGTGTTTTCATGCTCTGGAATAATAGTGAAAATTCACTTGCAGGTGGAAGTGGATGTAAAAGTTATTGAAACACATATAATTTTCCTATATAGATGTGCTTGAAGTGGTGGATTTTCACGTGCCAGTTCCAGAGGCAAAGTTGCTAGTTAGAGGTGAAGAAGTTGTCTCTTTACTATAAAATTTTTGTATTTTAGGACCTTTTACTGCAACTTATGGCACATATTGGTCTTAGATGAGATTCAAACTAGATTTGGGGTGAAATTAGAGGAATTTACAATGCATATGAGATATCTTATGATTTTTTCATATGACTTACATTTTTTTTTATGCATGCTTGAAGTTAGGCTAAAAATCAACCTCTTTCTTGTATTGGGAAGGGCGTTCTTGAGCCCAAAATGGGTGGTGGATTTGTCATCTGACCCAGATGGGAGGTCAAAAACTTAGTAATAAATGTTATTCATCCCTTTGAATGTGTTGGAAGTACTAGTTTTTAGCCAACAAACATCAAAAATTGACTTCTTGGTTTGTAGCTTCAACTTTGACAACATTTGTTATCAGTGTTTTCATGCTCTGAAATAGTAGTAAAAATTCACTTACGGGTGGAAGTGGGTGTCAAGGTTCTTGAAACATTTATAATTTTCATATATAGAAGTTCTTGAAGTGGTAAATTTGCATTTGGCAATTCTGGAGGTAAAGTTGCTAGTTGGAGGTCAAGAAGTTGTCTCTTCACTACAAAAAAATTGTATTTTAGGACCCTTTATTGCAACTTCTGGCATGGATTTATATTAAAAGTGATTTAGAATAGATTCAATAAAAAATTAGGGGAATTTTACATACAAATGAGAGATCTTATGGTTCCTCCATATAACTTATAGTTTTTATTTTATGCTTGCCTAAAGTTAGGCTAAAAATCAGCCTCTTTCTTGTATTGGGAAGGGCATTCTTGAGCCCAGAATGGGTGGTGGATTAATCATCTGAACTAGATGGGAGGTCAATAACCTATTCCTAAATGTTATTCACCTCTTTGGATGTGTTTTTAGTGCCAGGTTTTAGCCAAAAAATACCAAAAATTGAGTTCTTAGACCGTAGCTTCAACTTTGACAATATTTATTGTCAGTGTTTCTGTGCTCTAGAACAGTAGTGAAAATTCAATTTCGGGCGGAAGTGGTGTCAAGTTTATTGAAACACATATAATTTTACTATATAGACATTCTCAAAGTGGTAAATTTGCACCTACCAATCTCAGAAGTAAAATTGCTAGTTGGAGGTCAAGAAGTTGTCTCTTCACTACCAAAAATTTGTATTTTAAGACCCTTTACTGCAACTTCTGACATAAATTTATCTTAGAGGTGATATTTTCAATCAAACTCACACCCTTATGAATATATTTTTAGGCCTTCATAGTCTGCTTAAATATGTAAACAATCCTAGATTATGGGTAACCTAATCAGTGGATTGAATCTCTAGATTCTAAGGGCTAGCTCCCTTTGATGTATCAATTAGGATCTTACTCTACATTAAAAACTTCTTGAGAAAAAGGAAAAAAAAAATTTAAAAAAATACTATCTAATGATGGTGATACACCTAAATTTTTAACCGATCCACTCAATTCAAGCTCTTAAAAACACTAATTTAGATAAAAAAGGGCTGAACTTTCAATTCCAATTGACCAATATGCATAAGTATTTCATGAAAAAATTCTATATGGTGATTAAAGCTTGAGAGAAATGATGGAATATCCCTAATTTAAGGCTCTAAAAACCCACTTGATTCCACTATAACTTTAGCTAAAAGACATCAAACACAAAACATGACCTACATAATCTAATCAACTAGTAACTAGATAAGAATCAAGACGTGTCAAAAAAGAAAAAAATATCACATGTGTAAATCATGGACATAAATTCACTATATATACAAATAGAAATTGAAAATATTCCTTTTATTAATTTTAAAAAGGTTACAACTCAATCTTTGGTAGAATTTTGGTCTTGTCAAAAGAGGGATACAATTCAAGACTGAAAAGCCAACTTATATAGAAAATGATACAACAACCAAGAGATTGACACTAAAAATAAAATAAGAGGTCAACTCCACATCACTTCAAGTCCAACTTGAGAATTCAAAAGCTAACAAGACCTCTAAAAATAATATCCTTTTGTCTTGTGCCTTGCATAGAAAACTCTTTGGCATTGAAAATAGACGGTGGGCCTATATTGGGTTGTTCTTTTTCATGCATGAAATCTAGGTCAACTTTAGATGTGTTGACTTAAGTTTGAACTGACTTGAAGCTAAGTTGGAACAAGAGAAGTCCTCCTTTGCATGGAAAGCATGAGTGGATGTGGCACTTGATAACCAATCAACTCTAAATTAAAAATAGTCAACTCCCAAAATAAGAACAGTCAAATCCACTATAAGAACAATCAACTCCACTTGCATAAAAAAGATCTTTGAAAATTAAGGAGCATGCATGAAGTCCCATGTGAATTCCTTGGTCTCTTGGTCTTGTGCTCTTTACTTATGCATGTATTGCTCTGAACTATTTATTTTAGCACTTTGTTTATTTATATCTATCTATTCCTTTCGAAGCTTTCTATCCATGGAATTGTTGTTTTGTCAGGTTTTATGCTTGTCACTTTCCTCATAGACTTATTTGTTTCAAGCTTTTTATCTATCTCTTTTTCTTTCCCTTTGGATTTCCCTTTGGATGTTCCCCTTGGATTTTATTTCTTGTGGATAATTTGTCTACGACTAATCTCCCTGTTTATTTTCTTTGAAAAAAATCCAAAAGAATTCTTCTCTTTCGAGCCTTTGCTTCTCTCTTTCAACTTTTTTATCCGACACATTCCTTAAAACAATTTGTCTGAAGGAATGTCCCTTTGGAATTTATACAAATCTCCCTTTGGGTTTTAAAAACTACCCTTCAAGATTTTTGACAATGGTATTTTGTCTTCATAAAATGCCCTTTTTTGAAGAGCATGTACCCTTCGGTTTTCTTGATTGGTCCCTTCATCTTTGAAAATGGTCCATTTTTTTCGAAAAAAAAGTCTAAAAGAATTAAATCTTTGAGCCTTTTATATTTATTTCTTTCCCTTTGGATTTTCTTTCATGGCCTTTATAATCCTGAAAGAAATCCTTCAGAACTTTGTTAAGTGACTTTGCCTCTTGAAATGCCTCCTCTCAAAAGGAAAAGACCCTTCAAACTTTTACAAATGCCCTTTATAAGAATGAAATAGACCCCTCAGCTTCTTGAAAGAACCCTTCAGACTTTTGTAAATGCATCCCCCCAAAAGGAAAGCACCCTTTGACATTTTTTGTAAAGTCCACCTACCCTTTAGAAAACTTGAAACAACCCACTTGCTTTGTTCATTTCCTTCAGACAAAAAGTCTAAAGGAATTATTTCTTCTCAAGTTTCTTAATAATGACTTTTCCAAAGGGAAAGTTCCCTTCGGCTTCTTGGAATTGATCCCTCAAGAAAATGTAAAGGTCCTTCGAAATTGTGAAGTGAACTTTCCTGAAGGGTAGATACCCTTCAAGATTCTTGTCAAGTGTCCTTCAAAATTTTCTATGCAAACATTTTCCGTCCCTTTGGACAAAATGTTTGAATGATTTGAACCCTTCATAACTTTTCAAGTTACCCTTCAAATTTTTGCTTGGATAATTCTCCTAAAAGAAAGTGACCATTTAAACTAGAACCATTCCTTTGGATTATTTAGGACCAAAACTGATTCACAAGACAAACTAGCATGATATGTAGAGTTTCAAAAGTAGGGGGTGAAAATTTGACCTATGGGGCAAAATTGTCAACATTTTGGTGACTCAAGTGGGAAGCATGCCTACTATGCTTGAGAACCAGACCATATACATAACATTTGAACTCATAAAATAATAGTAAATTTGGTTCATGACTATAAGTACATCCTTTGACTTGATTAGGAAAACCTTCATCCTCCAAAATAAGAAGGGAAACACACAAAACATGAAAACTAACTAAACAAAGCAAATGTGCAAACAAGCACTTATTTGGGACAAAATAGAAATAAACTAATGTGATTTAACAACACGTGGAGGAAAAAAAAACTAACCATGATAAATGATGATTCCCTTGGATCAAAAGGGAAATTCATAAGCTCACTCACTCCAAGAGATGGTACAAGTTGCAAAGAAAGATGTTTATTGAACATAACCTTTGATGAGGCATTTTTATTGCCCACCAACTCTCTTAACATCTACTTAAATGAGTCATCAACAACAAATCAATCACCAATAAGGACAAACTCATCTAGTATTTTTGGATCTTTTTCATATTGCTTGTCATCTACAACCTTGTCAATTGATATCTCATCTATGCATTGCCCTTGAGTGACCTCATATTTATTATCAACTGCTACGAGTTCATCTAGCTCTTCAAGGAGTTTTGAATAGGCAACCCAATCTGTATTATGATCTTGAATAGGTGATTATTGATCAGATTTATCATAAACATGCTCTTCCATAGGCAACATATCCCTATAGAGTTCTTCAATTTCTTGCAGAGATTCAATTTTAAACTACCAATCATCTTTTTGTTCCTCATTTTAATCAATTGGAATAGTATTAGCTTGAAATTTATCTTAATCCTTCTCAATAGGAGATATCTCTAACTCATTTATGACTTCAATTTGTACCAACTCCTCTTGGAGTTTCTTCATATCAAGATCAACCTTCTCATTCTCAACTACAACCTCAGGTGAAGTATCAATGAGAAACTCTTCCTCATACACACTTGAAGCATCCTCTTCACACTCTGTAAGAACTTGACTTGTAGCTACAACCCCTTTCTCAATCCTCCAAAGAATGGGCTCCTCTTGAAGAAGGGAGATGGTGGGAGGGTGATGAAATTCATTTGTTTTAGAGGGAAAATAAAGCATGAAAGGTTGATCATGATTAGATTTTATGGATCTTTGGAGAGGAGGGAAAGAGAAACTATTAAAGACATCTACATTTTGTTCCTTTCACTTGGCCATTACCTCATCAAATTCTAAAACCTCCTCTTCATGAACAACTTGAACTTGAGGGATGATTGGTGAAGAAAGGGGACTACAAAAAGGTTTAGTCTCTTGAATAGGATCTTTAATAGGCATATGAGTTTTCTCTTGACTCCAACTAGGAAGCTCCATTAGCACACATTGAGAATGGTTAAGAACTTCATGAGATTAAGGAAGACAAGAACCCTCTTGAGAAAATTGGTTCAACTCAATTCATTGCCTCTCCCAAGACTCAATCTTCTCCACTAAAAAAATACATAATGCCTTTATCTTTTCTAGATCATTAGGCACATTTTTAAAAATACCATTCACTTCCTCGTATTGAGAGTTTGAATAAACTTTTCTTACATATGCTAATATTTTGAGCTCTATCTCATCCATTATTTCTTGGAGGCAAGGCTACTCATATGCAACATCATATCCATATGGGAAAGGTGAAATTTGGTCATTAGATTGATATGGTTCACAAGGAAAGTAAGAGTCATGCTCTTGGTAATATGGGTCATGGGAAACTTGATAAAGTTCATCATAGATTTGATAAAACTCTTGATAAGGCTGATTAGGCTCGTAAAAAGGCTCATATAGATCAAGACAGGGCTGGTATGATTCATCATAGGGCTGATAAGGAAATTTGGCATAGGTTTCCCCATACACAACCATGAAAACAACATCAATATAGTGCAATGAACGTAGACTTACTTAGAAATTGTGCCTGGACTGTTAGAAGCAATTGCCTAAGATTTGGATTATCAAATACTTCATGAAGAACACATTTGCAACTATAATTTCATCAAGACCATCTCTAATGGGTCCCATCAGGCATGCCAAAAATTGGTGTCAATCAAACTCACACGATTGTGAAGGTAGTTTTAGGACTTCACAGTTTGTTAAAATATGAAAACAATCTTAGGTTGTGGGTGACCTAATCAGTAGATTGAATCTCTAGATTTTAAGGGCTAGCTCCCTTTGATGTATCAATTAGGATCTTACTCTACACTAAAAATTGCCTAGCAAAAATGAAAAAGAAACTTGAAAGAAAATCCTATCTAATGATGGTGATACACCTAAATTTTGAGTTGATTCCCTCAATTCAAGCTCCTAAAAATATTGATTTAGAAAAAAATGCTAAATTTTCAACTTCAATTGACCAATATGCATAAGTATTTCATGAAAAGGTTGTATTTGGTGATTAATAGTTAAGGGAAATGATGGAATAACCTTGATTTAAGGCACTAACAGCCCACTTGCTTCCACTGTAACTTCAATCAAAAGACATCAAACACAGAACATGACCTACATAATCTAATCAACTAGTAACTAGGTAAGATTCAAGACTTGTCAAGGAAGAATTTTTTTTATCACATGTGTAAACCACTGACATAAATACACTATACCAGCAATTGGAAATTGAAAGTAGTCTTTCTATTAATCTAAAAAAGGTTACAACTCAATATTTTATATAATTTTGGTCTTTTCAAAAGAGGGATACAATTAAAGGCTGAAAAATCAACTTATATAAAAAAAGATACAACAACCAAGAGATTGACGCTGAAAATAGAAGAGGTCAACTCCACATCACTTCAAGTCCAAATTGAGTTGTCAAAAGATAAAAAGACCTCTAAAAATAATATCTTTTTGTCTTGTGCCTTACATTGAAAGATCTTTGGCGTTGAAAATAGATGGTGGGCCTATCTTGGGTTGTTCTTTTTCATGCATAAAATCTACGCCAACTTTGGATATCTTTACTTAAGTTTGAACTAACTTGAAGTTGAGTTGGAATGAGAGAAGTCCTTTTTTATGAGGAAAGAATGAGTGGATGTGGCACTTGATAACCAATCAACTCTAAATTAAGAACAATTAACTCCTAAAATAAGAATAGTCAACTCCAAAATAAGAACAATTAACTCCACTATAAAAACAATCAACTCCACTTGCATGAAAAAACTCTTTGAAGATTGAGGAGCATGCATGAGTCCCATGTCAACTCCTTGAAATTCCTTGGTCTCTTGTTCTTGTGCTCTTTACTTATGCATGTATTTCTCTGGGCTATTTCTTTCAGCGCTTTATTTGTTTCTATTTATCTATTCCTTTTAGAGCTTTATATTCATGAAATTGTTGTTTTATCAGGTTTTTTGCTTGTCACTTTCCTTGTAGACTTATTTATTTTGAGCCTTCTATCTATCTCCTTTTCTTTCCCTTCATATTTTCCTTTGACTATTCCCCTCAGCTTTTATTTCTTGCAGATAATTTGTTCATGGCTAATCTCCCTGTTTATTTCCTTTAGAAAAAATTATGAAGGAATTCTTCTCTTTTGAGCCTTTGCTTCTCTCTTTTAGCTTTTTTATCTGACACATTCCTTTAGATAATTTGTCTGAAGTAATGTACCTTCAAACTTTATACAAATGTTCCTTTGGGTTTTCAAAACTTCCCTTCAGGATTTTTGACAATTGTCCTTTGTCTTCATAAAATGCCTTTTTCTGAAGGGCATGTACCCTTCAACTTTCTTGATTGGTCCCTTCATCTTTGAAAATGGTCCATTTCCTTTGGATAAAAAGTTTGAAGGAATTAAATTGCATGAAAAAACTCTTTGAAGATTGAGGAGCATGCACGAGTCCCATGTCAGCTCCTTGAAATTCCTTGGTCTCTTGTTTTTGTGCTCTTTACTTATGCATGTATTTCTCTGGGCTATTTCTTTCAGCCCTTTATTTTTTTCTATCTATTCCTTTCATAGCTTTTTGTCCATGAAATTGTTGTTTTATTGGGTTTTCTAATTGTCACTTTCCCTGTAGAATTATTTATTTTGAGCCTTTTATCTATCTCTTTTTATTTCCCTTTAGATTTTCCTTTGGCTATTCCCCTCAGCTTTTATTTCTTGTAGATAATTTGTTCATGGTTAATATCCCTATTTATTTTGTTAAAAAAAAATCTGAAGGAATTCTTCTCTTTTGAGCCTTTGCTTCTCTCTTTCAGCTCTTTTGTCTGACACATTCCTTCAGATAATTATCCGAAGGAATGTCCCTTAAAACTTGATACAAATGTTCCTTCAGGTTTTCAAAACTACCCTTTAGGGTTTTTGACAATTGTCCTTTGTCTTCATAAAATGCCTTTTTCTGAAGGGCATGTACCCTTCAATTTTCTTGATTGATCCATTCATCTTTGAAAATGGTCCATTTCCTTCAGACAAAAAGTTTGAAGGAATTAAATCTTCAGGTTTTTTGTCTTTAACTCTTTCCCTTAAAATTTTCTTTCACAACCTTTATCTTCCCTAAGGAAATCCTTTGAAACTTTGTTAAGTGCCTTTTCCCCTTGAAATGCCTCTTTTCGAAAGGAAAAGACCCTTTGGACTTTTGCAAATTCCCTTCGAAAGAATGAAATAGACCCTTCAGCTTCTCGAAAGAACCCTTCGGATTCTGTAAATTCACCCTCCCAAAAGGAAATAACCCTTCGGCATTTTTTGTAAAGTCCACCTACCCTTTGGAAAACTTGAAACAGTCCAATTGCTCTATTCATTTCCTTCGGATAAAAAGTCTGAAGTAATTCTTTCTTCTTGGGTTTCTTAATAATGACTTTCCTAAAGGAAAAGTGCCCTTTGGCTTCTTGGAATTGATCCCTCGGGAAAATGTAAAGGTCCTTCAGAATTGTGAAGTGAACTTTCCTAAAGGGCAGATACCCTTCAAGATTCTTGCCAAGTGTCTAAAATTTTCCAAGCAAACCTTTTCTTTCCCTTCGGATAAAATGTTTGAAGAATTTTATTGAAACTTTTCAAGTTACCCTTAAAATTTATACTTGGATAATTCTTCTGAAAGAAAGTGACCATTTAAACTTGAACCATTCCTTTGGATTATTCAGGACCAAAACTGATTCACAAGACAAACTAGCACGATATGCAGAGTTACGAATGGTAGGGGTGATAATTTGACCTGTGGGGCAAAATTGTCAATAAGTGCTTCAAACTAGATTCAAGGTGCAATTAGAGGAATTTTCCATGCACATGAAGGATCTTACCGTTCCTCCATACGACTTACAATTTTTGTTTTATGCATGCCTGAAGTTGGGCTATAAATCAACCTCTTTCTTGTATTGGGAAGGGCATTCTTGAGCCTAGAATGGGTGGTGGGCTTGTCATCTAGATCAGATGGGAGGTCAAGAACCTGGTCCTAAATGTTATTTTCCCCTTCAGATGTGTTGGTAGTGCCTTTTTTCAGCCAATAAGCACAAAAAATTGAGTTCTTAGACTATAGCTTCAACTTTGACAACATTTGTTGTTAGTGTTTTTGTGCTCTGAAATAGTATCAAAAATTCACCTGCAAGTGGAAATGGGTGTCAAGGTTCTTGAAACACATGTAATTTGCCTATATAGACATGTTTTAAGTGGTGGATTTGCACCTGCCAATTTTGGAGGCAAAGTTTCTAGTTGGAGGTAGAAGATATTATGACAAAACTTTTGTTAAGGAGTGGAAAGATGGATCAATTATGCAAATCCACCGAACTTGTACCCACAAACCCTCTTTGCACACAACATATATATTTAACACAATGTAATGACAATTATGATAACTAAATATATGGCTTCCCTACTTCAAGTATTGAATGTGGTTTGGAGGTTAGGGCAAGTCTATGGGAGGACATATGGCCAAACGTCAGTATTTTATGTGTGAGAGTGGGTTCAAGAGTGAGAAATAAGGTCACAGGGAAAACATAATCTTTAAGAACATGAATTAGGCCTAGTAGGCCTTATAGTCCTACTTGGGAAAAAGTGGAAAATAGGTACAAAGAAGGCTTGGGGCCTTCAATGAAAATGTCAAATTGGTATGTTTTAGATGTCATGAGTATGTTTTCAACAAAATAAGATCAGTGGGAAGGTCAAATTGGTCCTTTGGAGAGTATGTATAGGGCATGGAAAACCCTAGATTAGCGAGCTTTAGGCATTTTTGAGAATTTAACTATGGGAATTTAATGAAACTTTGTAATATTGATCCCCTATACATATACAAGGTGAATAAAAAGGTTTCAAACTGAGATTGTATGGATTTTAGGACTGAGGGTTTGGAATAGGGCTAGTTAGGCCTAAATGATGGTAGGCCAATGAAGGAAGTGATAGTTAGAGGTGGAGTTGGGCTATGAAATTTGACATAGACATGAAAAATAATATATTATACCTATAAATTCCCTTATAATCTCTTGATAAATCATAACATTTCCATACAAGGTAAAGTACAGTAAATAAGGCTATAAGCCTTGAGAGAGCATTGTGTCTATAAAGTGTGGAATGAAAACATGATACTATTTGAGTACTTGAAGGGGGTTATACGAGGTATGTTATGATCATCTAAGACCATATGTGGAAACAGGTTGAGCTCTTGACACATAGACCAAGATTTGGTCCTTGAGACCCAAAGAAGGTGCCTAGGAATAAACTAGAAAGAGATTGAGAGGAAATTTGTGAATGAGACATGAATGGAATGAGGTAAAAGATGTATGGACATAGATCAATGCCATCAAGGAGGTGATACTATGAGTACAAGGAATAAGTACTAGGTATAAGAAACCAAATTAAGTCCAAGGAGTCAAAAGAGGAGTTAGCTTATGAAAGAAGATTCAAATCAAACCATAGCAAGTGAATGTTTGATTTGCAACATTATCCTAACAAACCATAACATAATAAATCATATCATAACATAACAAACCATAGTGAACCATAACAAGTGAATGCTAGTTGGGTCTTAATTTCTTATAAGGGTATGATTTACAACATTATTCTAACCAGTTATTCTCAATCTCATAACATTTATAATCCTTAAGAATACTCCAAAACCAATCATTTATAATACTCTGAACACAAGTGATTCAAACAAGATTTGCTTCATTGGTTTTCTTAAATATTCATGTATAAAATAAGAATGCCATGTATGAATGACATATATAGGCATACAATGTTAATAATACATGCATTGCCATATAGGCATACAAAAAATTACATCATGTCTAACAACATAGTATCTAATGTTGGGTGAATACATCATATATGCATGTACAATACCAAAAATGCATACATTGCCATATATGCATACAAAAAAATACATCATCTACAACATCCTAATCATCAAATAGTCTCCCTCTCTTTGCCTTCTTCGAAGAAGACTCTCTTTGGGATGTGCTGCTTGTAGATGGAGATATCCCAAATGCCTTAGATTGCTCCAAGGTTCGACTATGGGTACTACACTCATAGCTTGTTTGTAGCCGAACCTATTTAAATACAAAAATTATTATAAAATTAACAAGTATACATGAAACCAAGTTAAGAAACTCATGTTTTAAACTATAATAAAAATCATTTAAACATGCATTTATCACAATCTCATAGTCCTCCTCAATTTGTCATTGATGCTCAACTCAGTCAATACCAGGTTCAGCTGCACGAATAGGATTGTCAAATGATGAAGAAACATGAGGAGTTGTCACAGTAGTCATCTGAATCAGAATATCAAATGTCATATGACATACCTGCATAGACAATACATTCATGCATATAATTTATATTTGCCTAAGTATATAGTAAAATTATTAAAACCAAAGTACTAAATTGAAATTAAAAATTACAAGTGAATATACATACCTCAGTGAGTGCCTGTGTAGATGAAATTAAAACAAAAATTGCCAAGTCTATCTCAACTCGCAATGATGTAGGAGTGTCCACCCTATTCATCAGCTGAAAAAACAACATAATAATTAATAACTTGGGTAATTCATTGATTAAACAAGTTGCTCACAAACTTAGTCTTGCATACAGTCCAAAATTCAACTATAGTTCAAGCATTTTATTCTTTCAGTATAAAGTTTTGTGGAAGGTTAACTAAGGAGTGTGTATAAGAGTGTTAAGAATAATCTTTTTAGGAATATAATTGGTCAAGTGGTAAAATACTATTTGTCTTCACTCTTTGTTCTTGGAAAACATATAGTTTGTAAACTAAGAAATTATGTGCCTTGTGTTTAGTCTTGTAACTTGTTCTAGATTCTAAAGAGTTTAGATAAGGATGTTGAATGATAATAGAAAGGGGGAGATCATATTTATATAGGTTTATTGTGATTTGACATTGAAATAAGAAACAATCCCTGAGTACCATATTTGCTAAAGGGCAACATACAATCAAAGAATTGAGTTATATTGTGTTGAAACTAGTTTGGGATTTCATTGAGATTGTAAGGGGTATAAGATAGTCAATGGAAGTGTATAGAATCTTGTATTAGGTTTTTAAGATATTGGGCATTGAATGAAAGATAAAGTAACCCTATACCATATTTTTTTATGTACATAAGCATGGTTGTAAATTGAGAGTTTTGAGTTTGCAATTGATTATGGGATTTTAGAACTTGCTGTCTAAATGAGAAAGTTGTATAGGGTCATTACAGGCCTAATGAAAAATCTTTAGGGTTTTGAAATGCACTAAGGCAAAATTTATCCCCTTTAGTGTGCTCTCAATGTTGGTAATGGCCTAAAAACCCTGATTCTAGGGTTTAGTGTATAAAATGAGATTTGACTGTTGAAAAATTCCAAAAGATTGTAATCTTACATTATTTGATGTCTTCTCACTAATGGGCATGGTTTTAGGCTTGTTAGGTATGAAAAAGTATGTAAATGAGGCTATGATCTAGTGTTAAGCCTAGAGAAGGGTTAAGGGAGAAGGGGCGATATAGAAACAAGAGAATTTATCCAAAGAAGGGGGTAAAAAAATGATTGATTCAGTTGAAAGAGCCAAATGGGTATCTAGAAAGGTCAATAGATTAAAGATAAAGCTTGTACATGTTTCATACTAAGGAGGTTTGCACAAATGGAGGGTTAATTGGTGAGAGGTCTAAAGAAGGAAGTATGATTTTCCTTGAGAGTTATGTCATAGGGTTAATGTGGGAGTTGTATGGGCCAAATAGGTCCTTAAATATACAATTAGTTTATAGTGAAGATATGTTAGATGCTCCCAACAAGGAGCTTTACCCAAAAATAGGGCTAGTAGAAGGTTAAAATTGAAAGGTGTATGTGAGGGGTAAGTAGACAGATATTTTGAGTTAGTGACATGACCAAGGATGTAAAGAGAGAATGATAAGAAGATAGGAGGATTGATTTGACTAATATTATCATTGTTATTTGATTACCCGAAAGACTAAGGGAAAGAGTTATGAATGGATGAAGGCAAACCTTGAAAGGAAGGGATATAGGTAGAGTTTGGTATAGAAGTTGATATAGCTCTGCATCAATGGATATAGATAGAACCTCTCCCCCAACTAGATATAGTAGGTCTTTGGCCCCCCTAAGTAGGTCGTGGTAACAAACTACTCAACCCCATCTATCTATATGGGGTTGAGGTCCCCTATTTGTATATGGTTGCAAGGACTATGCCATATACATATAGGCTATAGTTTATAGTTGATGCTCTCCCAAAAAACCAATGGGATCTAATGGACACTCTCTCAACAAACAATTGGAATTGACTAGGTACAATGGGATCAAGAGGGTATGCCATCTAAATTTATAAATCCATAGATAGAGATGAAATTGTTATGCTTGGATGGAATAAATATGGGAATTGAATTGCTAGATATGACCATTTAGGATATCAATC